>JAMPIV010023224.1:0-507500 GCA_024509875.1 Oreohelix idahoensis | reverse complement strand
TGCGGTTGTTCCACAGCCAGCCTGATGCCTTTTCGGCAGTTTCACTAAGCCCCTTCAGGACCCTTGTTCTCGACTGTCCCCTCAGCCCCACTCAGTTCTCAATAGAATCATACACTGATGCAGCCACAAGCCCTCTTGCGCCCACTTCAACAGCCATGACCCTTGCAGTGAACCCATCGTGTCTCAGATCCGCGGCCAGATCACTATACTTGGCCGCTTTGAACGAATGTTGCTCATCTAATCTGGATTCAAATGGCACTGTCAGTTCAATCAGTATGACCTGAAGCGTTGCTGCAGAATGAAGCACTATATCCGGCCGTCTCCGCGATTTTCTGATACTCTCTGGATATTCCCCTCGTCCAGGTAGGTCTACCGCCATCTCCCAATCATTTGCACAATCAAGAAGAGATGGTAAACTGCTACCAGGTTTATTCGGTTTGGGGTGTGCTGACTTTCCTGCCCTCAGAAAGTATGTGTTTGCGGTGTCTGGCCGGACTTTGCTATTCGCCTTCATTCTTGCCAGATCTATTGTCGCAGCAAGCTCATTTAGCACTTTGTTATGGCGCCAAGTGTATCGCCCTTGCCCTAATGACACCTTACACGCTGAGAGCACGTGTTCAAGTGTCTGCCTCCCCTGGCACAGGGGGCACTGCTCATCATCCGACTTTCCCCTTTTCACAAGGTTGGTGGCATCTGACAACGAAGCTGAGCCTAAGAGGTGCCATATGCCATATATCATTCCATGTCAAGGACCTCTGCAGGGCTCCTTCCCATGTAGTCCATTGGCCTTGTTGGACCTGCTGCACTGCTTTTTGCAACCTCTTATCATTCTCAGCTTCTCGTATCTCCTGAACTACCATGTCTCTGCGCTCCCTGCTTGATGCCTTGGACCACCAGCGGATGTCTCCATGACCAAATCCCCGTCTATTCGTTTGTGTGTATCCGATTACCTCCCTCAGTTTGAGTGACTCTTGGGCACATCAACAGCTTCTTCAACTCTCCACTTCCTTCCCGTTTTCAGTGTGGGCTGAATGGACTTAACCACGTCATCAGCTGACTCGCGTAGCATCATTGCAAGCCTTGCCTTTCCAACTTTGTACTCTTCAACAACTGACTTGAAAGGAAGCAGAAGTTTTGACTTTTTGCAGTACAGTGCTACATCTGACAGACCTGGTGGTACTCCTAGCCATTTTCTCATGAACTTGTTGACCTTCTTCTCTATGGCTTCCACTGTACTTGTGCTTATTTCATATATAAGCAGTGGCCACAGCAACTTTGGTATCAACATGAACTGGAGGCACCACAGTTTGAACTTCCCCAGGAGTCTGCTTTGGTCTATGATCTGTAGCCCTCTGTCTGCCATTTCTATTGTCTGTTGCACTGCCTTTGAGTCTTTTAATGAGGCATCGTACACCCTGCCAAGACTTTTAACAGGTTCCTCAATGACAGTAGGGATTCTTTGGTTGGAAACCGTGAATATGACCTCGCTATCTTCCCTTTCCTGACTGATAGGCTTCTCGACTTCTTGGGTTTGAAGCTCATTCTGCACCAGCTGACTAGTTCATCCAGGCGTGCTAACATCCTCCGGGCCTGATGTTCATCTGATGTCAGAATTGTTGTGTCATCCATGAATGCTTTGAGCGGTGGCATGAGACACATTCCACCGAGCTTTGGACCTATAGCCATTCCTTCAGCCGCATTGAGGATTACCTGCATAGCCATCACGAATAGTATCGGAGAGATGGTACATCCCATCGCAATTCCAACTTCAAGGCCAATCCACTTCGTTGTGTACTCTCTGGTTGAAAATCTGACAGCAAACCCTGCGAAATACAGCTTCAGCATTGCTGCAATCTCTTGTGGAACATGATACATTTCTAGGGCCTGCCACAACATCTGGTGTGGAACGGATCCATAAGCATTCGCTAAATCCAACCAGATTACATGGAGGTTTGTTCTGTCAGACTTTGCCTTTTGGATTGCTTCCCATATCATTGTGGCATGCTCTAGACATCCTGGTGTACCTGGGATACCTCCTTTCTGAATGGTAGTGTCAATGTACCCATTTGCCAGGAGGTATGTAGTGAGTCTTTTCGCCATCACTGAGAAGAATATCTTCCCTTCCACATTGAGTAGTGAGATTGGCCTGAACTGACTGATGTCTGTGGAATTTTGCTCCTTCGGGATGTAGACTCCGTTCGCCTTTCTCCATTCCTTGCTTACAAGCTGGGTTTTCCACGCACTCTTCAGTAAACGAAGCAGTCGTTTGAGCACCTCAGGGCATCTCTTATACACCACATATGGAACACCATTAGGACCTGGAGCTGACTTGCATCGAGCTTTCTGGACAATGCTTTCTACCTCTTGCACCGTTGGGGGCTTGGTGTTAAATTCAGCTCCTGGCTTACTCGGCCATTTAAGGCCTGCCATGCTGCTGAGCGGCTCATCTTTGCGACCATCTGAATATGTCCATTCCAAGGTGTTCTTCCAGGTCTTCTTCCCTGAGGTTTGGGTAACCGACCGTGGCTGCTCAAACAGTTCTTTGGCAAACTTGAAGGGCTCCCTGAAGAATCTTTCCCTATCCATTCGAGTCTTCCTTTTCTTCCTGCACAACCTTTCTGCTCTACAAAGGGCATTATGTTGGCCTTTCAGGTGCTCCCAAACCTGTCGTAAACCTTCCTTCTCTGCGGCAACTGCGTTTTTGAACAGTTTTCGGGCATGCTTCTTCTGTTTTCTGATTTCTTCTATTTTAATTTGTCTTCTGCTTTTTCGTGGTGGGTTACTTTCCCTTGCCTCCCTCACTCCCGAACACTTTGCGACAGTCTTCTTCTTTCTTTCTTCCGTCCTTAGCCGAAGACCGACTGCAGTCAGTGGGCCAGTCGCCGAACAGGCGTCTTCCAGGGCAAATATCTGATTAATTGTTGTTCCGTTTTTTGCCTAATGGCGTTTTGCATTGTACAACAAAGAATTAGTTGCTGTTTAAAGCATAATCAGAGTCCCCCTGGCAAGGTGTGATTAATCAGTCATTGCCTGCCCGTAACTTGCCTCGTCCTTCTGCCGCTTTCCGTGATACCGTCGCACAACCGTGAACTTGTCAGTTCAGGCATGAATCTTCTCCCGTCCGCGAAAACAGAGCTCAACTGTTAAACCACCCATCTACTGCCTCCCTCACCCCTGCGCGTGGGAGGACCCGGCAATCTGGGGGTTGGTTTCCCACAGCCTCGCGGTTACTTCTAATCGCCTTTTCCTCACTCCATTTCCATTTATTTTTGCGACAGTGCAGATATATTATGTCGCCGAAGATTTCCAGCTTCTTCTCCAAAGTTATCTGCTTCAGGTTGTTATCCAACTCTTTTGCCAAGGCTTCGTCCAGCTGTTCCCAAAGCCCTTTTGCACTGGCGGGTGGAAACTTGATTGCATCTCTCTTCCCGTCCAAGAAGTGTGTGAGATCATCATCAGCAGATCAACTTGAATGTACTCAGCACTGTGGATTGACTCCTGGCTGCGTTCTTCTAACGTCTTATCCGTCGAGACAGAGCGCTGTTGATCTCCCCCTGATGACCTCCCACACCCCTTTTTCGTTCTGTGGATTTTCATTCCTCTCTGAGTAGAGAATTCCCTACCACAGGCACATGGAACTTCCAGCCGTTGTTCAGAGCTCGAAGTCCGTGTAACGGGTCTGGTCGATTCCAATGAGGCGCCTGTGGATTCATCATTCTCCCCCCCTTTCGGTGAATCCTGGGGGCATCTATCGTTTTGGGGTTCTATAGCAATTGAATACAGCTTACGGGGTGCTAACCCGGTCAGCCGGTTTCTAGTCTTTCCCAGTGTCATCTGTCTTTCCAGAAGTCAATCGGTCTTTTCCCGATTGTCACTGGTTTGACCATGTAACTATGATAGGAAACTCTTTACAGAGCGATACAACAGGAAGCAATCTGATCATCAGAAGAAGTCCCCCCGTCCGACAAGTGTTTCGGCCCTATATCCTCCTTTACACTCTAAGGGGGGCGGGCCCACTTGGGTCATGACTCCCAAGCGTCTCAGCTTCCTGTTGTCTTGCATCGAAAATGAACCCATTTCACTTATGGTAGCAACTTTAAATTCCACAACTCCGCCAGCCGTGGAGGCAATTGTGAAAGTAACAAGGAGAAGACAAATTATTCCGTTCGTTCCGTCGCACACACTGAGACACCAGCGCGAAGTCAACGAGTCGCCACTGCGCGTTCCCCACTGGACTTTTGATACTGACACCCCTTATAGTATATACCGCTTGTCGCCCCTGAGTCGCAGCCCGTTCACTAGTCCACCACAAACCTCAGCGTATTGTGGACTTAGAAAAATTCCTGGTGTTTTCTGTACCGCAGCGTTTATTGTTACGATCTCCATTCCCCATTGCGGTTGTTCCACAGCCAGCCTGATGCCTTTTCGGCAGTTTCACTAAGCCTCTTCAGGGCCCTTGTTCTCGACTGTCCCCTCAGCCCCAACAGTCTCAATAGATCATACACTGATGCAGCCACAAGCCCTCTTGCGCCCACTTCAACAGCCATGACCCTTGCAGTGAACCCATCGTGTCTCAGATCCGCGGCCAGATCACTATACTTGGCCGCTTTGAACGAATGTTGCTCATCTAATCTGGATTCAAATGGCACTGTCAGTTCAATCAGTATGACCTGAAGCGTTGCTGCAGAATGAAGCACTATATCCGGCCGTCTCCGCGATTTTCTGATACTCTCTGGATATGCCCCTCGTCCAGGTAGGTCTACCGCCATCTCCCAATCATTTGCACAATCAAGAAGAGATGGTAAACTGCTACCAGGTTTATTCGGTTTGGGGTGTGCTGACTTTCCTGCCCTCAGAAAGTATGTGTTTGCGGTGGATATGTATAGTTAGGTGTTGTTTCGTAGCGCTTAGGGTTAGGATTAAGGTTAGAATTATGGTTAGGATTAGTGTTAATCATAATACTAACCCTAATCCTAACCCTAATCCTAACCCTAACTGCTACGAAACAACACCTGACTACATATATTCACTGCGGAGCAAAAAGGTACGAAAGATAGGAAATTACCATATAGGTATAGGAAATTACCATATAACTACTTTATGGAACAAGGAAGTTAAAGAAGCAATTACGAACAAGAAGAATTATTTAATGAAACATAAAAAAAAGTAAAATAAGAAATAATAATCAGGTTGATTAACAAGAAAGGGTGTCAGCCGGCTGTTTTTATCTAATAGAAAAACTACGTGAGTCCTTGCTGTAACGAGACAAGATATCTCGACACCATGTCGTGTCTGTCTTTGATATCAAAACTCATCAAGAGGCTAAGGAAGACGATGAATACACTGAAGTGAAACTGTGTATCGAACGAACGAACCAACCAACCAACGAATAAACGAAGGAACGAACAAACCAAACGAACGAACGAAAAAAAAAAACAGTCAAACCAACGAGCTTTATTTAAGAAGATTTGGGCACGCATGCCCGTCTAACATTCTGTTTAGAGGAGGGATGGGCAAGACGTCGATCAAGACCAAACGGTGAACCGCTGAGAAGTTTTAGTTGGACCGCTTGATGTATTAAGTTATTTTTTTCAAATTCTTTACTTAAATATTTCCTTTTTAAAGGTATAATGTTTTTAATTAAACGAATTACAAAAAAGTCCAATTTACGTTTTCGACTACAAACGTTATTAACACTTAATTCCCAAGAACCGTTATTTCGGTCGCACCGATCGACCATTTTGACACCGTCAACGTTATTTCGGTCCGTAGTTTTTGCTCCTATTACGAGGGACGTTCAGAAAGTAATGCACCACATCGTTTTTCTCAGGAGCTGTTTATCCAAAAAGCATGAAATTTATACACAATATACATGGATATGTCATGTAAACATCGGTATTATTCAACATAATCCCCATCAACTTGTACGGCTTTATGCCAGCGCGAAACAAGTGCATGTATTCCTAGCCCGTACCAGATTTTGTCTTGATCATGTAGCCATTTCTTCGCTGCATGAATCACTCCTTCATCATCTTCAAACCTAGTCCCACGGAGTGCATCTTTAAGTGGACCAAATAGATGAAAATCAGAGGGTGCCAAATCGGGACTATAGGGTGGATGGGGTAGTACAGTCCAACCCAATTTGGTGATTGCTTCCCGTGTTGCCAGACTTGTGTGAGGTCGCGCATTGTCGTGAAGGAGAAACAGGTCTGCTGGATTCTTGTGCGGCGGAACTCTGTGAAAATGTTGATTGAGTTTTTTCAATGTCTTAATGTAAGCTTGCGAATTGATTGTCTCTCCTCTTGGCATAACGTCCACAAGAATCACACTTTTAATGTCCCAAAAGACAGTGATCATGACCTTTCCAGCTGAAGGAATTGTCTTGAATTTCTTTCTTCGTGGTGATTGCGGATGATGCCACGCCACTGACTGTCTTTTTGTCTCAGGTTCAAAATGATGTGCCCAGGTTTCGTCACCGGTAACGATCTTAGCCAAAAAGTTCTCTCCATCAGCATTGAAACGCTCCAACAATTCAGAAGAAATTGCTTTCCTTTGCAATCGGTGGTCATTTGTGAGACTTCGAGGAACCCATCTTGCGCAAACCTTAGAAAATCCGAGAGTTTTTATAACTGCATTTGCACTACCAATGCTGACTGACAGCTGTAAGGCCAATTGTTGAGTAGTGATTCGCCTATCAGTAAGAATAATGCCCTCAGCGCATTTCAACATTTCTGCGTTGGTGGCTGTGGCAGGACGTCCACAGCGCGGCCGATCAAGCAGCTCCGTATCTCCACTTCCTGATGCTTTGATTCTCTGAACCCAGCGACTGACTGTACTCTTGTCGACTGCAAAACTTCCATACACATCACATAGAAGCTTGTGAATGTTCACAGCAGTTTCTTTCTCTGCAACGAGAAATTCTATCACAATTCGCTGCTTATAACGCAAGTTGCTAACACGATCCATTTCAACGGTTTAATGCAGCCGTATTATCTGGCCGGTTGCGGTGCAATTTGGTGCACACAATTGGCACATGCCATATTTGAAGTGTGCAAAATTTCATGCTTCTATCTTTATTATTAGCTGAGAAAAACGATGTGGTGCATTACTTTCTGAACGCCCCTCATATAGGCTGTTTTCAAATATTTAACAACCACTGTACTGTTTGCTATATATTTCCTTTAACCTGGGAGACTGCTTCTGTTTTCTTTCTTTTCATTTCTTTTCTCATCGCTATGGTGATTAACGTTTCTTGTGTTATCCAATCTTGTATCTTTCTTTCCTGGAATCCCAAGCATGATTCGCTGCTTTCCGTGTATATTGTTGAAATGATGTTGAATTTCTGTTCAACATCATCTGTCCATGTACTTTCCTGGCTTTTGGCAATTTGATATCGTCTCTTTACATCAACCACAAAAGCTTTTATGGTGAGGGACTCCTTGAGTTTCATGATGTTATATCTTTTCTGTTTGATTGCAATTGGCCCAGCAGCTCTGAGTTTCCCCATCAGTCTTGCTGCTACAAGGTGATGATCCCTTCCCACATCCGTACCTCTTCTTACTTTCACGTCTTGTAATCTTCTTCTTCTTTGATCCTTAGCCGCCGACCGTCAAAGCAGTCAGTGGCCATCACGCCTAGTGGCGTCTTGTAGGGCAACAACAAATTGATTCCACTTTGCTCGGTCGGTGGCCATCCTTCGTACAGTGCCCCAACTCTGGTTCATTCTTTGCATCTCAGCCTCCACATTACTCCGCCAAGTTGTTTTTGGTCGGCCTCTCTTTCGTTTTCCTTCAGGGGTCCATAGCATAGCTGTTCTTGTGATGGCATCGGGGTCTCTTCTGAGGACATGGCCAACCCAACTCCAGCGTCTGCCAGCTATGATGGTGTGCATGTCCTCTTGCTTGCTCCAAATAAGCAGATCTTGGTTGGTGATGGTATTCGGCCAAAAGAGTCGAAGAATTTTTCTTAGCCAGGTTGTGTGGAAAGAGGACAATTTCGAAATTTCCATCTCTGGTACTTTCCAGCATTCCGCACCATAGAGAAGCACAGAAAGCAACAGCTCTGATATAATCTTAATTTAGTGCTTGTGCTGTACTGAGAGGACTTCCAGATATTGTTTACAGTAAAAAAGGCTGTTCTTGCTTTGTTCATTCTGTTGTTGATGTCTTTGCTTGCTCCGCCATCAGTTGTTACTATGCATCCTAGGTATGTGAAGGTGTCTGTCTGTTCCAGTTGTTAATTCCTTACTGGTATGTCCTCGGTGTTGCTCACATTGAGTGTCATGACCTCTGTCTTCTTTAGATTGATGTTCAGGCCCACCTGCTGGCTATACTTATTAAGTTTATCCGTTTTTTCCTGGATGTGTTGATGTGAATGTGCTAGTAGTGCAATGCCATCTGAATATTCCAGATCTTCCAATGTAGAAAACGTAGTCCATCTTATTCCTCTTGGACTGCCCTCTGTTGTCTGTCGCATCACCCAGTCTGTGACTGTTAAAAATGGAGTGGTTGATAAGGGGCATCCCTGTCGTACTCCTGTCATTACCTCAAAGGTTAGGTTGCTCTGCCCTACGCTACATGTAAAGTTGGCATACAGGCTTTTTATGATTGACACTATGCAGCTTGGAATTCCATAAGCCCTCAGTATTTTCCATAGACTGTCGCTTAGTATATTGTTAACTGCTCTATGTTTCTGAGGGTAAATATATGATCTGCACATCTTCTGTTCTTTCTAAATCCTGCTTGTTCTTTCCCCAGTTTGTGGTCTACTGTTTTTGAAATTATCTGTATAATTATCCTGCCTAATATTTTCCTGGGAATTGAGAGAAGAGTGATTCCTCTCCAATTATTGCAGTCTGCAAGGTCTCCCTTCTTGGGCAATTTGACAATTATTCCTATGTTCCACTCCGTTGGTGTTGTCTCTGTTTTCCAGACTTGTGCAAATAGTGGTTCTAGTAGTTCTGCTGCTAGCTCAGGGTCTGTCTTAAATAGCTCTGTATTTAAGTTATCGTGGCCAGCAGCTTTTCCATTCTTTAACCCTTTGATTGCCGTGATGATTTCTTCCTTCCGTGGAATGTCTGAATTAACATCTAGATCGTTTTCAGCTTCAGGAACATTCAACTGTGTCTCTGGTGGTTCCTTGTTGAGAGTTTCTCTGAAATGCTCTGCCCATATTGTTTCCTGTCCCTCTGCTGTCGTGATGAGATTTCCTTGCTTATCTCTTACTAATGTAATATTGTTTGCACCTCGTTTTCCACTGATGATTTTAGTTATTTTGTATACTGTGCTTTGTTCATTTCTCAGTGCTGCCTCTTCTGCCTGTCTTGCAAGATCGTCTGAGAAATTCCTTTTGCTGGCTCGGGTTTGGCGTTTAACTTCCTTGTCCAGCTGACTGTACTGTTCGCTAAATAGTTGCTTTAACCTGGGGGACTTCGCTTCTGTTTTCTTTCTTTTCATTTCCTTTCTCGTCGCTATGGTGTTTAATGTTTCTGGTGTTATCCAGTCTTGCTTCTTCCTTTCCTGGAATCCCAAGCATGATTTGCTGCTTTCCTTATATATTGTTGAAATGGTGTTGAATTTTTGGTCTACATCATCAGTCGTAGTCGTTCTGACTTTTGGCAATCTTATATCGTTTCTTTATATCAGCCGCAAAAGCTTTTCTGGTAAAGGGGTCCTTCAATTTGCTGATGTCAAACCTTTTCTGTGTATTTACAGTTGGTCCAGCAGTTCTGATTTTCACCTTCAGTTTTGCGACGTCTTGTAATGCATGCCTCCATCTACCATTGATCATACTGTGGTATATCTGGTTTCCATCCCGTTCGTTTGATATTTCCCACGTTAACGATTTCACTTCTTTGTGTGGAAAAAGTGTTTCTCCAATGACCAGGATGTTGATGCTGCAGAAGCTTATTAGTTTGTCCCTATTCTCGTTTACTGTTTCACTCCCGCATTTGCCCATTACTCTTTCATTATAAGTATTGTGTATAGCAACGTCCACTATCCCACTTAAAATACTTCCCACCCCTGAACTAGGACAAAACAAAGGTGGTTTCCCCTGACCTTCCTTCACATTTGTGTAAAGTTAGTCCGCTGGACTGTGTCTTGAAAATCTTACCCACAATTGGCAAGTAGGGATGTTAGGGAGCATCTTTCTCTCCAACAGAGATATAACAAGGCTTTAAAAGCATTTTATAAATTTAACTCTGAACAGATACATTAAATTTATCGAGTGTAAACATCTATATGTACCCTGTCCGTGCTGTCCTTGTATTTAGGAGATAGCTGTTGCGTTACAGACCGCTTTCACTATTGTGCTAGTCGTTCTATAAAATTCGCCATCATTTAAAATAAAAAATTGTGTATGTTAAGCATGTTCTTCTTTGTGTGTGCTGGGAGCCTTCTTTTCGTCTGTTGTATACTTAGTATCAGCCAGGCCTTTCACCCACGAATATCATCTCTGAGTTAGCTATAATTTCCTTCTATTTATAAATGAGTTCATTACATATCCACCATTTCCTTGTGTGTTTAAACAAGTTCTAAACATTTCATTATTGTACCGTACATTTAAAAATAAACTGGAATGTTTCCGCGTGGGCGACAAGTTGTGGAGATAATAACTCCCACTAAAAGTAATACGGAAAACAAGAAACACCATAAAAACTTGAATAACGGATAAGGCGTGGTTGTAGAACAATTTCCATAATTTTATTTTATACATGACGAAGACTAACGACCGTGACAACGCTGAATTTACTAATGAATTTACGAAGATATTACTGAATCTGGATAATATTAAATGTCTAAAAGTGTCTAGGTTTAGGGAGTAAAACGGCACATATTTGAACTTACTAGGACATTTTTGTATAGAAACTACACGAACCCGTTAAATAGAGCAAAGAAAATGAACGCCTATCACTTGATTTTATTAAGATACGTCCAAAAAACAAAGAAATAAAACTCAAACAAATTTATACATTAACATTTTCATTATTGTGAATCCTCAAGAAAAATTGCTACTGAAGATAAAACTAGCCTTCTTGCCGGACAGAGATGATTATGTGTTCTATAAAGCCTGCTCTAAAAGGAGATTAAATGGGATTTAGCATTGCGTCAGCAATATCATTTTTTAAAAACCAGCTACCACTTCTAGACCTACTGTTCCAGGAAGACTTTATGTGCTTTAAATGCATACATTATATTCAGGGACCAACGTAAGTGGTAGTCCTGACTTTAAGAAGATGAACAGGTGAGGAAAAAAGGGGGCTAGGGGTGGGGAGGAAGAGAAATAAAGAAATCGTTATGCAACGACAATAATAAAAAAAATGTTAAGAGTTCTACCAATATTTTTCGTTTGACGAGGTATGTCAATTCAAAAACCGACACCATGTATGGTGGTTACTTTAGAACAGCGGTCTGCTGACGAGGTATGTCAATTCAAAAACTCACACCATGTCTGGCGGTTACTTTAGAACAGCGGTCTGCTGACGAGGTATGTCAATTCAAACACCCACACTATGTCTGGTGGTTACTTTAGAACAGCGGTCGGCAACCCATACCATGTCTGGTAGTTACTTTAGAACAGCGGTCGGCAACCCACACCATGTCATGTAGTTACTTTAGAACAGCGGTCGGCAACACACAAGGTGTGGGGATCTACTTTAGAACCATGGAATTCTCTAACGATCTACCATGATAAAATTATCTCTGGTTTTAGGTGCCAGAGTATTAAGAATTTGAAATACGTCCAGCTTTGCAGTAACTTCTATGTCGGCCAGAAAAAAAAAAAAAAAAAAAAAAAACGAATTACTATTAAAAAAAAAAAAAAAATTATTGCTCGCAGGCTAGGTTTTTATTTTTACCGCGAAGGAGAAAAACCTAGACCTTACCGGGATTCGAACCTGTGTTTAAAGACTAGAGACCGCAATCCTAATAACTCGGTCACCCTCTCCCCGATGTGGGAAATTCAAATGAAATGATATTTGACCGAATTTAAACTTAATTTCAAACAAAAGATGGCTTCCTCTACTATACGTGTCGCGAATAAAATTACATTTGAGCCGGAAGGAAACGGCTAGTTCGCAATTCTTTCCCTCCTCAGTCCATCACCTAGAGATCTATTAAACGGCTAGTTCTCAATTCTTTCCCTCCTCAGTCCATCACCTAGAGATCTATTAAATGACCCTTGGGATCTACCTGTAGATCAAGGTCGACCGGATGCCGACCCCTGCTTAAGGACATATCATCATCATCCTAATTTCCCTTGTCATTCCTTAAAGAGCTTAATATCACCACAACAGCTGGCCCCCTTGTCATAAACTTGCACTAAAGCATTCGCTTGCTGTTGCAGCAGAGGTTTCTACATGATGAGGTTGCCAGTCCCGTGGACAACCTCATACTAGGCGCCTCTTACGACATCCATGAGGAACAGTAATCAATCTGTCTCCTCAGAGATCCCCCAAAACTTCACGGGGCATGAGGGCATATGCCAGTATATGAACTATATTAGTCACCGACTTTCAAAGCAGTCAGTGGCCATCACGCCTGGTGGTGTCTTGTAGGGCAGCAACAGACTGCTTCCACTTTGCTCGGTCGGCGGCCATCTTTCGTGCAGTGCCCCCATCTCTGGTTCATTCTTCGCATCTTGGCCTCCACAGTTATCCGCCAAGATGTTTTTGGTCGACCTCTCTTTCGCTTTCCTTCAGGGGTCCATAGAATAGATGTTTTTGTGATGGCATCAGGGTCTCTTCTGAGGACGTGACCAGCACAACCCCAGCGTCTGCCAACTATGATGGTGTGCATGTCCTCTTGGTTACTCCGAGTAAGTAGTTCTTGATTGTCTAGACACATAAAACAAGAACATTTATGGAAGTCATGGGACGAACAGACAAAAATCATTAAATGCTGACCTGTACAGCCTGTTCTCCCCATCTGACCCCTAGACAGTTCGGTTCCTTCCATACACACGCAACTGCCCTCAACCTTGCGTTGTAGTGTTCGCGTGCATGGTGAGCACACCGCCTGTTGACAACCTGAAGGAGGAAGACATATTGGCACTCATCTTAAAATATCTGAAGTGAAATGTGCTGAAACACATGGGAATGAGGGGTGGAGAAGGAGTAATCGAAGATTAAAATTAACACAAATGACCTAAGGAGGAAGTTATACCAACACATGAGAAAGATACGGCGCACGTTACGACCGCTAGCTCTTCATCATGGACGACACGAAAGAAAACAATGCAGAAAAGAAAGGGCAAGATAATCTAAATGCATCATAAGTAAATTCATCGTAATGCATCATATTTAAGATAATACTAAATACATCTTGAGTAAGCTAATTTAAATTAATCAAGGGTAATCTAATCTAAATGCATCACGGATAAGGTAATTTAAATGCATCGAGTGTAACCTAAGTAAATGCAAAAAGCGTACATTAATCTAAATGTACCACGGGTACGGTAATCTAAAAGCACCTGGGTAATATTTGGCAGTACATACCTTTGGGATCCACTTTTTACAATTCCGAAGGCTGAGGAATCCACGATCTATGGCCTGAAAAAGTCTCCCAGCCGCTGCTTTTCGAGTGGCCAACTCTTCTTTGATGCCTCCCTTTCGGTCTATAATAGCTCCGAGATATTTAAAGTGGTCGACCTGCTCCAGGACCTGTTCTCCCAACTTAATCTGATGTTTTCTTTCTTCTCGTGATATCACCATGGATTTTGTTTTAGAGCTGCTTATGACCACCCCTCTCTTCTCCAGCTCTTCCTTCCAGACTTGCAGGTTGGATTGGAGATGTGCCTCTGATTTAGCAATCAGGGCAACATCATCAGCAAATGCCAGCTCCGAAATATAGACCTGTCTCATCTTCCAGTACCCCACTGAATACTTTCTTGTTCTCTCCTTACATGCCTTGATGACATCGTCCATAAGGAGTATGAAGAGGTAAGGTGATAGGATATCACCTTGTCTTACACCAGTGGTGGTTCTGAACTCTTCTGACTTATGGTTTGGTGTCCTCACATAATTTCTGCAAGACTTGTAGAAGCTCTGTATAGCATGAATCAGAGGTGCTGGAATATTCTTCCTTGCCAAACAGTCCCAAAGTTTGCTCCAGGGGACCCTGTCAAACGCCTTTTCCAGATCTATGAAACAAAGATGGATCTCACTCTTATACTCAAGGGCCTTTTCACTCAGCTGTCTGAGTGTGAAGATTAGGTCTTGAGTACTTCGGTTTGCTCGGAATCCGCACTGGACTTCATCCAATTGTGGCTCAGCTAGGCGTCGGAGTCTCTGCTCTAGGATTCTAGAGTAGATTTTACCAGGGACACTGAGAAGGGATATGCCTCTATGGTTTCCACATTGTCGATTGTCACCCTTTTTGAAAATTGGTGTTCTGATGGCAATCTCCCAATCCTTTGGTATGGTCTTGTTGCACCATGCTGCCTGTAGGACCTTTAAGAGTAATAGGTCGCCTGATGCTCCCATGTACTTAACCATTTCTGGTGTTATACCATCATGCCCTGCTGCTTTGCCCATCTTGATTTTCTCTAGTGCTGCCCTCAGTTTTTCCATCTTTATGTCATCTTCACCATCATTAGTTTTCTCTTCTGTGCTAGTGGTTATCATTTCTGATGCTTCATCATGCTCACCATGCAGGAGTTCTGAGAAATATTCTTTCCATCTTTCCATTACTTCCTTCGGGGCAGTAAGCAATTTGCCTTGCTTGTCCTTTATAAATTTGAGAGGGCATTGTTTTTCTTTCCTCATGTTCTTTAGGGTCTTATAGAACAATTTCTGGTTTTCTTGTGCATCTTTTTCTAGCTTTTCTCCAAATTCTTCCCAGGACTTCTGTTTTGCTGCTAGCACTTTGTTCTTTGCTTCTGTTCTGAGTGTCACATATTCTCTATATTTTTCCATTTGTCCTGTTGTGTTTTTAGCTCCTAAGTATTGTTTCCATGCCATTTTCTTCTCTCTTATTTTCTCTTTGACTTCCTCTGTCCACCAAGGTGTCCTCTTTCTCTGGTTCCCAAGTCGGACTTCACCGCATGCTTCTGCAGCAGCTGTCTTTATGATATCCTTGAATTTATTCCAGAGGGTTTCCAAGTCATCAGGTCGTTCTTCTGTGTTGCTCACTGCTGTAGCAATAAGCCCCTGATATCTGGTCTTAATTTCTGGCTCTCTCAGCTTGTAGGTCCTAATGCTCATTTCTCCTGCTCGTTTACTTGGTTTCTTGCGTGATGTTGGGCAGTTCCTAGGCTGAGCAGCTCTTTCAGTTGTTCGTTTGATTGTTAGCACCGAAGGCTAATAACACTGCGCATAAATCAAAACTGAAAAGCTAACCAATTATAATCAGTGCTAAAAAATGGAACCCCACAAGAACAGCAAGCTGCTAGTGACAAATTTGTTTTACAGACAGCAAAGCCTGATTTCTAGAAGAGAGATTAAGGTTTATGAGTTCTTGTGATGAAGTTCATCTGTCAATTGAATTTTCCATCTTAAAGAAGAAAGAAGATGTTGTAGCAGTTCCGGTCTAGCTCAAAAGCCACTTGGAATAACACAACTATTTCAAGGTTGAGAGTGAGGAAAGGAAGAGAGAAGTTTCATTAATAATTTTTCAGGTTCCCTGTGGTGCATGCGTATTATATACATACACGCCATACCTTCCTGTTGTATGTCATATCCGCGTAAGGACTTTCTTTACTTTCCTTTTAACTCCTTTTTTTCTACGTCTAGTTTCCTTCTCCATGTGTTTTAGAGTATCATATTTATGTCTCCATGGGGATATCAGTCCAAGGACTGCCTTGTAATGCTGTCAACTGGTATTGGGGTTTTTTTCCACCTAACGCTCTGGGAAAGTGCTTGCACGGGCAGTGGCGAGTACCTCTACATAGATCAGCACGAATGGGGCAGCAAGGGAACTGTGATATACCCAAAAGACGCCATCTTTAAAATGTATATAGATAGAAGACGAGCAAAGCTGAATGAAATCACAATATAAACTAAAAGTGACTATGAAAAAGAGAAGCCAAAGAAAGTGATTACATGTAACATATTTTAGAAAATTCAAAAATATGTGTGCAGAATTAGAGAAGATATCGACTACCACGACACGTATGGGAAACTGAGAGTCGGGGATCCAGACCTCCAGGTCGACCCAGAGTCTGCTGGGAGGACAACATTAGACAATCTCTGAAGGACCGAGGACTAGAATGGAACCAGGCTAGGAGGAAGACAGCCGATAGGATAGTATTGTGCCAGGTTCCAGAACGGCACCAAAGTTACTTATATGTGGCAGGTTATCAAAGTCGCTAAGGAGTTTGGAGTTCTAACCTTCCTGGCCACAGTTCATCCCAGGTTCTTAAAACAAAGGCGTCGACCCATCTGGTGGTTGTATTTTGGATATCCACTTTGTTTCTTATTTCAACACTGATGGCTTTGTGATGAAACAAATAGGAACGTAACTAAACTCGAAATTTATCAATCAATAAACTTACTTCTTGGATTGGTTAGTTTTCGTGGAATAAGTCTATTCAGTTGAAGTATCATCAAATACAAAACTGTCCTCCGCAGACTGAGGAACGTCAATCAAGTATTCTGACAATAGTTCTTCAATGGAATACACAGGATACTGGCTGAAATCAATTTCTATATATGTAATCCCACGCAAGGCATTAATGTCATAATGAACTTCCTCTACAATCTCGTTTGGATAAGATGCGAGTTCTGCTTTTTCGTATTCCTCGTCAAATACTTTTTGCATAACGTTAGCTAGTGTCTCTTCGAAGATGGGACCGTAATCTTCGGTACTGTTATAGGGGACTCGTGATCAACTGTCTCGTCTTCTACGAATTCAAATTCTTGATCAAAGTCGGAAATAAAGTCAGGTCCAATTTCTTCTAAGATTTCTCTAACTGTCACTGTTAGATATTTAGGAAAAACATTCCCTTCTTCGGGAGTCAGCCTGATAACTGTACTTCTTGATTTCTTTGAGCGCTTAAAATAATGTTGTTCTGTTATTGCGATGGTTTGAATGTCACTTCAAAACTGGCCAACCGTCAGAGATATTGTTGTCGCAATTATTTACAAGCTTAAAGTTCTACTTACGTAGTTCCAGAACTCCAGTTCAGAATTCACAACTTAATAGTTAGCACTTCTCTTAAAAAACCGATTGGCTGCACATATGTACTTTATTTTGATCGCCTTTCACTTGATTTACACTTTTCATGACTCGACTACTAACTCAACTCTACTGGATGACACTGGAGATTACTCTTCTGGACCAAATCGGTGCACTCACTCTACTGCTGGTTCTCTCACTGATTGTCTGACTAAACTCCTAAAAAAAAGCTCTTACACCAAATAATAGGAGTATGGGAAATATGTCTTTGTTAAGTCATACTTTAATGTAGGGGAGTTAAGCGTTAAAAGACTTGTATGCACAGGTCAGTTTTTAGTAATCACCCTTGTAAACACGCTCTGGGTGATGATGATGTTTTGTATACCCAGTTGGTTTGTTAGGGAATCTGCTCGAATGTTCTAGATACAGTTCGAGCGGAAACATGCGTATGAATTGAGCTCACGTCTCGGGTTGCGTGTTAGCGCTTGAACGAATTCATAGAGACTGAACGGTTTTAAGCAACTGAGTTTTGCGGGGAGTTTTTTTGGCGGGCAGAGCTTGGGGAAGGTCGTGCCTTCTCGCTAGTGTGTCCCGGCGTATTTGTGTTTTCCTATGAAGGGAATTTGATAATTTAAGAGAATAATGTTTTGAAGAAAAGATAAAGAGATTATTGTCGGGAATGTTCTTTCTCCCAGGAGTTTATGGATTATTTTCTAAGAGATATTACCCAGATGCCAGGGAGTGCGCCGGCGTTATATATTTTGTAAGAAGTCGAATGGATTTATTATAGAGGCCAGGGATTGCACCGGCCATGATTTGATTCATGTTTATTCTGATGGATTTTTTCCCTTGCTACTAGAAGCCATTGTATGCCGCTGTGTAAGCGACCAGTGATCTTCGTCACTTATAGAGATATGGATGTAAACCTTTATGAAACGTGAGCTGCTGTGTTCTGCAGCCTTTGTACTTTAAGTTGTGTACCTGTAGCCGAATCTTTGGATATTGCGCTAAAGGGATTTATGCTATGAGTTACTGCATTCTACAGCCTATTGAGACTGCGATGCACGTCTTTTGTTTGGATGAATATTTTGGGCTGTATGTGTACGAAATGAACTTACTTATCTGATCCACCATGATTTGCTATGAAGTGTCGTCCTATGTTAGGATGATGTTTACGTGACTGTGGCGTAATAAACTATTTAAACGTTACCATTCGTTGCAACGTTTTCTGGACTATTACGTGTACTGTAGTGTGTGGTTATAGCCTGTGTTGGTATGCCAGAACCTTTCTACATTCGTGTTTGTTGACAGTAATTTACGTACACATCAGTCGGCCATCGGTAAGCCCGACCTCACTGACTCTGTATTTGTCAGTCCTTGTTATACCACACCATCCACCAGAAACATTCCACCACCATCAACAGTAATTGAACATACTCTGTACCACTCATGTTAACCCTCAAACATAGTGGTAACAGTCTTTTATACTTTTTGCTGATGGAGGTATATTAGTAAACTAGTTTTCTACTGGTTAGCTACTCTATCTTATTTCTTAATACGATCTACCATTGGTTTAATTCTGTGGAGTGTTCTAAAATTGTATAAACATTTAAACACATAAGGAAGGGAAACCCGAGGCCTGTAAACAGTAAATAAATATTAGACAAACATAACGGTATGTTTTCAGGCACTCGTAAGAAATAAAGAAGTAGAAAACTAGACAACTTACGTATGCCTGAAAACATACCGTTATGTTTGTCTAATATCTATTTACTGTTTACAGGCCTCGGGTTTCCCTTCCTTATGTGTTATACAAGTTTTATACAATACTAAAACCTACCCTCTGTCCTGTTCTTACTGTTCTTAGTCTTCTATCATTTACTAGACACAGTATTAAGGTCTTTGTCTTGTGTAGTCTGACCTATACTGTATAATAGCGGAACAACAGAAGTGATTGCGTCATTAATAGGCTGGACTGCCCATGGTAAATTTTCGGGGTTATGTGTTGCGGGTCGCACTAATGACCCGTCATCGAAGTATCATTTTTTGGTGATGCCAAGACGGCAGGGAGGATAGTGTGATTCGCTTGCATAGCTAGGCGGGGTTGTCGCACGGAAGGTCCTGGGTTCGAGTCCTGGGTAAGCCACTCACGTCTGTTGTTTTTCTGTTGTCTAGTTTTCTACATCTTTATTTCTTACGAGTGCCTGAAAACATACCTTTATGTTTGTTCAAAATTGTGTTCCTTCCGGTATCGTTCGGTATCGATATTCTAATTAATTTAGTATTTGAATAAATGAACGTCTCACTACTAAAATGCCATATTTTGTCAAGGTCAGGACGCTATCTTGTGCTAGAGTGATCCAAGTCTTATGCTCTTCCTATATATTAGTGGATCACTTGCGCTATTAATTACAATTGGTATACCTGACTATTTTGTTAGTAATTGTCCTTGAGTTGATTGCGTATTGCTATTTTTAGATTTTAGAATGTGCTAATTGCGTCTTAGGTTTATATTTAATGATAAACAAAATGTCCTTGGAAATTAGTGTAACTTATAATCTTGCTACTATCTTGACGTTGCTTGTCGTAGTGTAACTTATAATCTTGCTACTATCTTGACGTTACTTGTCGTAGTGTAACTTATAATCTTGCTACTATCTTGACGTTACTTGTCGTAGTGTAACTTATAATCTTGCTACTATCTTGACGTTGCTTGTCGTAGTGTAACTTATAATCTTGCTACTATCTTGACGTTGCTTGTCGTAGTGTAACTTATAATCTTGCTACTATCTTGACGTTACTTGTCGTAGTGTAACTTATAATCTTGCTACTATCTTGACGTTGCTTGTCGTAGTGTAACTTATAATCTTGCTACTATCTTGACGTTGCTTGTCGTAGTGTAACTTATAATCTTGCTACTATCTTGACGTTGATTGTCGTAGTGTAACTTATAATCTTGCTACTATCTTGACGTTACTTGTCGTAGTGTAACTTATAATCTTGCTACTATCTTGACGTTACTTGTCGTAGTGTAACTTATAATCTTGCTACTATCTTGACGTTACTTGTCGTAGTGTAACTTATAATCTTGCTACTATCTTGACGTTACTTGTCGTAGTGTAACTTATAATCTTGCTACTATCTTGACGTTGCTTGTCGTAGTGTAACTTATAATCTTGCTACTATCTTGACGTTGCTTGTCGTAGTGTAACTTATAATCTTGCTACTATCTTGACGTTGCTTGTCGTAGTGTAACTTATAATCTTGCTACTATCTTGACGTTTCTTGTCGTAGTGTAACTTATAATCTTGCTACTATCTTGACGTTGCTTGTCGTAGTGTAACTTATAATCTTGCTACTATCTTGACGTTGCTTGTCGTAGTGTAACTTATAATCTTGCTACTATCTTGACGTTGCTTGTCGTAGTGTAACTTATAATCTTGCTACTATCTTGACGTTACTTGTCGTAGTGTAACTTATAATCTTGCTACTATCTTGACGTTACTTGTCGTAGTGTAACTTATAATCTTGCTACTATCTTGACGTTACTTGTCGTAGTGTAACTTATAATCTTGCTACTATCTTGACGTTGCTTGTCGTAGTGTAACTTATAATCTTGCTACTATCTTGACATTACTTGTCGTAGTGTAACTTATAATCTTGCTACTATCTTGACGTTACTTGTCGTAGTGTAACTTATAATCTTGCTACTATCTTGACGTTACTTGTCGTAGTGTAACTTATAATCTTGCTACTATCTTGACGTTACTTGTCGTAGTGTAACTTATAATCTTGCTACTATCTTGACGTTACTTGTCGTAGTGTAACTTATAATCTTGCTACTATCTTGACGTTACTTGTCGTAGTGTAACTTATAATCTTGCTACTATCTTGACGTTGCTTGTCGTAGTGTAACTTATAATCTTGCTACTATCTTGACGTTGCTTGTCGTAGTGTAACTTATAATCTTGCTACTATCTTGACGTTGCTTGTCGTAGTGTAACTTATAATCTTGCTACTATCTTGACGTTACTTGTCGTAGTGTAACTTATAATCTTGCTACTATCTTGACGTTGCTTGTCGTAGTGTAACTTATAATCTTGCTACTATCTTGACGTTACTTGTCGTAGTGTAACTTATAATCTTGCTACTATCTTGACGTTACTTGTCGTAGTGTAACTTATAATCTTGCTACTATCTTGACGTTACTTGTCGTAGTGTAACTTATAATCTTGCTACTATCTTGACGTTGCTTGTCGTAGTGTAACTTATAATCTTGCTACTATCTTGACGTTGCTTGTCGTAGTGCAACTTATAATCTTGCTACTATCTTGACGTTGCTTGTCGTAGTGTAACTTATAATCTTGCTACTATCTTGACGTTACTTGTCGTAGTGTAACTTATAATCTTGCTACTATCTTGACGTTGCTTGTCGTAGTGTAACTTATAATCTTGCTACTATCTTGACGTTGCTTGTCGTAGTGTAACTTATAATCTTGCTACTATCTTGACGTTGCTTGTCGTAGTGTAACTTATAATCTTGCTACTATCTTGACGTTGCTTGTCGTAGTGTAACTTATAATCTTGCTACTATCTTGACGTTACTTGTCGTAGTGTAACTTATAATCTTGCTACTATCTTGACGTTACTTGTCGTAGTGTAACTTATAATCTTGCTACTATCTTGACGTTGCTTGTCGTAGTGTAACTTATAATCTTGCTACTATCTTGACGTTGCTTGTCGTAGTGTAACTTATAATCTTGCTACTATCTTGACGTTGCTTGTCGTAGTGTAACTTATAATCTTGCTACTATCTTGACGTTACTTGTCGTAGTGTAACTTATAATCTTGCTACTATCTTGACGTTGCTTGTCGTAGTGTAACTTATAATCTTGCTACTATCTTGACGTTGCTTGTCGTAGTGTAACTTATAATCTTGCTACTATCTTGACGTTGCTTGTCGTAGTGTAACTTATAATCTTGCTACTATCTTGACGTTACTTGTAGTGTAACTTATAATCTTGCTACTATCTTGACGTTGCTTGTCGTAGTGTAACTTATAATCTTGCTACTATCTTGACGTTACTTGTCGTAGTGTAACTTATAATCTTGCTACTATCTTGACGTTGCTTGTCGTAGTGTAACTTATAATCTTGCTACTATCTTGACGTTGCTTGTCGTAGTGTAACTTATAATCTTGCTACTATCTTGACGTTACTTGTCGTAGTGTAACTTATAATCTTGCTACTATCTTGACGTTGCTTGTCGTAGTGTAACTTATAATCTTGCTACTATCTTGACGTTGCTTGTCGTAGTGTAACTTATAATCTTGCTACTATCTTGACGTTGCTTGTCGTAGTGTAACTTATAATCTTGCTACTATCTTGACGTTGATTGTCGTAGTGTAACTTATAATCTTGCTACTATCTTGACGTTACTTGTCGTAGTGTAACTTATAATCTTGCTACTATCTTGACGTTACTTGTCGTAGTGTAACTTATAATCTTGCTACTATCTTGACGTTACTTGTCGTAGTGTAACTTATAATCTTGCTACTATCTTGACGTTGCTTGTCGTAGTGTAACTTATAATCTTGCTACTATCTTGACGTTGCTTGTCGTAGTGTAACTTATAATCTTGCTACTATCTTGACGTTGCTTGTCGTAGTGTAACTTATAATCTTGCTACTATCTTGACGTTGCTTGTCGTAGTGTAACTTATAATCTTGCTACTATCTTGACGTTGCTTGTCGTAGTGTAACTTATAATCTTGCTACTATCTTGACGTTGCTTGTCGTAGTGTAACTTATAATCTTGCTACTATCTTGACGTTGCTTGTCGTAGTGTAACTTATAATCTTGCTACTATCTTGACGTTGCTTGTCGTAGTGTAACTTATAATCTTGCTACTATCTTGACGTTACTTGTCGTAGTGTAACTTATAATCTTGCTACTATCTTGACGTTAGTCGTAGTGTAACTTATAAATCTTGCTACTATCTTGACGTTGCTTGTCGTAGTGTAACTTATAATCTTGCTACTATCTTGACGTTACTTGTCGTAGTGTAACTTATAATCTTGCTACTATCTTGACGTTACTTGTCGTAGTGTAACTTATAATCTTGCTACTATCTTGACGTTACTTGTCGTAGTGTAACTTATAATCTTGCTACTATCTTGACGTTACTTGTCGTAGTGTAACTTTATAATCTTGCTACTATCTTGACGTTACTTGTCGTAGTGTAACTTATAATCTTGCTACTATCTTGACGTTACTTGTCGTAGTGTAACTTATAATCTTGCTACTATCTTGACGTTGCTTGTCGTGATTGTCGTAGTGTAACTTATAATCTTGCTACTATCTTGACGTTGATTGTCGTAGTGTAAACTTATAATCTTGCTACTATCTTGACGTTGCTTGTCGTAGTGTAACTTATAATCTTGCTACTATCTTGACGTTACTTGTCGTAGTGTAACTTATAATCTTGCTACTATCTTGACGTTGCTTGTCGTAGTGTAACTTATAATCTTGCTACTATCTTGACGTTACTTGTCGTAGTGTAACTTATAATCTTGCTACTATCTTGACGTTACTTGTCGTAGTGTAACTTATAATCTTGCTACTATCTTGACGTTACTTGTCGTAGTGTAACTTATAATCTTGCTACTATCTTGACGTTGCTTGTCGTAGTGTAACTTATAATCTTGCTACTATCTTGACGTTGCTTGTCGTAGTGTAACTTATAATCTTGCTACTATCTTGACGTTGCTTGTCGTAGTGTAACTTATAATCTTGCTACTATCTTGACGTTGCTTGTCGTAGTGTAACTTATAATCTTGCTACTATCTTGACGTTGCTTGTCGTAGTGTAACTTATAATCTTGCTACTATCTTGACGTTGCTTGTCGTAGTGTAACTTATAATCTTGCTACTATCTTGACGTTGCTTGTCGTAGTGTAACTTATAATCTTGCTACTATCTTGACGTTACTTGTCGTAGTGTAACTTATATAAATCTTGCTACTATCTTGACGTTACTTGTCGTAGTGTAACTTATAATCTTGCTACTATCTTGACGTTACTTGTCGTAGTGTAACTTATAATCTTGCTACTATCTTGACGTTGCTTGTCGTAGTGTAACTTATAATCTTGCTACTATCTTGACGTTGCTTGTCGTAGTGTAACTTATAATCTTGCTACTATCTTGACGTTGCTTGTCGTAGTGTAACTTATAATCTTGCTACTATCTTGACGTTGCTTGTCGTAGTGTAACTTATAATCTTGCTACTATCTTGACGTTGCTTGTCGTAGTGTAACTTATAATCTTGCTACTATCTTGACGTTGCTTGTCGTAGTGTAACTTATAATCTTGCTACTATCTTGACGTTGCTTGTCGTAGTGTAACTTATAATCTTGCTACTATCTTGACGTTACTTGTAGTGTAACTTATAATCTTGCTACTATCTTGACGTTGCTTGTCGTAGTGTAACTTATAATCTTGCTACTATCTTGACGTTACTTGTCGTAGTGTAACTTATAATCTTGCTACTATCTTGACGTTGCTTGTCGTAGTGTAACTTATAATCTTGCTACTATCTTGACGTTACTTGTCGTAGTGTAACTTATAATCTTGCTACTATCTTGACGTTACTTGTCGTAGTGTAACTTATAATCTTGCTACTATCTTGACGTTGCTTGTCGTAGTGTAACTTATAATCTTGCTACTATCTTGACGTTACTTGTCGTAGTGTAACTTATAATCTTGCTACTATCTTGACGTTGCTTGTCGTAGTGTAACTTATAATCTTGCTACTATCTTGACGTTACTTGTCGTAGTGTAACTTATATCTTGCTACTATCTTGACGTTGCTTGTCGTAGTGTAACTTATAATCTTGCTACTATCTTGACGTTGCTTGTCGTAGTGTAACTTATAATCTTGCTACTATCTTGACGTTGCTTGTCGTAGTGTAACTTATAATCTTGCTACTATCTTGACGTTGCTTGTCGTAGTGTAACTTATAATCTTGCTACTATCTTGACGTTGCTTGTCGTAGTGTAACTTATAATCTTGCTACTATCTTGACGTTGCTTGTCGTAGTGTAACTTATAATCTTGCTACTATCTTGACGTTGCTTGTCGTAGTGTAACTTATAATCTTAATACTATCTTGACGTTACTTGTCGTAGTGTAACTTATAATCTTGCTACTATCTTGACGTTGCTTGTCGTAGTGTAACTTATAATCTTGCTACTATCTTGACGTTACTTGTCGTAGTGTAACTTATAATCTTGCTACTATCTTGACGTTACTTGTCGTAGTGTAACTTATAATCTTGCTACTATCTTGACGTTGCTTGTCGTAGTGTAACTTATAATCTTGCTACTATCTTGACGTTGCTTGTCGTAGTGTAACTTATAATCTTGCTACTATCTTGACGTTACTTGTCGTAGTGTAACTTATAATCTTGCTACTATCTTGACGTTGCTTGTCGTAGTGTAACTTATAATCTTGCTACTATCTTGACGTTACTTGTCGTAGTGTAACTTATAATCTTGCTACTATCTTGACGTTACTTGTCGTAGTGTAACTTATAATCTTGCTACTATCTTGACGTTGCTTGTCGTAGTGTAACTTATAATCTTGCTACTATCTTGACGTTGCTTGTCGTAGTGTAACTTATAATCTTGCTACTATCTTGACGTTACTTGTCGTAGTGTAACTTATAATCTTGCTACTATCTTGACGTTACTTGTCGTAGTGTAACTTATAATCTTGCTACTATCTTGAGGTTACTTGTCGTAGTGTAACTTATAATCTTGCTACTATCTTGAGGTTACTTGTCGTAGTGTAACTTATAATCTTGCTACTATCTTGACGTTGCTTGTCGTAGTGTAACTTATAATCTTGCTACTATCTTGACGTTGCTTGTCGTAGTGTAACTTATAATCTTGCTACTATCTTGACGTTACTTGTCGTAGTGTAACTTATAATCTTGCTACTATCTTGACGTTGCTTGTCGTAGTGTAACTTATAATCTTGCTACTATCTTGACGTTGCTTGTCGTAGTGTAACTTATAATCTTGCTACTATCTTGACGTTGCTTGTCGTAGTGTAACTTATAATCTTGCTACTATCTTGACGTTACTTGTCGTAGTGTAACTTGTAATCTTGCTACTATCTTGACGTTGCTTGTCGTAGTGTAACTTATAATCTTGCTACTATCTTGACGTTGCTTGTCGTAGTGTAACTTATAATCTTGCTACTATCTTGACGTTGCTTGTCGTAGTGTAACTTATAATCTTGCTACTATCTTGACGTTGCTTGTCGTAGTGTAACTTATAATCTTGCTACTATCTTGACGTTGCTTGTCGTAGTGTAACTTATAATCTTGCTACTATCTTGACGTTACTTGTCGTAGTGTAACTTATAATCTTGCTACTATCTTGACGTTACTTGTCGTAGTGTAACTTATAATCTTGCTACTATCTTGACGTTACTTGTCGTAGTGTAACTTATAATCTTGCTACTATCTTGACGTTGCTTGTCGTAGTGTAACTTATAATCTTGCTACTATCTTGACGTTACTTGTCGTAGTGTAACTTATAATCTTGCTACTATCTTGACGTTACTTGTCGTAGTGTAACTTATAATCTTGCTACTATCTTGACGTTACTTGTCGTAGTGTAACTTATAATCTTGCTACTATCTTGAGGTTACTTGTCGTAGTGTAACTTATAATCTTGCTACTATCTTGAGGTTACTTGTCGTAGTGTAACTTATAATCTTGCTACTATCTTGAGGTTACTTGTCGTAGTGTAACTTATAATCTTGCTACTATCTTGAGGTTACTTGTCGTAGTGTAACTTATAATCTTGCTACTATCTTGACGTTACTTGTCGTAGTGTAACTTATAATCTTGCTACTATCTTGACGTTGCTTGTCGTAGTGTAACTTATAATCTTGCTACTATCTTGACGTTGCTTGTCGTAGTGTAACTTATAATCTTGCTACTATCTTGACGTTGCTTGTCGTAGTGTAACTTATAATCTTGCTACTATCTTGACGTTTTACTTGTCGTAGTGTAACTTATAATCTTGCTACTATCTTGACGTTGCTTGTCGTAGTGTAACTTATAATCTTGCTACTATCTTGACGTTGCTTGTCGTAGTGTAACTTATAATCTTGCTACTATCTTGACGTTGCTTGTCGTAGTGTAACTTATAATCTTGCTACTATCTTTACGTTTACTTGTCGTAGTGTAACTTATAATCTTGCTACTATCTTGACGTTGCTTGTCGTAGTGTAACTTATAATCTTGCTACTATCTTGACGTTGATTGTCGTAGTGTAACTTATAATCTTGCTACTATCTTGACGTTGATTGTCGTAGTGTAACTTATAATCTTGCTACTATCTTGACGTTACTTGTCGTAGTGTAACTTATAATCTTGCTACTATCTTGACGTTACTTGTCGTAGTGTAACTTATAATCTTGCTACTATCTTGACGTTGCTTGTCGTAGTGTAACTTATAATCTTGCTACTATCTTGACGTTGCTTGTCGTAGTGTAACTTATAATCTTGCTACTATCTTGACGTTGCTTGTCGTAGTGTAACTTATAATCTTGCTACTATCTTGACGTTGCTTGTCGTAGTGTAACTTATAATCTTGCTACTATCTTGACGTTGCTTGTCGTAGTGTAACTTATAATCTTGCTACTATCTTGACGTTGCTTGTCGTAGTGTAACTTATAATCTTGCTACTATCTTGACGTTGCTTGTCGTAGTGTAACTTATAATCTTGCTACTATCTTGACGTTGCTTGTCGTAGTGTAACTTATAATCTTGCTACTATCTTGACGTTGCTTGTCGTAGTGTAACTTATAATCTTGCTACTATCTTGACGTTGCTTGTCGTAGTGTAACTTATAATCTTGCTACTATCTTGACGTTGCTTGTCGTAGTGTAACTTATAATCTTGCTACTATCTTGACGTTGCTTGTCGTAGTGTAACTTATAATCTTGCTACTATCTTGACGTTGCTTGTCGTAGTGTAACTTATAATCTTGCTACTATCTTGACGTTGCTTGTCGTAGTGTAACTTATAATCTTGCTACTATCTTGACGTTGCTTGTCGTAGTGTAACTTATAATCTTGCTACTATCTTGACGTTGCTTGTCGTAGTGTAACTTATAATCTTGCTACTATCTTGACGTTGCTTGTCGTAGTGTAAGTTATAATCTTGCTACTATCTTGACGTTGCTTGTCGTAGTGTAACTTATAATCTTGCTACTATCTTGACGTTACTTGTCGTAGTGTAACTTATAATCTTGCTACTATCTTGACGTTGCTTGTCGTAGTGTAACTTATAATCTTGCTACTATCTTGACGTTGCTTGTCGTAGTGTAACTTATAATCTTGCTACTATCTTGACGTTTCTTGTCGTAGTGTAACTTATAGTCTTGCTACTATCTTGACGTTGCTTGTCGTAGTGTAACTTATAATCTTGCTACTATCTTGACGTTACTTGTCGTAGTGTAACTTATAATCTTGCTACTATCTTGACGTTACTTGTCGTAGTGTAACTTATAATCTTGCTACTATCTTGACGTTACTTGTCGTAGTGTAACTTATAATCTTGCTACTATCTTGACGTTACTTGTCGTAGTGTAACTTATAATCTTGCTACTATCTTGACGTTACTTGTCGTAGTGTAACTTATAATCTTGCTACTATCTTGACGTTACTTGTCGTAGTGTAACTTATAATCTTGCTACTATCTTGACGTTGCTTGTCGTAGTGTAACTTATAATCTTGCTACTATCTTGACGTTGCTTGTCGTAGTGTAACTTATAATCTTGCTACTATCTTGACGTTGCTTGTCGTAGTGTAACTTATAATCTTGCTACTATCTTGACGTTGCTTGTCGTAGTGTAACTTATAATCTTGCTACTATCTTGACGTTGCTTGTCGTAGTGTAACTTATAATCTTGCTACTATCTTGACGTTTACTTGTCGTAGTGTAACTTATAATCTTGCTACTATCTTGACGTTACTTGTCGTAGTGTAACTTATAATCTTGCTACTATCTTGACGTTGCTTGTCGTAGTGTAACTTATAATCTTGCTACTATCTTGACGTTGCTTGTCGTAGTGTAACTTATAATCTTGCTACTATCTTGACGTTACTTGTCGTAGTGTAACTTATAATCTTGCTACTATCTTGACGTTGCTTGTCGTAGTGTAACTTATAATCTTGCTACCATCTTGACGTTACTTGTCGTAGTGTAACTTATAATCTTGCTACTATCTTGACGTTACTTGTCGTAGTGTAACTTATAATCTTGCTACTATCTTGACGTTGCTTGTCGTAGTGTAACTTATAATCTTGCTACTATCTTGACGTTACTTGTCGTAGTGTAACTTATAATCTTGCTACTATCTTGACGTTACTTGTCGTAGTGTAACTTATAATCTTGCTACTATCTTGACGTTACGTGTCGTAGTGTAACTTATAATCTTGCTACTATCTTGACGTTACTTGTCGTAGTGTAACTTATAATCTTGCTACTATCTTGACGTTACTTGTCGTAGTGTAACTTATAATCTTGCTACTATCTTGACGTTACTTGTCGTTGTGTAACTTATAATCTTGCTACTATCTTGACGTTGCTTGTCGTAGTGTAACTTATAATCTTGCTACTATCTTGACGTTTACTTGTCGTAGTGTAACTTATAATCTTGCTACTATCTTGACGTTACTTGTCGTAGTGTAACTTATAATCTTGCTACTATCTTGACGTTACTTGTCGTAGTGTAACTTATAATCTTGCTACTATCTTGACGTTACTTGTCGTAGTGTAACTTATAATCTTGCTACTATCTTGACGTTGCTTGTCGTAGTGTAACTTATAATCTTGCTACTATCTTGACGTTACTTGTCGTAGTGTAACTTATAATCTTGCTACTATCTTGACGTTGCTTGTCGTAGTGTAACTTATAATCTTGCTACTATCTTGACGTTGCTTGTCGTAGTGTAACTTATAATCTTGCTACTATCTTGACGTTGCTTGTCGTAGTGTAACTTATAATCTTGCTACTATCTTGACGTTACTTGTCGTAGTGTAACTTATAATCTTGCTACTATCTTGACGTTACTTGTCGTAGTGTAACTTATAATCTTGCTACTATCTTGACGTTGCTTGTCGTAGTGTAACTTATAATCTTGCTACTATCTTGACGTTACTCTTGACGTTACTTGTCGTAGTGTAACTTATAATCTTGCTACTATCTTGACGTTACTTGTCGTAGTGTAACTTATAATCTTGCTACTATCTTGACGTTACTTGTCGTAGTGTAACTTATAATCTTGCTACTATCTTGACGTTACTTGTCGTAGTGTAACTTATAATCTTGCTACTATCTTGACGTTACTTGTCGTAGTGTAACTTATAATCTTGCTACTATCTTGACGTTACTTGTCGTAGTGTAACTTATAATCTTGCTACTAATCTTGACGTTGCTTGTCGTAGTGTAACTTATAATCTTGCTACTATCTTGACGTTGCTTGTCGTAGTGTAACTTATAATCTTGCTACTATCTTGACGTTGCTTGTCGTAGTGTAACTTATAATCTTGCTACTATCTTGACGTTACTTGTCGTAGTGTAACTTATAATCTTGCTACTATCTTGGTGACGTTACTTGTCGTAGTGTAACTTATAATCTTGCTACTATCTTGACGTTACTTGTCGTAGTGTAACTTATAATCTTGCTACTATCTTGACGTTACTTGTCGTAGTGTAACTTATAATCTTGCTACTATCTTGACGTTACTTGTCGTAGTGTAACTTATAATCTTGCTACTATCTTGACGTTGCTTGTCGTAGTGTAACTTATAATCTTGCTACTATCTTGACGTTACTTGTCGTAGTGTAACTTATAATCTTGCTACTATCTTGACGTTACTTGTCGTAGTGTAACTTATAATCTTGCTACTATCTTGACGTTACTTGTCGTAGTGTAACTTATAATCTTGCTACTATCTTGACGTTACTTGTCGTAGTGTAACTTATAATCTTGCTACTATCTTGACGTTGCTTGTCGTAGTGTAACTTATAATCTTGCTACTATCTTGGAAGTGCTTGTCGTAGTGTAACTTATAATCTTGCTACTATCTTGACGTTGCTTGTCGTAGTGTAACTTATAATCTTGCTACTATCTTGACGTTGCTTGTCGTAGTGTAACTTATAATCTTGCTACTATCTTGACGTTGCTTGTCGTAGTGTAACTTATAATCTTGCTACTATCTTGACGTTACTTGTCGTAGTGTAACTTATAATCTTGCTACTATCTTGACGTTGCTTGTCGTAGTGTAACTTATAATCTTGCTACTATCTTGGACGTTTACTTGTCGTAGTGTGTAACTTATAATCTTGCTACTATCTTGACGTTACTTGTCGTAGTGTAACTTATAATCTTGCTACTATCTTGACGTTACTTGTCGTAGTGTAACTTATAATCTTGCTACTATCTTGACGTTGCTTGTCGTAGTGTAACTTATAATCTTGCTACTATCTTGACGTTGCTTGTCGTAGTGTAACTTATAATCTTGCTACTATCTTGACGTTACTTGTCGTAGTGTAACTTATGATCTTGCTACTATCTTGACGTTACTTGTCGTAGTGTAACTTATAATCTTGCTACTATCTTGACGTTTTGCTTGTCGTAGTGTAACTTATAATCTTGCTACTATCTTGACGTTGCTTGTCGTAGTGTAACTTATAATCTTGCTACTATCTTGACGTTACTTGTCGTAGTGTAACTTATTAATCTTGCTACTATCTTGACGTTGCTTGTCGTAGTGTAACTTATAATCTTGCTACTATCTTGACGGTACTTGTCGTCGTGTAACTTATAAGCTTGCTACGATCTTGACGTTTCTTGTTCTCGTTTATCTCAGAATCATGCTAATATCTTGACGTTACTTGTCGTAGTGTAACTTATAATCTTGCTACTATCTTGACGTTGCTTGTCGTAGTGTAACTTATCTTGCTAATCTCGCTACTATCTTGACGTTGCTTGTCGTAGTGTAACTTATAATCTTGCTACTATCTTGACGTTACTTGTCGTAGTGTAACTTATGATCTTGCTACTATCTTGACGTTACTTGTCGTAGTGTAACTTATAATCTTGCTACTATCTTGACGTTGCTTGTCGTAGTGTAACTTATAATCTTGCTACTATCTTGACGTTGCTTGTCGTAGTGTAACTTATAATCTTGCTACTATCTTGACGTTACTTGTCGTAGTGTAACTTATAATCTTGCTACTATCTTGACGTTGCTTGTCGTAGTGTAACTTATAATCTTGCTACTATCTTGACGTTGCTTGTCGTAGTGTAACTTATAATCTTGCTACTATCTTGACGTTACTTGTCGTAGTGTAACTTATAATCTTGCTACTATCTTGAAGTTGCTTGTCGTAGTGTAACTTATAATCTTGCTACTATCTTGAAGTTGCTTGTCGTAGTGTAACTTATAATCTTGCTACTATCTTGACGTTACTTGTCGTAGTGTAACTTATAATCTTGCTACTATCTTGACGTTGCTTGTCGTAGTGTAACTTATAATCTTGCTACTATCTTGACGTTGCTTGTCGTAGTGTAACTTATAATCTTGCTACTATCTTGACGTTACTTGTCGTAGTGTAACTTAATAATCTTGCTACTATCTTGACGTTACTTGTCGTAGTGTAACTTATAATCTTGCTACTATCTTGACGTTACTTGTCGTAGTGTAACTTATAATCTTGCTACTATCTTGACGTTGCTTGTCGTAGTGTAACTTATAATCTTGCTACTATCTTGACGTTACTTGTCGTAGTGTAACTTATAATCTTGCTACTATCTTGACGTTACTTGTCGTAGTGTAACTTATAATCTTGCTACTATCTTGACGTTACTTGTCGTAGTGTAACTTATAATCTTGCTACTATCTTGACGTTGCTTGTCGTAGTGTAACTTATAATCTTGCTACTATCTTGACGTTGCTTGTCGTAGTGTAACTTATAATCTTGCTACTATCTTGACGTTGCTTGTCGTAGTGTAACTTATAATCTTGCTACTATCTTGACGTTACTTGTCGTAGTGTAACTTATAATCTTGCTACTATTTTGACGTTGCTTGTCGTAGTGTAACTTATAATCTTGCTACTATCTTGACGTTGCTTGTCGTCGTGTAACTTATATAATCTTGCTACTATCTTGACGTTTGCTTGTCGTAGTGTAACTTATAATCTTGCTACTATCTTGACGTTGCTTGTCGTAGTGTAACTTATAATCTTGCTACTATCTTGACGTTGCTTGTCGTAGTGTAACTTATAATCTTGCTACTATCTTGACGTTGCTTGTCGTAGTGTAACTTATAATCTTGCTACTATCTTGACGTTACTTGTCGTGGTGTAACTTATAATCTTGCTACTATCTTGACGTTACTTGTCGTGGTGTAACTTATAATCTTGCTACTATCTTGACGTTGCTTGTCGTAGTGTAACTTATAATCTTGCTACTATCTTGACGTTACTTGTCGTAGTGTAACTTATAATCTTGCTACTATCTTGACGTTGCTTGTCGTAGTGTAACTTATAATCTTGCTACTATCTTGACGTTGCTTGTCGTAGTGTAACTTATAATCTTGCTACTATCTTGACGTTACTTGTCGTAGTGTAACTTATAATCTTGCTACTATCTTGACGTTACTTGTCGTAGTGTAACTTATAATCTTGCTACTATCTTGACGTTACTTGTCGTAGTGTAACTTATAATCTTGCTACTATCTTGACGTTACTTGTCTTAGTGTAACTTATAATCTTGCTACTATCTTGACGTTGCTTGTCGTAGTGTAACTTATAATCTTGCTACTATCTTGACGTTACTTGTCGTAGTGTAACTTATAATCTTGCTACTATCTTGACGTTGCTTGTCGTAGTGTAACTTATAATCTTGCTACTATCTTGACGTTACTTGTCGTAGTGTAACTTATAATCTTGCTACTAACTTGACGTTACTTGTCGTAGTGTAACTTATAATCTTGACGTTGCTTGTCGTATCTTGCGGGTTCCAATTCTTTAAATTCCTACTATTGGTTTTCTATCATTTCTAACGCTTATTTCCCTTGGAGTTTGGGTCACAGTATGGCGTTCTATCTTCCAAACCTCTATACCTCACGGTAGACGAGGAATAACTAAGTAAGTAAGTAATATTTTAGAAAATTGAAAAACAATTTATGTGATGAAAAAATAAGTGATAGAGAGGGAGAAAAGACACAAGAAATAAATGAGCAATACACACACAAAAATATTTTGCTAATTTACAAAACTGCAGATAATATAACTAAAGCGGCGGTTCTGCTACGTGGCCTGGACAAAACATGTTCCTGGATTCATGCAAACCAGTAAAACCGAACTGCCAATGACATCTTTAATTAATGACTAAACAATTTTTTTCCACCATCCTTTATTGGAATCGCCATGATTTATACAAGGATTAACATACATTACGCTATTGCTAGTTTTTCATTGTCTTACCATTATGCTGACAACCCAGCGTTGGACACTAAGCTTAGGGGAATCACCTGAGGCCCCAGGCTTGACTCCAGCTTTTACTTGGCAGCTGCGTGCAGAAGGATGATCTAACAAGGAATTCGTGACAAGCGATGAGATCCCAGAACCACAGCACATGATTCTAGCCCCGCACATATGCACAGCCCCCTTGGAGGGCGGGGAATAAACAGCATATCTTCCCCTTGCCCTTCTGACATGAAACTAGAAATGAAGAGATTCCCCTTTGGTCCTGGCTGGGCCACAAAGAAATGCCAGAAGAAGAAACTGCAACTCGTGACTCCCTAACTTAAAAAGTTTCAGAATAACAGAAAAAGCCACAGAAAAAATTTAGATCTATAAAATAGATAATGCCAAGTATTCTTCACCTTGGCATTGACTTTAAAAGAGCGACATGCTCAACAACCCTGGTTAACACATTAACTACCGCAAGCCGCTGTCAGCGGCTTACAAAATAATCGCATTTGGACCACAAGCCGCTCAGAGCGCCAATCTAATTTTAGTAATAAAATGAATGAAAAATGTACTGAAATACTCTCTGATCTGGTTCGAGATTTTAAGTTGCCACCGGAAAACAAATTCCCAAAGCATGGTTGTTGTAGAACATTGAAAAATTGATATTATGTTCATATTTTTCAGCGTTTTTGGTTAGTTACCAAATCGTGTAAAACTGTTTACCGTGGCAACTAGTGATAGGACTACAAAAAATGCGTGTATATCTCGTCTAACGACTGAATTAGATAGAAACGTGTTTCAACAATTGACTGATAGATCTAGCGGCGAGGACAAGAGTGAAAACGATGTGCGCGTTGATTGAAATTGTGATTTTGATAGAGATGGGGCGCAAGCAGTTATAATTGTGAAAATATTGTAAGTCCTCGGCCATCGGAGGGCCGTTAAATAGCAACAACCTGTATTAGAGTTACAACCCCTGTTTATTGTAATAGTACATTCATTTATCTTCAAAATGACGTGTAATTCATAAAAATTTGTAAACAATTACGAAAACTACGGCTTACTTTGTGCAAACACCGACAGGATGAAAATGGGAAAACATTTAATTCGGCCACAGTGTGTTTTTCAATTCGGTAGTTAATGTGTTTAATCAACAAGAAAAAATAAAGGGCACGCTAAGAATCCCATAAACTTCTAAAGTAATAAATGACAAATAAGGGAACTATATGTCGTGGCAAATATAAGAAAAATAGAGATTACGAGAAGTAGATGACGTGGTAAATATAAGAAATATAGAGATTACGAGAACTAGATGACGTGGCAAATATAAGAAATATAGAGATTACGAGCAGCAGATGATGTGGTAAATATACGGAATATAGAGATTACGAGTAGATGATGTGGTAAATATAAGAAATATAGAGATTACGAGAAGTAGGTGATGTAGTAAATATAAGAAATATAGAGATTACGAGAAGTAGATGATGTGGTAAATATAGGAAATATAGAGATTACGAGAAGCAGAACTAGATGACGTAGCAAATATAGGAAATATAGAGATAACGAGAAGTAGATGATGTGGTAAATATAGGAAATATAGAGATTACGAGAAGTAGAACTAGATGACGTGGCAAATATAGGAAATATAGAGATTACGAGAAGCAGAACAAGATGACGTGGTAAATATAGGAAATATAGAGATTACGAGAAATAGATGATGTGGTAAATATAGGAAATATAGAGATTACGAGAAGTAGAACTAGATGACGTGGTAAATATAGGAAATATAGAGATTACGAGAAGCAGAACGAGATGACGTGGTAAATATAAGAAATATAGAGATTACGAGAAGTAGATGATGTGGTAAATATAACAAATATAGAGATAACGAGAAGCAGAACTAGATGACGTGGTAAATATAATAAATATAGAGATTACGAGAAGTAGATGATGTGGTAAATATAAGAAATAAAGAGATTACGAGAAGTAGAACTAGATGACGTGGCAAATATAAGAAATATAGAGATTACGAGAAGTAGATGATGTTATAAATTAGGAAATATAGAGATTACGAGAAGTAGAACTAGATGACGTGGTAAATATAATAAATATAGAGATTACGAGAAGTAGAACTAGATGACGTGGTAAATTTGGAAATATAGAGATTACGAGAAGTAGAAATAGATGACGTGGTAAATATAGGAAATATAGAGATTACGAGAAGTAGATGATGTGGTAAATTAGGAAATATAGAGATTACGAGAAGTAGATGATGTGGTAAATATAGGAAATATAGAGACTACGAGAAGTAGATGATGTGGTAAATTAGGAAATATAGAGATTACGAGAAGTTGATGATGTGGCAAATATAGGAAATATAGAGATTACGAGAAGTAGATGATGTGGTAAATTAGGAAATATAGAGATTACGAGAAGTAGATGACGTGGTAAATTAGGAAATATAGAGGTTATGAGAAGTAGATGATGAGGTAAATATAGGAAATATAGAGATTACGAGAAGTAGATGATGTGGTAAATATAGGAAATATAGAGATTACGAGAAGTAGATGATGTGATAAATATAGGAAATATAGAGATTACGAGAAGTAGATGATGTGGCAAATATAGGAAATATAGAGATTACGAGAAGTAGATGATGTGGTAAATATAGGAAATATAGAGATTACGAGAAGTAGATGACATAATAAATATAGGAAATATAGAGATTACGAGAAGTAGATGATATCGTAAATTAGGAAATATAGAGTTTACGAGAAGTAGAACTAGATGACGTGGTAAATATAGGAAATATAGAGATTACGAGAAGTAGATGATGTGGTAAATTAGGAAATATAGAGATTACGAGAAGTAGAACTAGATGACGTGGTAAAAATAAGAAATATAGAGATTACGAGAAGCAGATGATGTGGTAAATATAGGAAATATAGAGATTACGAGAAGTAGAACTAGATGACGTGGTAAATATAGGAAATATAGAGATTACGAGAAGTAGATGATGTGGTAAATTAGGAAATATAGAGATTACGAGAAGCAGAACTAGATGACGTGGTAAAAATAAGAAATATAGAGATTACGAGAAGTAGATGATGTGGTAAATTAGGAAATATAGAGATTACGAGAAGTAGAACTAGATGACGTGGTAAATATAGGAAAAATAGAGATTACGAGTAGTAGATGATGTGGTAAATATAGGAAATATAGAGATTACGAGAAGTAGATGATGTGGTAAATTAGGAAATATAGAGATTACGAGAAGTAGATGACGTGGTAAATTAGGAAATATAGAGATTACGAGAAGTAGATGATGTGGTAAATATAGGAAATATAGAGATTACGAGAAGTAGATGATGTGGTAAATATAGGAAATATAGAGATTACGAGAAGTAGATGATGTGGTAAATTAGGAAATATAGAGATTACGAGAAGTAGATGACGTGGTAAATTTGGAAATATAGAGATTACGAGAAGTAGATGATGTGGTAAATATAGGAAATATAGAGATTACGAGAAGTAGATGATGTGGTAAATATAGGAAATATAGAGATTACGAGAAGTAGATGATGTGGTAAATATAGAAAATATAGAGATTACGAGAAGTAGATGATGTGGTAAATATAGGAAATATAGAGATTACGAGAAGTAGATGATGTGGTGAATTAGGAAATATAGAGATTACGAGAAGTAGATGACGTGGTAAATATAGGAAATATAGAGATTACGAGAAGTAGATGATATCGTAAATTAGGAAATATAGAGATTACGAGAAGCAGAACTAGATGACGTGGTAAATATAGGAAATATAGAGCTTACGAGAAGAAGATGATGTGGTAAATTAGGAAATATAGAGATTACGAGAAGTAGAACTAGATGACGTGGTAAAAATAAGAAATATAGAGATTACGAGAAGTAGATGAAGTGGTAAATATAGGAAATATAGAGATTACGAGAAGTAGAACTAGATGACGTGTTAAATATAGGAAATATAGAGATTACGAAAAGTAGATGATGTGGTAAATTAGAAATATAGAGATTACGAGAAGCAGAACTAGATGACGTGGTAAAAATAAGAAATATAGAGATTACGAGAAGTAGATGATGTGGTAAATTAGGAAATATAGAGATTACGAGAAGTAGAACTAGATGACGTGGCAAATATAGGAAATATAGAGATTACGAGAAGTAGATGATGTGGTAAGTATAGAGATTACGAGAAGTAGATGATGTGGTAAATATAGAGATTACGAGAAGTAGAACTAGATGACGTGGCAAATATAGGAAATATATAGGAGACAAGATAAAGGACAACAACAGCAATCGGTATGAAGTCATTTTTACAACTGAACGATAACCCGAAACATGGGACGTTTCAGGGTCTACTCTCGTCAGCTGCAGTCACAATTAGGAGACGAAAAAGGAGTAATATAGATAGATTAAGATACAAAGACAAGGGAGAATATAGAGGAAAAAAGATAAGCGACACAGAAAGATGAAAAGGAAGGAATAACGCAAATAACACGAAGGAAAACTAACAATAAATAAGTAAGTAACAGTTCAGAGCACAAGAGAAATAGTTATCAAGGCAAGCATAACGGATAGCTTGACATAACAGCAAGTGGACAGGTTAGCAATTACGTAAATTAACACATAACATTTTGGGTCGAGGTGGGTGGACAGACATGATCGTCTTGGGTGACAATACGGCTCTTGTATGATGATCGTACTCGTATAACATACACGATGAATGTGCAGACAACAAGACATGTCATACTTATGACAAGACAAACATATAAATAACAATTCCAGTAGCAAACGTCTTCTCTTGACGTGTCTATTTGTTGTCTCACACTCTTCATTCCTAATTGTCTTTTTTTTCTTTTGCTACTTAAGTTGACAGCTAAAAAGAGTGGTGACAATGTCCTCAAGGAGGCTGTGGTAAAGTGGGATGTTATAAATATTTATAGGGGACTTAGTGTACTGACTGAGATCAGCTGTGAAGGTATCTATATCTAATAAGGGTAGTGTATTATAGATAACCTTACTTGCTACCACATATTTCTACCTCAGTCAGAATTATACTGGAATATAGTGATGACTACGTTGAATGTCTAGGGTATGTATATGATGAAGTGTAAGTCACAACAACAACAGACAGATAAACAATTTAATTTATTCCACCACACTTGACAACACTGTGACACTCACATACATATAACACTCTATGAGAATATCTTAAATGAGTCACTGATAAATTTTCAAATATCAATATGTATTCAGTGCTGTCATTAATGTAGATGTGTCCTGATTCAAATACAAAGTGAACCACGAATCACAATCAATTTTAATTACAAGTTATATGTACAGAATTTATCAATATGAATCTTGTAGTGACATATATTATTAATAGTATCCTATGTGTGTCAGTTGTGTAGTAGTAATATGAGGTAATACTGGTTTTGTTTTGTTTTTTCAAGCTCTGTTGGTATTTGTCATCATGACTTCAATAGTTTGTTTCTGTTGGAACTAGTATTAGAGATGTTCTCAGTTCCTGGCATTAAAACAATTAAATTCCCCTCTTAATTTTATTTTACAATGTCAGTTTAAGATGGGGGTACATAATGTTGAGCTCCATGGCCACACTTTCTTAACTTTCGTGATGACTGCAGTAAAAGACTCCTCTGCTCGATTACTTTAATGAGTTCTGGAGCCACCTCACTGGTTGCTATATGGACCAAGGAGTATGCTGTCCGCCTCTGGATTCAGCAAAGCTCTGACCAGGTGCTGCTCAATAACTTTAAGACCACGGTCCCTGAAACAAGAAGGTTGTACCTCCTACTTCAGAACTAACTTATACTCTATTTCTACACTGAGCACAATACATAACAAACCTGAGTTCAGAGCGTTAGGCCAACTGTCAGCTTCATCTGAAATACTTTTACACCAGTATATTCCTCCTTAATGGTTACTACGCCTCTGCAATTCCAGCATTATTTCTTTCTAGTCAATAATCTAGGTGTCAGTGTACTGTTTGGCAATTCCATGTAGTTTTACTTTCCTCCGACACCTTCTGTTCAGGCTGGAGCACTATAGGCTTTACCTCATGTTCGCTACTGAACCACACATATATACAGACATAAGTATCAATTTACATTCAATTTTCATTAAAAGATGTCAAATATTTCAAGCTTACCACAATTCATGGAAATATTACACAGTGACGTTGAATGGCAATGAATATAGCACAACTTCGATCTGCCGATGTCCCAGGCTTTTATTTAGAAAAAATATACCCTGGTGCTCAACGTACTGTTTCTTAGTAGGTTTATTACAAGATGTGGCCCGGAACAGACGCCCTGAATTGAGTATATTCGCAGCTCTAACCAATCAAGCCATGTCTACACATCTTTTCAAAAAAGTACCCCTTCTCACGTTTCCCCTGACAACACAAGATAGTATTTATAGTCCGACTAATCGTGTTTAGCCTTACATTTGTTGCGCTCCAATCAAATAGGAGTTAACATGGTAGGCTATTTCTGTAACGTAATGTTTTTTCAAACACGTTATAAAAAAATTTTATGAGCAGAAATGATTTCATGCTGTCAGGCACCCCCACTATTTTATTTTGGCCATAACTTGGTAATTCCTAGACTATTTGCGTAACGTTTACCATATTCTTTGTCAGCACGTCCTAAGGAACCCAAATATATATATTTAATAGAGCTAAGTGGCTGCGTTCAAAATATGCACTTTCTTCTACCTCCTGTTTACTCCGAATACGAGGTGTTGTCTGGGTACTGTAATGTTTTCAAACGTAAACCAGTATAATGTCATAATTCCCAATAAGCGTTTTTCAGGATTTTAAAACCTAACTCTGGTATGGGTAGTGTTTTTTATCACTGACGATTTGAAAAAAAAAAACCAGTGCTTGTGGCCTTACACGCGTGATGGCAGCCATTGTGTATCGCGCGACTCGTGTTAGTATTGCATGTGTCCCTGCTTTCTGCCTCTCCCTTCTCTCTATCCTTTAGTCCATCTGTCTTTTGTTTTTGGTAACATAGTGTAGAAAAAGACATGAATGGAATTTTAAATCTAGGTCAACTTGCGTATTTCAAGGTTTTTCTTAGAAATGGAGTACACTTTTTAGTGTGTTTGGGAAACGCGTGTATGTTGCAGAAGGCTTTACTATCAACGTGAAACGTTACAATTTGCAGACGCAGGAGAACACAAGGGGGATTTCGAGTACAGTCATTGTGACAGCACTGTTCTTTACCATTCTTCTTTCCTTTTATTGAATTTATGTGTTAGGCTTTACATTTACGTTTTAATTTATATATGTGGATTAGAATATTTCACGACATCTCCCCTCTTAAAACAGACATCCCATGTCAGTCCTTTATTCTATATACACATAGATAAATGTAAGTCAACTTGACTTTACTCTGCTGTTGTGCTATCCTGGTTTTATGTAGTTGGGTCCATTCAGAGTAAGCACTACTCATGAAATCTGCCTCAGACCTCTACAACCAATAATATTTTTCGGTTATGTTACTGAACAGCCGCAAGTGTGACTGCTTGTCTTAATGCTGCTTCATAACCCTTATTCACCATTTCTCTTCTCTGAGTCTGCGCAATGACATGTCCAGAGAACATTAGATTTTCCTCAAAATGTACGTTATGAGGAGATAACATATACCTGGTGATAGCAGAGTTTTCGTAGGGGATTCCATAATCTTCTTATTAGCATGGATGAAACATTCGGAATATCCTCAATCAAAGAGGCAACTCAGGGATTCATTACGTTCCTCCGAAATGTTTACATCCAACAAGTTTGTCTGATCTCAGGTTTTACTGGAATCTGATAGTATCCTTTACTCAGATCCACCCTTGAGAAATATTTAGCTTTATTTAGCCTGGCAAACAACTGATTTGTATCCGGCAATGGATTCACCTGTCCTTCTGTAATAGCATTCAGTCTCCTGTAATCTATACAGAGTCTAGAGTCTATGTTCTCCAGAGGGTTTCCTTAAGAGTACAACACCGGAACTATACGAAGATTCACTGTGTGAAATAATTCCTTCCTTCAACAAATAGTCTATCTCTTCCTTCAAAGCTTTCTCCTTAGCAAAAGGAATCGAATATGGTTTCATACAGACAGGTGTGGGGTCTATCAGTTTCATATCATATTCCAATGGGTTTGTATGCCCTGGTCGGTCTGTTAACACCTCTGCATGATTCTCTAAAACCTGTTGCACTCTCTCTTTCTGAGTTTTCGTTAAATGTGTACTGATTTTCACCTGTGCCGCTGTCTCACAGGGATGTAATGGATATTCAAATGATGAAAGTGGTTCCTTTTTCATCTCCATGGCAATAGACAAGGTCAACAAGTGTGTCTCTTCCTGATGTTCTCTTTCCAAATATTTCTTCAGGAGATTCACATGATAGATTTTTTCTTTCCCCTTCTTATCTATCTTATAATTTGTTCTAGACACCTTCTCTAGAACTGTATATGGACCTTGCCATCCAATTTGTAACTTATTCTGACTAGCAGGTAGAAGAAGCAGTACCTTCTCTCCCACAGCCCAATCTCTGTCTTTCGCCTTCCTGTTATAATAGGCAGTATGTTTCTTCCTGGCTTGTCTCAAATTTTCATTGGCAAGTTTCCAGCCAGTTTTTAAACGAGTGGTCAGCTCATTCATATATTGGTATGAGGATGTAATATTTTCCTCTGCTTTTTCATCAGTCCACGTTCTTAACAGCGTTACATATGGACCTTTAATTGTGTGGACCTATTTGTCCATGCACCGGTATGGTCTCTTCCACTTGAAGCTCTATAGTGATGAATTTTCCTCCCAGAATTATCATTCACAAAACGACCGCTACCAATTCTTCTATTGGGGCTTTCTCCCCACTTAGAATTCTTGATGAGAGATTTCCTCTCTACATCCTCTTCCTCCAGTTTGTTTAAGTCCGATTGAGGGATTTTCGGCTTCTCCTGGGTTAAGACATCTTTTTGCACTCTCCGCATAGTGGCCATTGTAAAACAGTTAAGTGAAGCTTGTCCGTGAAAAGAGGCTTCCCATTCCCTTTGGTCCACTTTATCAAATTTATTTTTCTTCGTATTTTCAGGCCTAGTTTTACCCCTTGGCGTGTCCAGGTCCTGATCCATGTTCCCACTTGTGGGTGTTCCCTCGTGTGCTATGCTACACCTTTCTACAAAATTCTCAATGTCCCATCTTGCCTTGGGCCAATAATAATTGTGAGCCACCTTTTGGATGATGGTACCTATTTTCTCATGGTCCCCATCTGGTTTCACATGTAGGCTCCTTATTAATTCTGTCCTGTATCTTTTAGGAAGTACCAGCTGTCCCTGACCTTTGGATCTAGCTCCAGTCTTCCTATACATCAACTTGTTTTTCATGTAAAAATCTCCCTTGCCTGGAGTTGTATGACAAGTTGACAATTTCCTGAAACAAGGCTTGAGTGTTTTATCCCCAGCCTGTGCCTTCCTCATCTCTTCTGGAGTGGTATCCAACATAATATCCTCCTCCTGTCTTGAGGTCGACCTGACCTGAAGGGTGGCCATATACACAGGTTTCCTTCTGCAACGGTCAGTGTCATGATTGTCCATCTGACAATTTTTACACCACCTTTTCCCTTGGTTGAAAGATTTTCTTTCATCATATTTCCTTTCAGCGAATTGTGGGATTTTATTTTTATTGTCATACCGTGGCCTATAAAATTGGTGCTTACCTTTGTTTTGATCTCTAGGATCAAATTTATTAAAGTCCTGTGGTGCCCTAAAATTTTCAACCTGTTTCTTTTTGTTACCTGTTACCTCTGCTTGAGCTGCTTGATACCTTTCAGCAACATTTAGCAACTCACCCAGCCTCTCTGCACCTTGTTCCATGAGAAACTTTCTCAGGTCTGGAGCCATGGACTCTCTTAATTGCTCTATAAGGACCATTTCCTTAAGATCTTGGGTTTTCCCCAGAGAAGTCCATTTCTCCAAGTATGTCTCTATTCGTGCAGAGAACTGGTGATAGGTTTCACCTGACAGTAGTTTAGCATTCCTAAATTTTTTCCTATAAAATTCTGCGTTCTTTTCATATCTTAACAAAAGAGCCTGCTTTAGCATGTCATAATTTTCCTGATCACCTCTGCTCATTTTAGCAAAAACTTCATAAGCTGCCCCACGAAGTCCTTGAGATAACTTTAAGCTCCACCTTTCTCTCTCTAACCCATATGTGGTAGCTAATAGTTCGTATCTATTTAGATAGCTCTCAATATCATCGTCTTTCTCAACAAAATGATCTAAATGAAAATTCATAGCCGAGGTTGAGGCTCCCTGACTAGCAGTGGCATCAGAGGTAAAGGGACTGGTACCATTTTCAGGAGCATGGCCTTGAAACTCAAACTCCCTTAGTCGTAACTCATGTTCCCTTTGTAATCTTTTATCTTCTGCTTCCCTTTCTGCAGCCAATCGCTTGTCTTCCCTTTCTGCAGCATGTCTTCTTTCCTCGGCTTCCAATGCTTTAGCCTCTTTGTCAGCCTCAATCTGCAACCTCTTAGCCTCAGCCTCAATCTGCAACCTCTTAGCCTCAGCCTCAATCTGCAACCTCTTAGCCTCAGCCTCAATCTGCAACCTCTTAGTCTCAGCCTCTAACTTTCTTTCGGCCTCTTTTTCTAATCTTCTTTCTTCCCGTTCAATATATTTGTCACATTCAGCAGTGACATAAGAAATCATAATTTGCCCGTCCATTCCTAACTCTTTCGCAGTCTGTACAGCAGCAGATCGAAATTTTGCCAAGTCGGCCATTGTCTAACAGATAAATGTCTAAAATATTTAACTAAACAATTTTATCTATGACTAATTAACTCAGGACAACACAGGCACTGTGAGTTCAATCTTATTTATTTTCACCCAAGGATACCTTTTAATTCTTATTATTCCCTGAGGTGAATTACCCCCCAATATTTTTAATAGGGAGAGATTCAAAATCCCGAGAGCGAGACCCCAATATATGTGGTAAAGTGGGATGTTATAAATATTTATAGGGGACTTAGTGTACTGACTGAGATCAGCTGTGAAGGTATCTATATCTAATAAGGGTAATGTATTATAGATAACCTTACTTGCTACCACATATTTCTACCTCAGTCAGAATTATACTGAAATATAGTGATGACTACGTTGAATGTCTAGGGTATGTATATGATGAAGTGTAAGTCACAACAACAACAGACAGATAAACAATTTAATTTATTCCACCACACTTGACAACACTGTGACACTCACATACATATAACACTCTATGAGAATATCTTAAATGAGTCACTGATAAATTTTCAAATATCAATATGTATTCAGTGCTGTCATTAATGTAGATGTGTCCTGATTCAAATACAAAGTGAACCACGAATCACAATCAATTTTAATTACAAGTTATATGTACAGAATTTATCAATATGAATCTTGTAGTGACATATATTATTAATAGTATCCTATGTGTGTCAGTTGTGTAGTAGTAATATGAGGTAATACTGGTTTTGTTTTGTTTTTTCAAGCTCTGTTGGTATTTGTCATCATGACTTCAATAGTTTGTTTCTGTTGGAACTAGTATTAGAGATGTTCTCAGTTCCTGGCATTAAAACAATTAAATTCCCCTCTTAATTTTATTTTTACAATGTCATTTTAAGATGGGGGTACATAATGTTGAGCTCCATGGCCACACTTTCTTAACTTTCGTGATGACTGCAGTAAAAGACTCCTCTGCTCGATTACTTTAATGAGTTCTGGAGCCACCCCACTGGTTGCTATATGGACCAAGGAGTATGCTGTCCGCCTCTGGATTCAGCAAAGCTCTGACCAGGTGCTGCTCAATAACTTTAAGACCACGGTCCCTGAAACAAGAAGGTTGTACCTCCTACTTCAGAACTAACTTATACTCTATTTCTACACTGAGCACAATACATAACAAACCTGAGTTCAGAGCGTTAGGCCAACTGTCAGCTTCATCTGAAATACTTTACACCAGTATATTCCTCCTTAATGGTTACTACGCCTCTGCAATTCCAGCATTATTTCTTTCTAGTCAATAATCTAGGTGTCAGTGTACTGTTTGGCAATTCCATGTAGTTTTACTTTCCTCCGACACCTTCTGTTCAGGCTGGAGCACTATAGGCTTTACCTCATGTTCGCTACTGAACCACACATATATACAGACATAAGTATCAATTTACATTCAATTTTCATTAAAAGATGTCAAATATTTCAAGCTTACCACAATTCATGGAAATATTACACAGTGACGTTGAATGGCAATGAATATAGCACAACTTCGATCTGCCGATGTCCCAGGCTTTTATTTAGAAAAAATATACCCTGGTGCTCAACGTACTGTTTCTTAGTAGGTTTATTACAAGATGTGGCCCGGAACAGACGCCCTGAATTGAGTATATTCGCAGCTCTAACCAATCAAGCCATGTCTACACATCTTTTCAAAAAAGTACCCCTTCTCACGTTTCCCCTGACAACACAAGATAGTATTTATAGTCCGACTAATCGTGTTTAGCCTTACATTTGTTGCGCTCCAATCAAATAGGAGTTAACATGGTAGGCTATTTCCGTAACGTAATGTTTTTTCAAACACGTTATAAAAAAATTTTATGAGCAGAAATGATTTCATGCTGTCAGGCACCCCCACTATTTTATTTTGGCCATAACTTGGTAATTCCTAGACTATTTGCGTAACGTTTACCATATTCTTTGTCAGCACGTCCTAAGGAACCCAAATATATATATTTAATAGAGCTAAGTGGCTGCGTTCAAAATATGCACTTTCTTCTACCTCCTGTTTACTCCGAATACGAGGTGTTGTCTGGGTACTGTAATGTTTTCAAACGTAAACCAGTATAATGTCATAATTCCCAATAAGCGTTTTTCAGGATTTTAAAACCTAACTCTGGTATGGGTAGTGTTTTTTATCACTGACGATTTGAAAAAAAAAACCAGTGCTTGTGGCCTTACACGCGTGATGGCAGCCATTGTGTATCGCGCGACTCGTGTTAGTATTGCATGTGTCCCTGCTTTCTGCCTCTCCCTTCTCTCTATCCTTTAGTCCATCTGTCTTTTGTTTTTGGTAACATAGTGTAGAAAAAGACATGAATGGAATTTTAAATCTAGGTCAACTTGCGTATTTCAAGGTTTTTCTTAGAAATGGAGTACACTTTTTAGTGTGTTTGGGAAACGCGTGTATGTTGCAGAAGGCTTTACTATCAACGTGAAACGTTACAATTTGCAGACGCAGGAGAACACAAGGGGGATTTCGAGTACAGTCATTGTGACAGCACTGTTCTTTACCATTCTTCTTTCCTTTTATTGAATTTATGTGTTAGGCTTTACATTTACGTTTTAATTTATATATGTGGATTAGAATATTTCACGACAGAGGCCAGTGCGCCAAGGCAGCTTATTATTCACGTTAGAAGAAGTCAATCCATTTTCTTCGGCCATACTGTGAGAAAAATAAATCTTTAGTTACAGTTTACTATGCAGTTGGTCACCTTGCCACAAGAAGGGTTAGGGTTAAGGTTAGCAGCTATGCATGGAGGCATATCTGGAGTCTTCCTTATATGATCACCAGCTATGCACAGTTCTACAATATACATATGTGGAAGTGAACCTCTGTCTGTGAGGCTAATTACACCCTCACTGACTCTTGAAATCATCCACACACTTCCAGGGATTCCCCCTGTGGTGAAACATGTTGAGAACCCAGCATTGCACACTAAGCTTGGAGAAGTCACTTGAGTCCCAGACGTGATTCTTTGGCTTTGACCTGGTTGACTCCATGCAAGAGGATCTCTCTAAGGACCCAGTGATAGGCAGGGAGAGCTGAGAAGTGGCTCTGTGAAGTACGTGACAATTCCTTGGAAGAGCCCAGAACCAGAGTACAGAATTATATTTCTGCATAGTTAGAGAGCCCGTTTGGATGAAGGGAAAGCACAGCATACAACACGCTTTTTCATCCTAGCTTGAGACCATATGTGATGATCCTTTAAATGCAAGCCAAATGGAGAAACTGAGGCTAATGACTTCAACTCAACACGTTCCGGAATGACAGAAAAGCCACAGGAGGGAGATCTACAGTGTAGATAAAACCAAGAATCTCCAACTTGGTATTGGCTGCAAAAAAGAGAGAAACGCGGCTGCCCTAGTTAAACAACAGCGCTAGCATAGGGTGGCCAGACATCCGGATTTGCCCGGCTTTTTGCGACAAAACTGAACGTCCGGTCGGATTTTTTTAAAATGTTGAAATATCCAGCTTTTATGTGATTGGCTAAATTACTAACGTGAAAGACACCATTTTGAAAAATCTTTCCTGGAATCCGATTTCTGAGTACATAATTCGGATAGCGCAAATTGCCAATAACACTACCGTAAGTTGTCATGTTGTTCGATAGTTTATAATAGATAACTATCATATTTTAACCAAGGTTAAACGCTGTTTAGGTTTATTGGTATTTGTTAAGGGACAATTTAACAGACAAAACGGCATGAATAAGAACTTGGGGCTGGATTTAGTCACTTACAACTTCGTTATCTATTGCAAATTACAAAAAATATTAAACTTAGTTCGTACTGCTTTTATATTTATTCAAATTGGTTTATTATGAAAAAATACACGAGTAGTTACTAGTATAGTAATGGTTTTGTTAAAATTAAAACCTCGTCTGTTGCATTTTACAAATAATTTTAACTTTAACATCGAATGTACCATTGATAAATGGCATTATATTATATTTATGTTACAGATACCCGCTCAAAATGCCAAAACGGAAGTGTTTGTTCACGGATGAATTGAAACAAAAATTTCAGTGCTTTTCCAGTGGTCGACAAGAGTATGAAGCAGAATGTCTTGTATGCAGAGGCGGCACATTTGTATCAGTAGCAAATAAAGGTGCAGCTGATTTTTAAAAAAAACATATAGAAACAGAAAAGCACAAGAAAGCACTTGCGTCTGAATGTTTGCAATCAAAACTGACATTTTTAACTAAAGAAATAAGCGAGGAAAGGTTAGAAGTTGCCGCGGCCGAGGATGCTTTTACTTGTCATACTGTAAAACATCACAACTCTTTCAGATCAATGGATTGTACTTCAGTGTTACTCAATAATGTTTTCTACGATTCAGAAATTGCCAGCAAATTCTCATGTGCCAAAACCAAAACAGCTGCTATTATCATTTCTGTGATTGCATAGCATTCTACTGAAGCAGCTTTGGAAGCACTGAAGGAAAGATTCCATTAAAGGCACGCTACTTGTGCAATACAATCTCAAGGAGCTTTCATGCTCTGATTTCTATGCATATTTAAAACGTAGCCCAACTTTGTTGAAGAAGATTTTATCATCAGAAAAATATAAGTAGGCACAAAATCAATGTGATTTTATTAGCTTATTGTTTGAATGTAAAAAAAAATATGTTTCAGCGTCTTGTAGTTATTGAACAAAGGTGTCCTACTTTTCGTCCTACTTTTTACAAAAAATGTCCTCCGTTGTTCTCCTTTTTATGACCAAAAAATGGCATTTGTCCTCCTTTTTGTGCTGAACAATATGGCCACCCTACGCTAGCAGCTAAGTATTTGTCTAACCCTAAATTCTAATGCTAAACTGTGTAGCGTATTCTCTTTAAATAATCGCTAAATAGATGTCTTAATTTACCATTCTATCAGTAACCCTAACCGGTTTATATAAAGAACAGGAATGCGTCAGGTCAATACGACATTAAACAGAATTCAGAGATGCAGTAAAAGGAGGTAAGTGTTAAGAGCCCAATCCCTAACAATGTGTGTGATTTAGTAATATGAATACATTAAAGTACGAACCACACATTGTAATATAATGCGAATCTTGACATGTACGATATCCTGTAAATAAAACATGGCTACGAACTGAACATGCTTTTACTGAGTGCTTTCTGAAACATGTGTGTGCTTGTGTAGATGACGAGGTAATGATTATATACATACATCATAACATTACATGGTGGCAGCGGTCGATACCGGACTGACGCAAAACAGCTACACGATAACACGTGAGTACAGTTTATTCGGCTAATTTTCGTCATCGAGGTCACTACCGCCATGCCTGTTGAGTCAGCGACCGACCCCGTAGCCATATTGGACGAATTTGAAAAACGTCTGATAATAAAGCACACGAACTTTAGAGCGGCAAGATTAGAACTTCACCACCTGCGACAGAAACCTGATGAAAGTTTAGATGATTTCTTCACTCGCATTAAGGAGAAAACAAGAGTATGTAAATTTAGCAACGAAGAAGAAAAAGAGCGAATTATTGAACAGATTCTTCTTAGCACACCAATGCCAGAGTTCCAGAAATGGCTACTGAGCCAGAGTGATACGCTAACTTTACAACAACTTCTGGATGAAGGCAGGAAACACGAGGCACAAGCACTAAACATTAAACAAATTCAGCAAGGTACATTAGCAGCCCAGGTGGATGCAGTGAAAAGCTATAAACCTAGACACAACAAAGCAACTGGTTCGAAACAACAAGAAAAACACAACACAAGCAGAGGTGCTATGTGTAAATGTTGTGGCCTAAACCACATACAAAACCACTGTCCAGCTAAAGACTCTACATGTCATTACTGCAGAAAGAGGGGCCACTGGATAAAATTATGTTTCAAGAGGAAACAAGACAGTGCTCAACACAAACTTCACAGCAGAAAGTCGTCAAAACAAACACACTCTATGATGACTGAGGACCTTGACTCCAGTGAAGAAAGTGATCCTTCCACTTTTGATACTGTGAAGATACTAACTTTCAGTAATGAACCAAAGAGAACGCAGGCTTTCTGCAAGGTACAATTCCGAATACCAGGAATTAAAAGGCACAAAGAAAGATATATTCGGTTCAAGATAGACACAGGTGCCCAAGGTAACACTCTACCCTTAAGAATATTCAGACAGATCATGCCTGACAAGGTGGATGAGCAAGGATTTCCCACAAGGGATGTAAAACGTAGGAGTGGCAGGACAAAGCTAAGAGCTTACAATGGAACAAGTATAGACTGTTTTGGAGCAGTAACACTTGAATGTTCATACAGAGGCTCAGAATGGACATCGTCAACATTTTACTTGGTAGATGTTGAAGGACCTGCAATTTTGGGTTTACCAATGTGCGAAAAGCTGAGTGTGGTAACTATTAACAACATTAAAGAGGATATAGGTTTTGCAGATGCTCTCAGCAAACTACCAAACCCCAACAAGACAGCAGATCTTACCCCAAACATCAAAGTTGATTTTGTCAAGTTTAGCGATAATCGGCTTGAACACATCAGAGAAGACACAATGAGAGATCCTATCCTTAACTCTCTCAAAGAACTGATATACCATGGATGGCCAAGCTCTATCAAGGAAGTTCCAACACACATCCGTCCATACTACTCGATGAGGGACGAGTTAAGCATCGAAGATGGTCTGATCCTTAAAGGAGATCGCATTGTTGTACCAGAAACACAACGCGATATCATCCTTAAACAGCTCCATAATAGTCACCTTGGTATTGTGAAGACACAACTGAGAGCAAAGAAAGATGTTTACTGGCCACAGATAAACAAGGACATAGAAACACTATGTAAAAACTGTTCAATTTGCCAAGAACATGCAAATAGGCAGTGCAGAGAACCTCTCATACCATCAGACATACCATTGAGCCCTTGGAGCATTATAGGAACTGATATTTTCTCAATCGACAATAATGACTATCTTATTATTGCTGATTACTACAGCAAATTTCCCATCATTGAGAAACTTCCACAACCCTCACCATCAGCTGTTATTGCAGACATTACAAAGAAGTATTGCAGCATGTTTGGCATCCCAGATGAAATTAGATCAGACAACGGTCCACATTTCTCAGGTCAAGCATACAGAAACTTCACTAAGGACTGGAAGATCAAACACACAACATCATCACCTAGATACCCTAAATCTAATGGTTTCATTGAGAGACAGATACAAACTATCAAGTCAATCATGAAGAAAACAAGAACAGAGGATGTACACCTAGCACTCTTGAGATGGAGAACAACACCGGTAGACAGTAAGATCGACAGTCCAGCAGAACTTATGTTTGATAGAAGAATTAAAGACCTCCTACCATCTAAGGTCCACTTCCGTCCACAACATAGAGACAGCACATATGATCAATTTCAGCATCGTCAGCAAGTTCAGAAATCCAACTATGACAAATGTGCTAAAGACTTACCACCATTATATCCTGGTCAGCATGTGACTACCTACAACCACAACAATGACACATGGTCAAAAGCAACAATCATTTCCAGAAACCCTGAACCCAGGAGCTATACTTTAAGACCAGACAGCAGCAGCAACCTCCTGAGGCGAAACAGAGTGGACATAAGAGAAATCCCACAGAATACAACAGAACAGAGAATTCCCATGCTTTCAACAGACAATGCAGTAACTCCAGACTTTGGTGCCCCACAAAACCAACAAGCGCCAAGGCCGAAATCACAACCAACTCAAGCTAAACCAGGGACTTCCGCAGAACCACCAGCACTTTACACCACTCGTTCTGGCCGTACAGTGACACCTCCCAGCCGATACAGACAGTGACATATATATTCACACTGAGCATTACACATACTTATCCTTTCTCACATGAAACATTTCGTTGGAAATGTTTGCACACATTTTTTTTTTCAAAAAAGGGGGGATGTAATATGAATACATTAAAGTACGAACCACACATTGTAATATAATGCGAATCTTGACATGTACGATATCCTGTAAATAAAACATGGCTACGAACTGAACATGCTTTTACTGAGTGCTTTCTGAAACATGTGTGTGCTTGTGTAGATGACGAGGTAATGATTATATACATACATCATAACATTACAGATGATATCGAAGAGCACGTCCCACTACTCTTCATTTAAACCACCGTAATCCTAACCCAAACCATGTTTCCGACAATATTAAGACAAGATGGCCGACCGCACTGTAATCTAATTCAACCTAGGCTTCCTGCAAAGGAGACCAACTGAAATGGCGGCTCTATGCTTAATAGGGATTCAACAGGGAAAAGACGATAAATAACAATGGATGTCTCACCGCTGCCTCCTGGGCAGGCTATGTCCGTGACACTTATAGTTGACATCCGGGTAGGCTGCGGTGAAGCGCAAGTGATGTTTTTGTCATGCGCACTGCGCGCCTGTGAGGTCACATGATGTATCAGGTAAACTAGGTCACAGTCACATCGCCAAGGGTTGTCTGACAGGGTCCTGCAGATAAAACATCGGGGAACACATCATTAAAGTCACGTTTTCTTATAGACTTAAAACTAAAGGCCATGAGCAAGGGATCCAGAGCTCCAGGATGACTCAAAGTTCGCTAGGTGGACAATATTAGACAATCTCCGAAGGATAGACGACTAGTTTGGAACCAGGTCAGGAGGAAAGCAGCTGATAGGACATCATGGCGCTCTCTCTGGCTAATCTCTACGCCCCAGTATAAAGAGGAATAAAGTAAGTAAGTAAAATATTTGATCTTCAGGGCTATAATGAATAACTATGATTTGTCAAGAAAAAGTTCATGTATTGTGTTTCTTCCTCGAAAAAGATTATTTTGTGATGGAGTTTTAAAAACAGATAATTCGTAAACTGTGTCAGTACTGAATACCTAGCTAGCAATCTGGTGACCCTGGGTTCTAGTTCCGTCACTGCTGGTTCCAAGTGCTGGTTCCTGTTCCTTCGCCTCAGGAGACGAGTGACGTCGTGGCAGCACGTCCCATGCATTGCAGTTGTAACCGCCTCAAATTTAGCTTCTCCGAGTGCCCTCTAGGCCCGTCTATTATAGATGGTGTCCAGCGTCGAATTCTGGTAACTTGTAACAATCCCAACTCTCGTTATTGTACCGCAAACCAACAATCAGTGGTGTTAATGATGGGTGTTGTAAGTAGGTGAAGACTGGGCGTGTGATGGAAAATAAAGGTCAACTCGACCGACGCAGGGTTGTGTAAACATGGAGTGAGAGTGCAAGGTACGCGAATGATGGAATGTTCTGTAGAGTTGAGAAATGGACTTGACACACTCTCACTCAGCTGGAAGTCAATGACATAGACGACTGTGGACGTTTCTATGGTTTAATAAGGACGCACACTCGGACATCACGATTACAGTTACAGTACAGGTTGGCAAAATATCATCATATATTTGACAAATGGGTGGCAACATCAGCTGTATATTCATGTAGCATATACATACAATGGGGCGATAGTAGGCAAGCACTCAATGTTCTGGTGGTCTATCGCCACATGCTTCTACTGACTAATCGCGTCAGTAAAGGTAAATACATCATCACAATGCCTGACTAATCGCGTCAGTAAAGGTAAATACATCATCACAATGGTTCACTGTCAGAACCTTCTTTTGGCTAAGTTTCACAAGCCGTAAGTTTATCAAAACTTGATAGTACCAATGTGAGACCACAATAGTGGGTGTTCATAATATGTAGATCTCTGTACCATTGTTCGATAATAAGACCTTTTTCTGTTCTCCGACAATGATCCGTTTACAATGACGGGAATTCAAAATGGCTTTCCTCCTTGAGCTTCGCTCACCCAGGATGATACATGATAATCAGAATTAATTCATAATTCGAGCATAAATGTTCTCATAGGGCTTCCATACATTCTGTTATCAACAAGGCTGCTTCATCAAGTAATCCAGTGCTGCTGGATTACACGTCATTTTCATCTGCATTCAAACAATTCTAATGTGCGATAATACATCTGCCATCTAGGCCTAGCCACAAAGTTTAGCAAAAGGGTCTGGTTTTACCTTGATTTAGGAATAAACACTATAGCAAATAACGCACGCCATTCCTTGGCGTTAACAAAGAACATTAGGAGAATCTCTGATCATACAATCATGCAGAGACACCATCTCCTTCCTAGAATCATTCACAGAGATCATTCTACAACGTTTCTAAACGACCGGCCCCAAAAAACAGCCATGACATGACAGCCTTCTTCGTCGACATCCTAAATCGACGCATGCGCAGAAAAATCCTTTTGACTATATTCAAGTGGGGCGACTACATATTTACTTTCACTCGAAGCAAAAAATGAGTATTCGCCCTTTGACTAGAGTTCTAATCTAGACCCAAAATATTATCACCAAATATTTCCAAACATAACAAGTATACAAACAAATAAATATCTTCCTATATATATATATATATATATATATATATATATATATATATATATATATATATATATATATATATATATATATATATATATATATATATATATATATATATATATATTCATTGCCACCAGTAATCTGTTGGTAACAACTGAGAGATAGAGAAATGATCCCTCTCTTAAGTATTATGCCTCCTGATGTAAGCGTTAGGCGACCTCCGCTCTCCCACAGTTTCATCTTCCTCGAAATGTTTTTGATGTACCTGAGAAAGAATTCTCAGGCCATCGAGATGGATGAAAGAGCGCCAAGAGAACGGAAGAAGGCAAATGCATCATTTTAAGATATTCAAAAACACAACACATCTGACATAAACTTGTTGACATTAAAATATATACATATACCATGATGTCATCATCAGCCGCTTTCTGCTCCTTATGGAGCCTGAGACTACCTCTGCTACTGGTTCCTTTTGAAGACTCCCGCACGAACCAGTCACAAGCTCTTGCAGTGGTGATTTATGTGGCAAGTTATTTTATATGATGAGATTGCAAGCCCCATATGCAATAAGCAATTCATTCATGTTAAATGCAAATATTAAATAGGAAAATGTACATGTTACAACTTATCCCAGTAGGGTTAATAATATATCCTGACTTTTATGCAAAGGATGGCCGATAGAATGTTCTGCAGCTGCTTAAGATGCAGTCTTTCCCCGTGAGCTAAAATTAATTGCTATGTTAGAACTGTTTGCTTTTAACACATGGCAGATTTATAGGGGTCGGGATTATAAAAGCCTTTATTGAATAATTGTACTGGCAATTTATACAAGCTAATACTTATTCTGGCCCTCGTCACTTCTATACAATCTTCTATCAGTCACCTCCTGGTGTGGTCTCCATCACGAAGATAGAAAATGCAGTGGGGAAACTTCAAAACGCTCTAGATTTTAAAGTTGAAATTTTTCCAACGCAAAATGCAACTTTGTGAGGCTCTCTTGGGTGAAACCAAATCACAGTTTAGTTTATCATCTAATTTTAACGACAATCGTAGGTAACAAGTCTTATTTTAGCAAATTTTCCCCTTTCCATTACCATGAAAATTACTACATGACAATATAAGGTATTCCACTAAGTGTTACATTTACCGGAACCATTATGTCATATTCATTGTCCTAACTCAACTATCGTGGTAAAAGACCTGCCGGAAATCATTACATGGCATGTCTGATGTCCAGATTGTTACAGTCAAGCTAACCTTGGAAGTTGCAGCTTCTGCAAGTCATGCCCGCATTTTATCTTTAATTCACCGTCTTCAACTTGGCTGACCGGAAATACTCATGCAATTAAAATGTGATGTCCTTAAACTCCATTGCTGATAACTATACTCCCAGAATATCGTCTTGAGTTTATTTAATAAACACCCCAGCCTTAACGAAAGCAATACTCGCTTCTATCAATAGCCTGTCTGTCTAAACAATACAGCTGGCGTCAAACGGCCGACCGAATGCTGACTTAGTTTTATTGTTCCATCTAGCTAGTCATTGTCTGTCCACGGTCAAAGGATAACATGTCATGTGCGTTCAAGCCGTGACCTAACGAGGATAATATCGGTAGATGAAGGCGTCTTCTTCTTCTTCGATCCTTAACCACCGACCGTCAAAGCAGTCAGTGGCCATCACGCCTAGTGGCGTCTTGTAGGGCAACAACAAATTGATTCCACTTTGCACGGTCGGTGGCCATCCTTCGTACAGTGCCCCAACTCTGGTTCATTCTTTGCATCTCAGCCTCCACAGTCCTCCGCCAAGTTGTTTTTGGTCGGCCTCTCTTTCGCTTTCCTTCAGGGGTCCAAAGCATAGCTGTTCTTGTGATGGCATCGGGGTCTCTTCTGAGGACATGACCAACCCAGCTCCAGCGTCTGCCAGCTATGATGGTGTGCATGTCCTCTTGCTTGCTACGAGTAAGCAGATCTTGGTTGGTGATGGTATTCGGCCAAAAGATGCGGTGAATTTTTCTTAGGCATGTTGTGTGAAAAGAGGACAATTTTGACATTTCCTTCTCTGTGACTCTCCAGCATTCCGCATCATAGAGAAGCACAGAAAGCACGCAACTCTGGTATAATCTTAATTTTGTGCTTGTGCTGTATTGGGAGGACTTCCAGATGTTATTTAGGCTAAAGAAGGCTGTTCTTGCCTTATTCATTCTGATGTTGATGTCTTTGCCTGCCCCACCGTCTGGTGTTACTATGCTTCCTAGGTATGTGAAGGTATCTGTCTGTACCAATTGCTGATTCTTTACTGATATGGCTCAGGGTTGCTCACATTGAGCGTCATGACCTCAGACTTCTTTAAATTGATGTTCAAGCCCACCTGCTGGCTAAATTTATTAAGTCTATCCGTTTTTTCCTGGATGTGTTGATGTGAATGTGCCAGCAGTGCAATGTCATCTGCATATTCCAGATCTTCCAATGTAGAAAATGTAGTCCATTTTATTCCTCTTGGACTGCCCTCTGTTGTCTGGCGCATCACCCAGTCTATTGTAGCCGTGTATACCGTGCTTTATTCAGAGAACAGACTATATTCTAACAAGACGAGAAGAAGCACAGACCACCCCATAATTTTATATTTTATGAGAAACAGAAAATAATAAATTATAGTGTCACATATTTAGGACAGAGTCGCTTCCACACGCCATTTCTAATAATTGGGTGATTTCCCCTGACCAATCGGATAGCTCAGATTTACCCCGGGGAATATAGAACAGGACGCCATCTGGCAGTCAGAATGAAGGAGCGAAACTGAATAGGACGTGTCTAGTCCAGCTCTACATATTCCTTAGTTTGAGTAAATCAACTGCAACATTTATTTTAAAATGTGTATTTCAGGACATTGAGTGGTTTTGTATTCCTTACTTGCGTAAGTAGTAACTATCATTCAACGCATATTTGAATAGAGCTTCCAACTCTGGTTGCAGCAGAACTAGGTTCGAAGATTGAGTCAATTCGCAAAACTAGTCTTACACATAAAACCATGCTGAGCTGAAAATACCCTTGTGTTGGAAAATATTTAACTCAAGGAATACCTATGACCATTGGCATAAAAAGGACTAATCTGAAGGGATGAAAGCGTATGGTAAAATGATGCCGTGACCACTTCTCTTTAAAAAGCAAAAACCCACCACTATAAGTCAAACAGAAAATAGCGAAGATGGACCAATAAATGGAAAATTACATAGCAGCAACTACAACAACAACTATTCAAACATGGAGAAGTGTTCGACAACCATACAGAACAGAAAGAAGAGAATAGCAATGAGAGACTTCGCTTCAGAATTAAAACGTTGTAGAAGTTATGCAATCGATTTCCCTTGCATAAGAATAGTAGACGGATTGGTTGCAAAAGTTTATAAGATTGAAATAAAAGAGATTGTTGAAATCAAGCTACAACCATTGAAAGTCAAAGAAGGGAGACCAAAATTGAACTTGAAACAACGAACTGCGCCTGCAGTCACTAGAAAAGAGCCTCAGACAGAGAATGTCGCAGTACAAACGGATGACAGGTTTAAGAAAAGTCTAATTCCAGTCAGGATAAAATCAAGACAAGTTACAGAGGACTTACTTGATTTGTGCAATGTTGAAATGGTCGATAATACAGAAAAGATGACATCTGAAGAAGAAGATAAGCTAGAATGCACGGAGAGGTACGAAATGATGGAGAAGTACAGAAAAGAAGTGGAAGAAAGATTTAGAGAGAGAGATAGACGATGGCAGCAAGCAAATCAGATAGAGAAACACCACCAAACAAAAGCTCACGTAAAACAACTCAAAATTGATAATCACCGGCCCATTCCGCCTCTGACGACAAATACAAGACCAGTCAGAAAGGCCACCCTAAATTATAATCCATCCAGTACAGATTCGTCTGACATATCAGAGTCAGAGACGACAGACTCTGAATTTTACCAAGACGACCGCATACCCAGACCACCCACCGATGCACTACATCGAGCAAGACAACAACGAGACTCGTCCGAAAGCGAAGAAGATATCCCACCACTTGAATTGCGTAATCGACTCCAAGACAGAGACCTGCGCATTAGAAATGAAGAAATAATGCCTCAGACGTCACACGATGACAACAACCAAATACCTTTTATTCACACTCAAACTTACTCCCGCAGTGAAAAATCGTCAGCTGATACCTATCACACCCCCAGTTCAGGCAGTTCCAGTTGGAATACCAGCGAAGGACAAACACTGCTATACCACAAGAACAAGATTGCTCGTTCAGAACAATCAGATCCTGAAGAAACGATACCCAAGCAGATTGTTGAACCATATACCAGCAATCTGTATGAAGACGAAACGCAACAAGAAATGCGAAATTACAGTGTCAACCCCGGCACAGCTTTGTCAGACCCCAACGAACAGAATGACAGAGAAATGGTAGAATTATACGAACAAGAAACAGACACTGATACAGCTAGTTCCATTGAAACCAGTGATGCGGATAGTACATTATTTGTACCAGTCGGCTCCAGCGTCAAACGCGCCTATAAAACAGAATCTGATGACTCAATCCCTAGCAACAAAATTCCGCGTATACAGCACAACTATATCAGACGAAAGATTCTGAAGAAACGCTATCGAGTGCCCAAACCAAGCCGAGAAGTGTTAGCCTCATCTCAACTAGTCAAAAACAACAGTGTGCAAATTACTGTGCCCATTGTAACCGGTGCTAACGTTCAGCACAACCAGGTCAGAAGAAAAATCAAGGCGAAACATATACCTGCCTCAAAACCAACAGATGTTCCAGCCATACAAACCCCAACCACAGTGAAACCATCACCGCAATCAAATGATGTTAAGCCATCACCGCATTCGCCAATGTCCTCAGAGCCACAACAATCAGCAAATGCAGTGTCACCCACAGTTACTCAGTATGATTCTCGCCTAAGCAGTCGGGACATTGCAAGGTTAGAGATGGCAGAGAAACTGAAGGAACTACTAAAGCTTTGCTGAGACACGCCCCTCGAGTCTTCAATGTACATGCCATCCCATGTACGGTCAACGCATATGTGAAAAAACTTTTTTAACAATGTACTAACTTTCACATGTACTATATTTTCAGTTTTGACAGTTCAAATGACTTGCTTCCAGACTAAGATGTCAAAGCCCCACGGAGAAACTTTTTTCCAGCCTTAAAATACTGATACATCAAGACCAATCAAGGCCAGCCCACGGAGGATTTTCATTAGATAGCATAGTGTTGTGAAATAAAAATAACAAAACAATTGATAACACACGGTGTTACGAGTTTACAGACACCCTCATTTAGTTACAGACATTTTCTTAATATTTAGAATGTTACACAACCGTACCTATATAACACATGTGTCATACTATTCTGTTGTAACATTCATCTCCACTTTTGTAACTGATCATATTCCACGCTCCATTCACCAGCATTTTCATGCAGACACTTTACACCAGTATTTTTTCTTACCCCATACTAATATTTCTTTGATCTATAATATGCTAAACTCCTTTATATCTATCACCTTGATCAATCATACTGTTCCTACTATGACTTCTCTTAACAGCACATAACTCATACCTAAAACTAGTATTGCATGTTATGCTATCTTTCTCCACAGGATTATTTATTTCCCCAATGTACATTATTATTTTAGACCCAGATGTATATTAGTACTGTCAAGATTTTAAACATTCTCCTAAAGAGATTCCATATCCCAACCTTGACTCTCTATAATAAGATTTCCTTCACCCCACTGTTACACCATCTTTAACTTACTATTTTTCCTTTCCACTATATTGAGACGACATTCTAGACTTGTGATTTTTTTTTTCAATCCCAATCATATTCATTCCTTGGAATTACAATCATGTTGTAATCAGGAGATCCTTGATGTACCCTTTCCTCGCCACTTATTGACAACAGATACTGCTACAACATTCATTCTATTCTAACCTAAACTATTACTTGCAGCCCTATTGGTTAGGATTTACTATTAGAAATGTTGATAGTATATCTAGTGTTTAGTGAATTGATTTTTATCATTCTTTAGTACTTGTGATTAAAAAAAAAAAAAAAAAAAAATGGAAAAGAAACAAAAGACATAAAAGAAAAAATGAAAAGAAAAATGAAAAGAAGAGAAAACATTCTATAGGATTGCTATATGTTTATATGCCACCCTCACACATTTTGATGATGATAAGCCAATATTGTAAAATATTGACTGCCCTGAAGTTGGCAGCTGAAGAAGAAAATAAATAAATCACCCTATGCCAGTCATACACCCCACCAGCATGATCTCTGATACTCCAACAATATTTTGTTGATACTGCATATCACAAGTACCCCAATGACATTTGCGCATGCTGATTTTCTGCAAATGAAGAATCCCTTGAGAGCATTAGTATATGCTAACCCCAGATTGAACAAATTGCACCTATTTGTTGATGATGCCTTTGCCCATGTTAAAGAAATAGCATTTGCACATGCTGACCTAGCAAATGAAATACCCCTTTACAGCATTTGTATATGCTGAACCCACATTGAACACCCCATTACTGGATGATAACCACTAATGACACATGAGATGAAGAAGCAACTGGTTATGTATGATGAAAATGCCATTTTATATTAAGGTGAAACTTTATGTTGTCACAACTGAGATTTTGTTGTAATGTTTATGCACAAAATCCCCCACATTAACATTGGAGGAATAATCTTAGTCTTTCGTGGTTACGAGATAAGACAAAGAGATAATGGAATATTTTATGAATACCATGGACATGGAACAAATCAGAGCAGATGATTGTTGCACATATGAGGACCATATTTGAAGTCATTATTGAAGGATTGTCAGTAGACAAGAGACAAATAGATTATGATAATCCCATGGAACCACAGGTGCTAAGGACACAAAATGGAGATTAAATAATGAGAGAAAAAATAATGACTGAACAATTGCTACGCCCAGAGGTAAAGGAAATAGAGATACATCCGCATTTTTGGAGAAATCTTTTTTTTGATTTTTGCTCATTGCCTTTGTAATATGAACATGGTTGTATAACAAATGACTATTCCTTATCACGAATTACAGAATGTTGTAAGATAGTTGAAATAAATTGACAATTTACTATACTCATAATATACCCAGAATTACAAGAGAGAAAAAAAATACATGGTTGATGAAATTGGACGTACTGAGATTCTGCTCACCCCGAGGATATTGGATAAAAAAATAATGTTATCCCAAGGACAGACATGTCACAGATATATCATGGAGATATTATGACAAAAAAAAAAAAAAAAAGAATACCTAGATTGGAAATGCAGCAAACTTGGTCAAGGACACCATGAAATAGACCCCGCCCCACACTTAAGATAACTGACGGATGAGATTTTTGAATTATAAGTACCATAAGTCACCCATCTGGCTGTAGTCAGCGGATGTTACAGGCACCACATAACTCTGACTAACCCTCGACCTGCGAAGGCAGAGTTGGTGTCGAAATATTGCACATATGTAAAAAGACATGTTTTTGTTCATGTTTTGGTAAAGTTTAGACATTTGTATAAATGGTTCCATAAATGATTAGTTGATATATTGTTGATAAATATTCGCAGATATAGTACATGGACAATTAATAAGGATGTATTTCCAGTACAGAATAAGAGGAATAGGAAGGATCCACATTTTAAATATTGGAGCACCATGAGCGATGAATTGGACTTATAAAGAAAATGGAAATGGTACACTGTATGCAAGGATAACCAGAAAAAAATATGGATAAATAAGAGTCAGAGTACCAGGAACTTTGTTTTATAAGGATATTGTAGACTCCTCACGATCAATTGAATATTTTTTCTTCCCTTCTATGTCACAATTTTTGAGTGATGACCCCAACATTTTTTTTCATCTCATATTGTCACAAGTTCTTACATCTCAGTTGATTGTTCCATAAATAATTGTTTGATGTGTTTTTTGAAAAATGTACTGCTAGATAAGGTACATAGGGAGTTACTAAGGATGAATTCTCAAGATAACAGGAGGACTAGAATGGATACAATGATATTGGAACACCATAAATGATACATTGATGTTATACAAAAGAAAAAAAAGGAGACAAATATAAACTGTATACAGGGATGCCTTGAGAGTGACAACATGGATACGTATTGTCAAGAGTATAAACAGTTGTCTTAACAGAAAATAAAGTAATACGGAACCCAACGTAGAAAATTCATGATGATGTGAAACTATATTTTCCTTTTCCCTTATATTTCATAATATGATAGTAACACATTCGTCTGTTGGTTGCTGAATAATTAGATGTTTGAAAATTGATGTATGGCAAGTCAAAGAAGATCTTTTAAAAAAAAATATATATATATATAAAATAATATTTCTAGGACAGAGTTCACAGAAAAAAAAATACTGTGTTGACAGAAAAGAAGAAATGATTAGAAATAACTGACTAATGGACAGGATCATCACCAGACGTACGGATATTAGAGACAGACATCACATAGTTTAAAAAAAAAAAAAAGGAATGTAATATAGAACATTTTTTCTACAGTGACGGACTTAGAACGAATTTATACACTTACCATTTGGAAAATGTCAATAACAAGGAAACATACAAATAAATAAATAAGGATAAGCCATGAGGTTTTAATGCTTTTATTGTGAAAAATGATTACTTATAAAAATGATGCTAGTTATATTATCGTCTGATAAATATGCATATTATGTCTAGAGATGTTTTCTACATGTAATAATGAGCAAGTGGCTCATTCACTGAAAAAAAAAAAAGAGAACATGATGAGTACCCATGAGAACATTGGCTATTTTATGAAAGTGGATTGCCATTACCATAGGAATTGGAGATCCTGGACATTACTAAGGATATTGCGGAGTACTTGGAAAATAAAATAAATAAGTACGCCAGGAAAAAAAAAAAAAAAAAAGATTTTTTAAAGTCTTGCAGACTTATATATGGAGCAAATAACAGGAACAGAAAAGATATAACAACCCCCACCATATCCAAGAGAATGTAATCAACTATATTTTGAATGAAATGTAATAGATTATGATAATGCAGCCAAGTTCTGCAAATAAGATATTTTATTGTTCATTTCCCAGTGTTGCCACTCGTCACATTTTTTGGTGATGACCTTATGATTGTTTTTAGGATTTTTGTCGGGCACTGTTGCCAATTGGTAAATTTGGTTGAAATGGGTATTGATGTGAAAGATAGTTTGCAATTTTTTGGAGATGATGTCCATCTATAAGGCCCCTTTATAGACGACAGTCCCATATAGACATAGGAGCTCAGATGTAAGAATTTCGTTAAATTTTTCCGAATTATTTTTGGACTTAGAAAAATTTTTTTGAACTTTAAATTTTTCTGAAAATTTTTTTTTTGAACTTAGGAATTTTGGGGATATTTTTTGTTATTGATAGTACTCAAATGTCTCCCTACGGGATACATTTGCAGGGCCCCGGGATCTGTATGTAGCCGTGTATACCGTGCTTTATTCAGAGAACAGACTATATTCTAACAAGACGAGAAGAAGCACAGACCACCCCATAATTTTATATTTTATGAGAAACAGAAAATAATAAATTATAGTGTCACATATTTAGGACAGAGTCGCTTCCACACGCCATTTCTAATAATTGGGTGATTTCCCCTGACCAATCGGATAGCTCAGATTTACCCCGGGGAATATAGAACAGGACGCCATCTGGCAGTCAGAATGAAGGAGCGAAACTGAATAGGACGTGTCTAGTCCAGCTCTACATATTCCTTAGTTTGAGTAAATCAACTGCAACATTTATTTTAAAATGTGTATTTCAGGACATTGAGTGGTTTTGTATTCCTTACTTGCGTAAGTAGTAACTATCATTCAACGCATATTTGAATAGAGCTTCCAACTCTGGTTGCAGCAGAACTAGGTTCGAAGATTGAGTCAATTCGCAAAACTAGTCTTACACATAAAACCATGCTGAGCTGAAAATACCCTTGTGTTGGAAAATATTTAACTCAAGGAATACCTAAGATAATAAAGAAATCAAAGGACTAATCTGAAGGAATGAGAATATGTCGTCGAACCCAAAATAAGACGTTAGGCCTAACCTAAAGGAAGAAAACGGTGGAAAGAAAAAGTTCGCCATCTTTGACAAATTGAGTAGGCCTATGAGATAAAGATGCAAAAGGGATTTTTGCATCGATGAAAGCATCTGATGATATGTTAAAACTTTATTGTGCTTATTATTGTAAAAACGTTCTGAATTCCAGACTTTTGTTGAAATTTGACTTCATACTGTAAGACATTAAAAGATTTGTTTGAAATAGAACGCTGTTGAAAAAGTGAATTTCTACAGTTTGAGATTTAGCTAAGAAATCTATCCATCTCAGTTAAATTTGCTACATCAACACCTAAGAGAAGAAAATCGAACCTGGTGACCCAATCTTACAAAGGAGAGGAAAAAATATCTCTAGCGGTCAAGGCTAGTTAACCAAACCTACTCTCTATAAAATAAACTGTAAACCCTGCATACCCCGACACTGCCACACTATGACTGTTAAAAAAAGAGTGGTTGATAAGGGGAATTCCTGTCGTACTCCTGTCTTCACCTCGAAGGTTAGGTTGCTCTGCCCAACACTACACGTAAAGTTGGCATAGAGGCTTTTGATGATTGACACTATGCAGCGTGGAATTCCATAAGCCCTCAGTATTTTCCATAAACTGTCCCTATGTATACTGTCAAAAGCCTTTTCAAAATCAACAAAATTTATGTAAAGCTGTCTTTGCCATTCTGAGCACTGCTCTATAATGTGCCTGAGAGTGAATATATGGTCTACACATCTTCTGTTCTTTCTAAATCCTGCTTGTTCTTTCCTCAGTTTGTAGTCTACTGCCTTTGAAATTCTCTGTATAATTATCCTGCCTAGTATTTTGCTGGGAACTGAGAGAAGAGTGATTCCTCTCCAATTATTGCAGTCTGCAAGATCTCCCTTTTTGGGCAATTTGACAATTATTCCTTTGTTCCACTCTGATGGTGTTGTCCTCGTTTTCCACACTTGTGCAAATAGTGGTTCTAATAGTTCTGCTGCTAGCTCAGGGTCTGTCTTAAATAGCTCTGCATTTAAGTTATCATGGCCCGGAGCTTTACCGTTCTTTAACCCTTTGATTGCTGTGATGATTTCTTCTTTTCGTGGAATGTCTGTATTTACATCTAGATCGTTTTCAGCCTCAGGAACATTCAATTGTGTCTCTGGTGTTTCCTTGTTCAGAGTTTCTCTGAAGTGCTCTGCCCATCTTGTTTCCTGTCCCTCTGCTGTCTTGATGAGATTTCCTTGCTTATCTCTTACTAATGTAATATTGTTTGCACCTTGTTTTCCGCTGATGAATTTAGTTATTTTGTATACTGTGCTTTGTTCATTTCTCAGTGCTGCCTCTTCTGCCTGTTTTGCAAGATCGTCTAGGAAATTTCTTTTGTTGGCTCGGGTTTGGCGTTTAACTTCCCTGTCCAGCTGGCTGTACTGTTCGCTATATAGTTGCTTTAACCTGGGGGACTTCGCTTCTGTTTTCTTTCTTTTCATTTCCTTTCTCATCTTTATGGTATTTAGTGTTTCTGGTGTTATCCAGTCTTGCTTCTTCCTTTCCTGGAATCCTAAGCATGATTTGCTACTTTCCTTATATACTGTTGAAATGGTGTTGAAATTCTGGTCTATATCATCAGTCAATGTCTTTTCCTGGCTTTTGGCAAATTGATATCGTTTCTTAATGTCGGCCGCAAAAGCTTTTCTGGTAAGGGGGTCCTTCAATTTGCTGATGTCAAACCTTTTCTGTGTAGTTACAGTTGGTCCAGCCCTTCTTAGTTTCACTTTCAGTTTTGCTACTACTAAATGTAATGCTACAGAAACTTATTAGCTTATCCCCATTTTCGTTTGCTGTTCCGCTGCCGCATTTCCCCATTGTTCTTTCGTTATATGTATTGTGTGTACCAACTTTCGCATTGAGGTCTCCCATTACTATAACAAGATCATATCTAGGTGTGTCTTCCATTTCTTTCTGCAGTTGTTGATAGAATTCATCCTTGACCTCCTCATCGCTATCATTCGTTGGTGCGTAGCATTGTATTATTGTAGTGTTGGTGAATCTCCCTCTCAATCTCAATCGTATCAGTCTGTTGTTGATGGGTTTCCATTCCAGTAATGTCCTTTCTATCCCTTTCTGTAGAATAATGGCTACGCCTTCACTGTGCTATCCATCCTCTCTTCCAGAGTAAAGTACTGTTTCTTCTGTTGCTGTTTTAACTTTTCCTGCCCCTGTCCATCTGCTCTCACTTATCCCCAGGATGTGTAACCTATAGTTTCTCATTTCTGCCGTGACCTGTCTTAGTTTACCTGTCTCGTACATTGTCCTGACATTCCAAAATCCTATTCTTGTATCCTGTTTTGCGGTCAGGACATCCGTTTTCATGTCAGTGGCTTCCTTTCGGCTTTCACCACTGACAGTCATACGAGCCACAGACTCCGAATGTCCATCCCGCAGCAAAGTTTGTTCATTTGATGTTGTTTCCGTAACTTCATTATTTTTTTACATAGACAGGGGTGTTAGCCCTATGCTAAAACCCCCAACCTGGAGGACCAGGGTACCAGCCTTTGTCTGACCCCTACCCACACAGACCAGTCCAGCTTGGTTGAACCTACCAGGAGTAAAACTCCCACTGGCATAGCTCTGGGGATTGTCAGGGTACGCAAGCTGCCATACCGCTACAAGGTATAGGTACCATTGATGGCAGAGATGAAGGCGTAACAGTAAGATAATGACCGGCTGAAGAGACATAAAGGCATGATTGAATTAATATTTCACCGAGAGGAGTGTAGAATGAAAAACTGAATGAACGAATAGTACGTTTTTCGTCACTCACCCTGTGGCAAGATGGATGTTAGATAATAAAACAGTTTCCAGAAATGGAGAGGAGAACTGGTGAACTTGAGGCAGGGATGACACAGGACGAATAAAGTAGATAACTGCACAGTTCTATATAGTAACTGTAGAAGAGAGCTGTGAAGTAAGTCACCTCGCTAGACCTATCCTATGCTCCAATGGTGTCTCTATTAGTAATTGATATGAATGCTGCTCGTTAATTACTCCCTACTGAACATTAAGTATTCTTTTATAACACACACAAACACACACACAAACACAAGTTTATAACATTAGATAACAAATAAAATAGTGTAACTGTTATGTCTTATATCATCATGCAGAACACAGTATGGCCGTTGATGACGTATAGATTTGTTTCTCGATTCCAAGGAATAGTGGTGGTCGTTGACATAATGAAAAGGACTCATCTTAAAAAGGACCAACTAGCCAAATAAATGCTGTTCGAGTATTGTTTCAGGTTACATTCAGTTGAAAACCAACATCAGTTGTTAGGGTAGTTTTTGGAGGTGCCAAGACAAAATGCAAGCATGTAAATCAAAGTCAGTCACAACATTAATATTAAATGTTACATCAAATTACATGGCACTAAGATACTCGATTAACTTAACGATCTATAGACATTTTTAACATACCCTAGACACAATACTATGAGGCTCGAAACTTATTGCTAATCAAAGCGGCTCACAAGAGCAAGTCAGCCTGGCTTCTTCTCAGCTACATGCTGTGGCTTGTGGCTTCTTACACCTGTGGATCAGTCTGCCCGACATCTTCTCAGTTATAAGATCTTGAAGTGGTTTCGGAAGCATAGAACTGTGTCTGAACGGCTTCATATATCCTTTTGTTCTCAGTCGTAATGTCAATGTTGGTCATGACGTCGACGCTGTCTGAGAGGCCCGCTTTTCAACCAATGATATTCTTTGGTCGAATGAATACTGACCGAAAGAAGTGCAAGAAAGAAAAATTGGATGATGAATAGGACGTTATTCGTCATACAATTCACTGACATACTTTGCACGTGCTTATCCCATACTACCAGTTTTGTCACAACGATGATAAATGCATATTAGCTTAATTCGTTGATTTCCAGTCAGTTAAATTTATTTTGATAATTTGTATCTAAATTAGCATGATATGATTTTGTGGTTGTTCATGAGATTGGCAACCTCATAATGCAAGACAAAATGCTACAGAGACAGCTGATGAAAGAACATTTGACATGGATGTATCTAGGAAATGTAAGGCATCCCGCTCCTTATTTACACATATATTAGGCAGTGGCGTATCCTGGTAATGCGAGCTAGGCGTGCTGCTACTTAAAATGAATATGTACGCCTACTATTTAACTTCTTCCCTCTCTTAATTTAAAAACCAACTATATTCAATTACGCAACGATAGTTTTTAGGGGTATATGTCAATTATCTCCAAAATACTAATTAACTTACAACTTGAAACTCACTGTCACTGTAATAATCTGCATTCCCGGCAACTAACAAACATTAATCACAAAAAACACTGGACGGACACAGCCAATTTTTACAATCCGAGAGCTGCAAGACCACCGCACGCATGTTCGTATTGTATTGACGTATCTGGCCATGACCCCGATCCACACAAACCAATCTTCAGACGTGAATCCGGAAGGTACCGCACGCATTGTGACGGAATTACCCGAGAAACTTCGGGCGATTGCGACCAACCAATAAAAACTGCACTATAAAACGCGTCTGGGAAACTGAAACTAGATGTACTCTTAGATTCTATGCGGGAAAATCCGTTATCCTGATGCGTGCGGTCCGAAAGCAGAACTTTAGAAGAGAAATATTTTATAGAATAATAAATTAAATTTTTATTTTCCTTCGGGCATAGGTTTGCGCAGCACGCACAGCACGCATAGACAATACGCCACTGATATTAGGCAATTAAAAACAAAAAATAACGAATTTTGACAAAATGTGACCACTTGATAGTTTTATTATACAGTAACTAAAAAATATCATTTTTATCTCGTAATTTTTAAATGCAACTATTTATAAGATAATTGCATAAAAATAGTAAAGTGCAACTACAAAGACATAAAATTTGATAAAAAATCATACATACTTTATGTTATAGCATAACAACAGTAACTAAAAAATATGAATACTTATAATAATATAACTATTTATAACATAATTTCACGTAAAAAGTATATGAAATTATAAAATCAATTTTTCTCTTTTGTTCCTGAATTCGCAAACATGACAATTACATCTTCTACGTTTATGTCGATATCTTGATCTACATGGATTAACGTCAACCCTAATCTTTCTTCTGTTACCCTATTTCTCAGCCACGCTTTTAAGCTTCGAAGAGCCAAAAAGCTACACTCCGCACTGGCCACCCTGATAGACAGTGTATGTGTGACAGTTGAGATAAATATCATAATCACAGTATTAATATACGTTTACAGTATTTGTCATATCTTCTTCTTCTTCTTCGTACACTCTCAGTCGTCTAACTTGAATGTTTTCAAAGAAAGCAATAGTCAGTTTGAGGCTTTTTGAATCTACGTAGAGCTTTTTCCACGAAGGGTACTGGTGTCGGCCATATGTGCTGTCTCTGTTCCGCATATATTGGGCAACTTTGAAGCAAATGTTCAGCAGTCATTTTATCAGTGCCACAGTTACACTGATCGGTAGTTCCTATCTTTAGACTGAGTGTTTTTGTGAACTTTATCAGTAATTCTCGCCCTTTGCCTCTGTGTAGCCCAGCGGAACTCTACGGAGTTAGTGACACTTTGCTGATTATATCACTTTCTTGATTTTAAAGAAGCCGCAAAGATTTAGCTTGCCAGATCGTAATTTCTGCTCTAAAGATTTGTAAAGAATTCATGTGAATTTTAATTAAATTAGTCTCATATTTTCTCTATAGTCCTTCAGTACATGTTTGCAGATCTTCGTTATTATTTTTGGTTAAACTGATTGGAAGAAGAGTATTTAAATGGAACGCATTAAGCGTATCTTCTGAAAAACGCGTAGTGATATCAGCTACCACAAAATCCAACTTAGGATTAAATAAACTTCTATAAAACTTTTTCCACACTGATAGGGGCATGATTATCCCTCGCTGTTAGTTGTCTAGCTATTCTCGGCTTTCTAATAACAATTTCAAGATTATTAGCCGACTGTTCCATTGATTTCCAAATTGACGAAAACACGTTTTCTGCGTCATATCTTTGGCTATTCAGAACTGTAAGATCTTCAATGCACGCAACAGGTGAACTTAAATCCAGGGTTTTGTTTCTGTAATATTCTGCAAAATGGTAACCTTAATGCAAAAGTATGGACAATGCATTCTAAAGCTACTATGAAGTCTGATGATAACAAATAATAAACTAAACTACGTCAGTAGCCTTTAGGATACTTACCATTGTCCAGTATCAGACATAACGATTACTTACATTTAAGTCTCAAGTTGGGGGGAAGGGGTGGGGGGAGGGAGGGGGGGGGGTGGTAACTGGAGCGGATGATAAGAATTAAAGGTTTTCAAAGTCCTAAAGGGGGGAAGGGGGCCGTTGCCCCCTGGATCCGTCAATGACATATAAATGCTTTGGTGCTAGCTTCCCTCAAGGGATTACGCTGTAGTGTAGCTCCTTCTGGAGTGATATGGAAAATTACGATCAAACAATAATATTAGTGTGATAGGGTAGACGAGATGATGATGATGATGTTGTGATATTTGACCACTCACTTGCACACTCGCAACCGACCCGATCAACAATAAAACTCTTGATTCTTAAGGCAGGGGCTGTATTTATTTTTACAACCCATTCAGTGACTAAGGGCACACTGAAGCAAACATTAAACTAATAAACCAGCAAACAAAACACCAAACAAACACCCAGCCTGTGCTCGATTGCTAATATGAAGAAGCAAACAAAGCAACGACTAGTTAAAATCATGGTTAAATAATCAGAAACACCATGCTCTCACCTGTCAAACTGTCCTTCCACACTGCGTGAAACTGAATATTCAACTATCATGCACACACACATGCATGTCGTCTAGCGAGACTAGTATGGTGTTGTGCATCTTCTTCTTTGATCCTTAGCCGCCGACCGTCAAAGCAGTCAGTGGCCATCACGCCTAGTGGCGTCTTGTAGGGCAACAACAAATTGATTCCACCCTGCTCGGTCGGTGGCCATCCTTCGTACAGTGCCCCAACTCTGGTTCATTCTTTGCATCTCAGCCTCCACAGTCCTCCGCCAGGTTGTTTTTGGTCGGCCTCTCTTTCGTTTTCCTTCAGGGGTCCAAAGCATAGCTGTTCTTGTGATGGCATCGGGGTCTCTTCTGAGGACATGACCAACCCAGTTCCAGCGTCTGCCAGCTATGATGGTGTGCATGTCCTCTTGCTTGCTACGAGTAAGCAGATCTTGGTTAGTGATGGTATTCGGCTAAAAGATTCGGTGAATTTTTTTTAGGCATGTTGTGTGAAAAGAGGACAATTTCGACATTTCCTTCTCTGTAACTCTCCAGCATTCCGCACCATAGAGAAGCACAGAAAGCACACAGCTCTGATATAATCTTAATTTTGTGCTTGTGCTGTATTGGGAGGACTTACAGATGTTGTTTAGGCTAAAGAAGGCGGTGTTGTGCATGAGGCTGGCAATCTCACCGTGTAACATAGATTGCTACCGAAACCACTACTGCAAGAGCACACACTCAGCTATCACACACACACACTCATGCATGTCGTCCAATGAGACTAGTATGGTGTTGTGCATGAGGCTGGCAATCTCACCATGTAACATAGATTGCAACCGAAACCACTACAGCATGAGCATATGAATGCTTCAAACGGAAGCAAACCACACTGGTGGCCCCATGCTCCCTCAGGAGCGGAGAAGAGAAATATATATCTCCAAGTGAGCCCACGTGCTCTCACAAACCATTCTACACATGACCATAATTAAATAATAATAACGTGGACATAAAATAATATTCAACTATATGTACAACAAATACTCTCAATAATGAGAATAAACCACCACCTCGCAACTGATCCATCTCAATATTCATCCCTGCACTCTGAAGCATGTCGTATATGCTGACTGGTGCGCCTGGCAACAAGCGTGTCGTATATGACCCCTGATGAGATTAGGAACTCATCACATGACACACATTGTTACAGAAACAACCACTGCAATAGCATAAAAATGCTTCTTGTGGGCCTGTAATGGACACCAGCCGCATTGGTGTTTCCATGCTCCACCGGGAGCAAACAGAGAAACACCTGACTCAACGTGCCTTACGCACAAAGGAGTGGCTCTAATCTCACCAGAAATCTAAATGACTATTCTCACCTCACTCAAAGTAACCCACTAAAGATATACAGTAGAATAATCAATAATCGTGAAATACACTTAATTACTCTTACATTAAAAAAACAAAATAAAATTACTCTTGACTTAACACTAGAACTAAAGTCATCACATAAAGGACATTTACCACGAAAACTCTCTCTTCTATTACTGGGGAAAATTACATTTAACCTACTTTCACCCACATGTCAATTCACACGATATAAAACTGCGTAACATAGCGTGTTACATTCAGACTCCTTGGCGCCTTCTTTATTCACAGCATGATGACGCGCCGCATTTCATGAACACGTGGCTGCCATCTTGATAACAGTTAATATTATTTAAATTCAAGTAATAAATCGCTTCTCTGCCTGGTTTCATGTATGAAATACTTTCATACTATATTTGCCTTCCTGATGAATGAAATAATTTCTCTTACACTCTCACATCTGTGATTTGGGCTAAGCGTGCCTAATAAAACCTATCAAGACATTATTTTCACTCATTTATCATTTCAAGACTAAATCATAATGTCCTGGAAGAAATCTCCTTTAGAATTACATCTATCTATTTATTTCATTAACCATTAAAACAGACACGCTCAATATAATTCTAAAGCTACAGGGAAATAATGGTAATTTCACTAGGAAATAAGCTAATCTGCTTTTAAATCAAACTCACGTGTCATGTCTTTGTTCTACCCACACAGGGAGCCTCGTTTCGTTTTCTCTTGTCTGGACTGAATCTTCAAATAGGCCTGTTTGCCGCTCACTATCTCTTTTATAAGCCCTAGGTCGAATCACTCAACTTACTGCGCGGCGCGTAATAATTGCGCCACGCAAATAACACTCGCCTTTATTGCTCTATTAGGCATGAAAACACAAATATGGCCCACAACTATCAAATATAACACACGACTATCAAATATAACACAATTATAGTTTAGGCTTTATTGTGGCCTAAACTAATATATCTTCTATCACTTTTCACATCCCAGCGTACTGCGCGCACATCGAAAATATATGGGCGATAAATATGCATTGAACATGAAGGGGGCGTCTTTACGGCCCTATCACATATCTCCCTCCAGATTTTGTTGTCGTCCCGGCAACATCACTACCTCTGGCGCTTCAATTGTAACCTCTCAGATCGTCTCGGGGCAGGACCCTCTATCGGCTGCAGGGCTTACCAGCCTGGTTCGGGCGTTAGACCATGCACGTCCTCCCCCAGGCCTGTCTCACCTGGCAAAGCTGGTGCCTCAGGTAGACCTAGTGTAGCATCTACTAGATCCGGAGAATTATCTTTTTCTTCACTCCGTCTCAGTTCGTGCGCCGCAACCCTCATCTTGAGATCTTCGTTGCCTGCTGGCCTTATCACATAAGGACCACCGCTAGCTTCTGGAATTGCTAATACAATGAATTCGTCGTTGGACCACAGGTCTTGTAATTTGGCCTTGTCAGTGTAGTGCACTCTTTTCCGCACTCTTTCACCCACTCGCAATGGTGTGGGGCCTGGGAGCTGATTACCCTTCTCCCTCCTGTCAGCAGCCATTTTCTGCATTATCTCTGCAGCTTTTTGGTGTGCTACGTGCAACCTCTCTAGGTGACCTTGCAGCCATTCATCAGTTGCCTCCGGCTCTTCATCTGGGCGCGTGCCTATCATGAAGTCTAGAGGAAGCCTTGGTTCTCTGCCGAAGAGGAGGTAGTATGGTGAGTACCCTGTCGAAGAGTTGGGGGGTAGAGTTGTAGACCATAACCACCTCAGCTAGATGATCAGACCACCTTCGCTTCTGGTCAGCTGTCATGGGTCTCAGCAAATCATGCAAGGTCTTGTTGAAGCGCTCGCACTGCCCGTTGCCTTTAGGATTGTAAGCTGTAATGCGGCTCTTGTGGACTCCATATATCCTGCATATCTCTGCGACTATCGCTGACTCGAAGTTCTGGCCTTGATCAGAGTGTATCCTCTGAGGAGCTCCGAGATACTGGAACCACTTTTCAACCAGGGCCTTGGTGACCGTTGCTGCTTTTTGGTCTCTTGTTGGTATAGCAATGGTGTACTTGCTGAACACACCTGTCAGCACTAGTACATTCTCAAACCCTTTGGAATCCCGCTCTAGCAGTGTGAAATCCATTGCTACCACCTCAAGTGGTCTGGAGGCAATCAGGTTTCCAGATGGCCCATGAAACTTCAGTTGAGGTGCTTTGGCAATGTTACATCGGTTGCATCTGCGACAAAAGACGTCAACATCAGCTGTGATGCCTACCCAGAAGCACCTACTTCTCAGCAACTGCAGCATGCGCTCTCTTCCCTGATGGCCCACCCTGTGAGCAGAGTCCAGTATCCGTGGTTTCATGGACTCAGGTATTACCAGTTGTTTTATGCTGGATCCATCTGATCCCTTCACTGTCCGGTATAACAACCCATCTGTCACTTCGAGCCGGTTACTCTGATTAAGTAGTTTCCTTGCGGCCAAGGGGATTTTCGAGCATCTCTTCCTGCAGGTCTGGTGCCATCATTTACCATCTTCCTAACCATCTCTACCACATCATCAGCTCCCTGGAGATTTATCAATTCCTCACGCGAATAGGTGGGAAATGCTTGAGTGGTTGCTGGTGCTGTGGATGATTCGGCAGGTACCCTTTCATTGATATCTTTCTGGCTTGTTGCTGCCATCAACCCTATCTCATGTGGTATCTGGGTAAACTCTCTGGTAACCTCAGCTGTTATGCCACTTATTGCAACATCTGCATCATCCTCCAGTTCTTCGCCTGTGGTCTCAATAGGAAAGCGGAACAAATAATCTGCATTTCCATTGGCTCTCGCTGCCCGATGTCGGATAGTGTAGTTAAACATCGCCATCTGGGCCATCCATCTCTGCTCTATGGCTCCCAGTTTAGCTGTCTCCCAGAAGGCCAGACCCCTGTTGTCTGTAAATACCTCTACTTGTGATCCTAGCAGGTAACCTCTGAACTTTTCAGTCATGGCCCACTTAAGACCCAGCAGTTCCAGCCTCATGCTGCTTTTTGAGTTCAGAAACTGCTTCTGCAGATGTAAATGGGGCTCTGATGGAGGCCTCCTGGAAGAAAGCTATCTACAGCGGTGTTTACATGCTTTGTTAGGATCGACAAAGGTGATTAATGATAACGCATGAAGCAACGAATGATAGCTAAAAGATCAAAGGTCATGAGAAGAAAAGAGGAAAGTATTCAAAGAATTAAACCAGGAAGTCGTCAGAAAAACTAAAGAGAGTAATCAAAAACCAGGAAGTCCTAAAAAAAAAAGTAGTTTATAATCAAAATTAATCGCAGAGAAAGTTTTAAAAAAAATACAACATGAGAAAGGAATAATTAAATAAGTTAGTTACTGTCACAAGATTGATTTTGGGGCCATCTCTTTCCGATCTATCGTTCACTACGGCAGTAATCAGTTATATTTTTGTACTGATTTTACTTCGATTTTTTTCGAGTCGCATCCTTTTCTTTCTCTGCACTGAAGCAGATATTTTGTATCTACACTCTTCCACTCATCTCAGAGATAAGTTATCACGTCTGTTTGTTAACCGTCCCGTCCCTAAAGCTTTGCAAGGAGCGGCAGAGATAATATTAACGACAGGCAGGTTGGTAAAATTCCCTTGTACCACACCTTGGCCGCTACCGATTAACACGAAAAGCGTCAGTGTTTTTGTCTAATTGCTGATAAGGCCAGGCTACGCGACAGATAAGAGATTACTTGTCTGGGTGACATATTTTGGACAGACAAGGATGACAAGATTACTTTCGATAAAGTAATAATTCGTTAAATCTGAAACACATTGTGGTATGAGTTTACCGATATGTTTGTGAGTTGGTAAACAAGGGATCGGATATTTTCATGCTATATTTGGGAGAGGTGACCTCTGCAATGCATTCAAAATTGTTCCATGTCAGAAATATTTTGAAAATCCCCCCCCCCCCCCTTCCCCACCACCAACCAGCATGTTTGAAATTATTGCAGCTTTTACTTAGCTCCATAACAAACAGATGTGGGGGTGGGACAGGAATATAATCTGACACGTTTTAGTGTTAAGACACTGTGAAGATCGCTTACCAAGACGACACAACCAGATCTTGCCACAGTGAAGCCTAGAATTCCGAATTCCATTTTATCAGACCGGATCTTTTATTGGAGTATTTATCATAGTAATAGTAATAGCCCCTTCAGTCATAACTGACTATGGGAATGCGCCCCTGAGGTGGCAGCCCTCAGCTGCTTATTTTCCTGGTGCTCCTTTCGACGTTTTCTCCTCACCTCTGCTTCTTGTGTGAGCCTCTCTTCGCCCAATCTGAGGTGGTGCCGTAAATAGCATCGCCACTTAGTGCGATCAGCAGCTTCATCCTCCCATGTTGCTGGATCCATGTCCAGTGCCCTCATATCTCTCTTGCACACATCTTTGAACCTCAGCTGTGGTCGCCCAACTGTTCTCTTGCCATCTGCTAATTGTCCGTAGAAGATATCTTTTGGGATGCGACCATCTTCCATGCGGCGAACATGGCCAAGCCAGCGAAGTCTGCGCTGTCTAAGCAGCGTATACATACTTTGAAGGCCAGCACGTGACAACACCTCGACATTTGTCACTTTATCTTTCCACGAGATGCCGAGGATGCGGCGTAGACACCGCAAATGGAAGGTATTGAGCCTTCTTTCTTGCTTAGCATAGGTCGTCCAGGTCTCGCTGCCATATAGGAGTGTGCTGGTGACGCAGGCATTATATACCGCAGCTTTGGTCTTCATTGTGAGTTTAGAGTTTCCCCAAACACGCGATGTGAGGCGGGCAAAGGTAGCTGCAGCTTTGCCAATGCGGCTGTCGATTTCTGTATCCAGTGAGAGTTTGTCATTGATGGTAGACCCTAGGTATGTGAAGTGGTGCACCACTGCCAATTCATAGTTATCGATAGTGATAACTGGTGCAGCACCCACATCCTGACTCAACACATTCGTTTTCTTTAGACTTATTGTGAGGCCAAAGTCCTTGCATGCTTTAGTGAAGCGATTCATCAAGCTCTGAAGCTCCTGTTGGCTTTGAGTGACGACTGCAGCATCATCAGCGAACAACAAGTCTCTTATAGTGACCCTTCTGATTTTTGTTTTTGCCTTCAGCCTTGAAAGATTAAACAGACGGCCATCTGACCTAGTGTGAAGGCATATTCCTTCAGTTGCATCTCTGAATGCATGTTTCAAGAGTAAGGCAAAGAAGATTCCGAAGAGGGTCGGAGCCAGAACACAGCCTTGTTTAACGCCACTTCGTATATCAAAGGGCTGTGACGTGCTTCCAGCATATTGGACTGTTCCCTTCATGTCGTCATGGAATGACTTTATCATTTCCAGCATTTTAGAAGGGCAGCCTATTTTCAGGAGGATTTTAAAGAGTCCATCCCTACTAACCAGGTCGAATGCTTTTGTGAGGTCTATAAAGGCGATATATAATGGTCTTTTCTGCTCTCTTGATTTTTCCTGAAGCTGGCGGAGAGAGAAGATCATGTCTGTTGTTGATCTGCCAGCTCGGAATCCACACTGTGCCTCTGGATATATGCGCTCAGCTAACTTGTGTAGTCGCATTAAGATGACTTTGGCAAAAACCTTACCAACAATACTAAGAAGAGAGATGCCTCTGTAGTTATTGCAATCACTTCTGTCTCCTTTATTTTTATACAGTGTTACAATCTTGGCATCTCGCATGTCTTGAGGAATAGTTGTCTCTTCCCAGCACTGGCACAGCATCCTATGCAGGGGATATAATAGCGTGCTCTTACAGCATTTGATTAAATCAGGAGGAATCCCATCACTGCCTGGTGCTTTGCCAGAGGCCAAGCTATCAATGGCCTTACTGAGTTCCTCTAATGTTGGTTCGGCATCCAGCTCCTCCATAGTTGGCAGACTATTGACAGCATCAAGGGCTGCAGGCGTAACGGTATTGTCTCTAGCGTAAAGCTCAGAGTAGTGCTCGACCCACCTCTCCATCTGCTTACCCTTATCGGTTAGCTTCTCTCCGCTGATGGTTTTTAGCGGTGCCGTCTTACTTTTATGGGGGCCAAGTGCTTTCTTTATACCGTCATACATTTGTCTAATGTTGCCTGTTTGCGCTGCGATCTGGATGCTCTCACTGAGCTGGAGCCAATAGTCATTTGCACAGCGTCGAGCAGTTTGTTGAACTTTGCTTCTCGTAGCCCTCAGGATCTGTAGGGTTCTGGCACTCGGTGAACGTTTGTATTCATTCATAGCACTGCGCTTAGCTTCAATAACAGGTGCCATCACATCTGATGAAGCGTCAAACCAGTCATTTGACTTTGCTGTTTTCTTACCAAAGGTGGCAAGTGCAGTATTTTGAATGGTGTTCCGTAGATGCTCCCAGTTCTCTGTAATAGTATCACCATGCTGAGGGCTACTGAGCACTTTCTTGAAGGTCGCAGTGAATTGAGCGATCATGAAAGGGTCTGACATCTTGCTGGTATCAATGCGTGGTTTCCCTTCATGTCTGACACGATAGAGTTTTCTTGGTTGTGCTCTGATTTTGCAGCAAACCAAGGAGTGATCTGTGTCACAGTCTGCACTATGGTACGAGCGCGTGGAGAGCACAGACCTGAGGAGTGGCCTTCTGACGAGAATCAGGTCAAGTTGGTGCCAGTGCTTGGATCGTGGGTGTCTCCATGACACCTTATGCTGGGGTTTTGTCTGAAAGTAGGTGTTGGTCACGCAGAGGTCATGGTGGACGCACAACTCTAAGAGCCGTTGTCCATTTTCATTCATCTTGTCAATACCAAACCTGCCCAGACACGAAGGCCATGAAACATTATCGGCACCCACTCTAGCGTTAAAGTCACCAAGGAGAACAAGCTGTTCTTGCCTAGGTATGCTTTTGATTACTGCTGCTAGATTCTCGTAGAACTCATCTTTAGCTTCTGAGGCAGAGTACAGAGTAGGAGCATACACACTGACAAGGGTGATGGGACCTGTGCTAGTTTGCAGGCGGAGCGTTAACAGGCGTTCTGATCCATTCTCGCTATGTTCAACCATGTTAGTTAGCGATTTTTTGACCGCAAAACCTACTCCGTGTTCTCTAGCTTTATCAAGATCTTTCCCTTGCCAATAAAATGTGTAGTCCTTCTCGCTCACCATTCCAGAGCCCGCCAGGCGCGTTTCCTGAAGTGCAGCTATATCCACCTGAAGTCGTTTAAGCTCATCATTAATTATGGCTGTCTTCCTTACATCGTTTACATCCTGTAGGTTTTCGGATAGTCCAGTCAACATAGTCCGGACGTTCCAGCATCCCAATCTGAGAGTTTGCTTATTTCTATTTTTTCGATAATTGCTTGGTGCAAAATTTTCTGTCCACAGTTCGGGTTTGACCCTAATCCCCATGCACCCAATGGGGAAAGCAGACAGTGGCGGGACAACACCTTATTGACTGGGGGCTGCCCAGCTTGAAGCGGGCGGTAGCTGTCCAGTGAGATCCTAGAACCTCTCCCACTGTCGGAAGTAGCCCCTGGCGCCATGCCCTACGCCAATTGGGCATAATGCTTATAACCGGTAACTGCTACTTCCCGTGTTTTGCCGACACCTATAGGGTGAAGCTGGAGTGTCCTCTCCAGGGCGCGAGCTTGGGCACAGTTATATGGAGATCAAGCTGTTGCCCAAGCAGCATGTTCCCCCTCTCCACACAGCCGGTAGATTCAAAGGAACGGCAGTAGCCGATACAGTTTGGTACCAGCCATGTCGCAGGAGTTGCCAGAATAATGTCGAATCGACATTAGACTGCCTTAGGGACTCCGACTCCGGATTTATCCTCAGGGTTTACTCCCGAAGCCAATTCCACAAATGGATATTCCCGCAAGGCAGCGGTGGTTTGAATTCAGAGTTCCTTCTCTTAGATAAGCTACCAACCAAGGATCACGAGCCCTATCTGCCCGAAGCTGCTGGTTTTAAGGCGCCAGTCGCTCGCCTTTGCCCCTTCTCCCGTCAGTGGAAACAGTTCCGCCGGGCTCAAATTGAGCCACACGTGAAGGCCGGGAGCTGGACTTGGTTGTCAGAGGCTGTTTGAGGCGCGTGCCATAGAAGTATTTTATCTGCAGTGAGAGATTATCCTCACTACAACTCCCGGCAATAACAACCATTGGAACCGGAGTATTTATCAGGACTTACAAAACAGCCCAGGAAATCTCTATCATTTTAATAAGGACATCCAGAATATCTGAGGAAGCTGAACACACGGAGTCAGAGAGTGAATTAAAGTTATAATTAACGACCCATAATACACGTGTAAAAAAGCATCGGCTAGTGCCTTAACTTCATTTATCTGAGCAAAAAGTCTGTGAGCCAGGTTTAGCGTAAGTTGTCATTTTACATTCTTTATTGTCATTACTAACATGTGACCTAATATGTATATATTACCATGTGAATATTAATATGTGGAAATTGCTAGTGGATGTCACAGTCATTTGAGGCTGGCAACCTCAGCGCATAGAATGATGATTTTATGAACCACCACTGCACGGGCTGGCGACTGTTTTTACTGCTAGTTTCTTAAGGAGAACTAAACGCATCAGTTATCCCAAGTTCTATATAGAGCAAGGAGGGAAAGATGAAAAAAATGAAGTACATTTTAATTATAATACTTACAGTTTCAAACCAGTGTAAATGTTGATGTTAACATATTCACTTTAAAATTAATGGAAGTTTCAAACTTTTCAAATCAGAAAGATGAAAAAAATTCAAGGTACTACTAACCTTTTCATTTAAATGTAAAGTAACTATAAAAGCAATTAAATTTAAATGTAAAGAAAGTTTTCGCTCGAGGGATTAAAGCTAATTCTCATCGAGGGTAAATTGTGAGGTAGAGGGATGGTGGAATAGGAATAGGGGACACATCTGTATGTGTCGGGAAACGCAATACTCAGGAGAGAGTTTCGTTTCTATTCTTTTATCATAGTTGTTGGTGATGGTACCAGTTGAAGGGTACTACCTCTGGAACAAGAAGGGAACAGTGACATAAGCTTTAAGACGAGGGACCAACTTTTTAGACTCTCCCTGACATTTCTGGGAACGAGCTGCAACCCTATACCCTTGATCAGCGACGAGCGTTATCAGTGATCAGTCCACCAAGAACCAACCCAGCGGGAGCAGAAACAACCACTGGCAGCTAAGTGCAATATATAAGCAGCCAAAGTGAACTTTTTTCATAGGAACTACTATCACTCAATGATGAACCCATTCTTTTAAACTATTCAATTATTTTCAAACTGTTAAAACTTAAGTGATTATTACATTTTGTTATTTGTAAATTTACAAATTTAACTTCGATTTAATCATTTTAAATGTACTGCATGTTTGTCTCAGTCAATTTACTAAACACACTCTAAACAGAGCTATAACAGAATAATAAGAGCGCCACTCAGTAAATCAGAGGTGGGGGCTTGAACGAGCTAAGATTAATCATTGCTTAAATCTTCACAAAAGTCGTCGGCAGATTCTAGAATTAACTTGCTCAGCCAATGCAGCATTGTTTTCGCTTATCTGAATATCTTGTGAAGACTACATTGAGATAGATGCGCCATTACCCTTCTATTTACAAATCTGCCAAGAGTAATCTTGTGCTAAGGTAGACACATTTGAAGCCCATATTAGATACTCTTGAGTTTTGGCCACTGCTGGACCACTACTGCAAAGTAGGAGAGGCAATATCGTCACAGTTACAACTGGTAAATTCATTTCAAAGGGAAGAAAAGAGAGACAGAGAGATAATTCAGTACTGTGATGAAATCAGTCGTGCATTTTTATAACTCTCATTCACTCTGTTTGTTTGTATAAAGAGGCCATCGGAAGTTTTACGACTTATTTGACAAAGGTCACGCGTGGCATATTAATGTAATATGTTAAAACTCGTGGGGGATATTTTGAATTAAAACACCCTGATACAATACTGTTATCCTTCAAAGGTATGTGTGTTCAAGTCTACATCATCGCCACATAGGCTAGTAATAAATATGTGTTACTACTGTCACGTCTGGAATATTGAGTGCGTGTGTTGGTTTAGTCGTTTACACCACAGGTACGTACACAAGAGTCATGGATGGTTGTAAACGACTGGTGACATTTAATACTGGTTTATTCACGTCACAACACATTGATATAAAATGCACATAGTCAGGATACAGTTCACAGCATAACACGAAATATATCTTAACACATAAGGACTGCGCACTCGGCAGTTACTATGAGATCACCGCTATAAAGTATCATCAATAACTCAGCGCTATCTCTTCCTCAACAATTATCCTCTCACAGGAAACAATGGCCTTTATATAATTCATCAGCAACTATCCTCTCACAGGAAATAATGGCCTATATATATATTCATCAGCGCTTTAAAGTATCATCAATAACTCAGCGCTATCTCTTCCTCAACAACTATCCTCTCACAGGAAATAATGGCCTTTATATAATTCATCAGCGCTACAAAGTGTCATCAATAACGATCCTCTCACAGGAGATCCTGGCCTTTATATAATTCATCAACAACTATCCTCTCACAGGAAACAATGGCCTATATATATATATTCCTCAGCGCTTTAAAGTATCATTGTTGCGCTAAACTTGTCACAACTTATTCTGACTATATATTCTGACTACGTATTCTGACCATGCATTCTGACTATATATTTAATTTTGTAATGCATGGGAAATAACTCATGTAATTGTAGTCACTTTTTTATTTCTACAAGTTGTCTAATCGTGTGACGATAGTTGCCGATAGATTGTGTGAACGATTTTGAGTCATGTCCATATACGGAGCGCTCAGGTCGTCAGTTCTTAGAAACAGTTGGCAATCGCAATGTTTCAAGATGTCATTTCCTTTTAAGGTTCGAATCTTTAGTCGAACATCTTAGAACATTCTTCGTTCCGTAAGTTAGCTGAGCTGTATTCGATTCGCGTGTTCTGCGCATGTCCTAGGTTGTGTCATTGTTTGAATGATTTCCGCCCAGTTCACTCTTGGCAGATTTTGCTTGTGAGCAGGACGAAGTTTTTTGTGCTGGCGTCCTTGCTGATATTATTCAGGAAAGAGTCCTCATCGTTGTTGTTCCTTTTGAGATGATATATCTCTATGTTATTCCAAGTGCCTGGAGGCCTATGTGATTTATGTGATTTAATTCCTGATGAACAGGTAATTGAATTTTGCTGAGTAACTTTATCGCCATCTTGTGATGTTGACATTTTTGCCTAGCCTGCCTTATTAAAGAGTCTATGATATGACAAGTTTGCTCAGCTCACGATCCACTTATATTGTCATGCATCGATTGATGCCTGTCCTAAGGACCATTTGCTTCCTGAACTTTATTGATGGATCTAGGTTGGATACCTTTGTTGTTTAAGGAACATAGAGGACGATAATATGACGCTCAGAAGACATGTCTGTCTTGTTGAGGTCGAATATAGGAGACTAGATTTAATCTCCCATTTGATATCTACTAGCTATGATGGAAAGGGAAAGCTTACCACCTGACTACATGCACAGCTGTTTATGATATCCTAAGAAGGCATATAATGTACCATTATTATTGATGCTGTCTGCTGTTCCTGCTGTATTGACTACGTCGATGATGTAATGACTATTGTTCTATACCAGTGATGTTACTGCATAATTATCTTCATGTATCTCGTCGTTGTGGCGTATAATATATGTTACCAACAACATCACTTGCTGTTCAGCGATTTATTGACTTTATACGTTTATGAATTGATGTTGCGTCCCTATCTGATACTTGACTTCATAAACACGTCACACATAAACCAGACCACGACACCATAAGATCTTGCCTCATCATCCCTGGTGTCCGAGGGCGATAACCCTCCATGTTGAGTGGTGCTACTACCAAGACACATCAACACTTTATAGCTCCACATCAACATATCCAGTAGAGTACTGCTACACACCTCTAAATAGACACTCTACAAATATCTGGGGGATTCTAGCACTCTACAATCATCAATAACGATCCTCTCACAGGAGATCATGGCCTTTATATAATTCAAAATGGCCTATACAAAATCTTCAACTACTGTCCTCTCACAGGAAATAATGGCCTTTAAAGACTGCACACTGCAGTTATAAACATTTCCACAATAATTCAAACTGCAGTTTTATACTACGCTGTACCCACAGCGAAAAATCCGTCGACATTTTAACTTCAGCACTGTACAGGCATTTCACACTTCCCAAAAACACTGTCTTGACCTACCCGGTCAAAACGCCCAGAACACTCTCTTCGAATTACACTCGTTCCGCTCAAAAGCAGTCACGAGACTTCCTCACGGTCAACACAACTCAGTCAATCAATCATCTGCGGGCTAGCCGCAAATTATTCTCACCCGCTCAAAACATTACAGAATAAATATATCCCACACTTGAGATGATCAGCGTTTTTCCACGCCTTCTGTAATCTATCTCTCGAAACTACCACGAGATATTTTCAAAACAATTCAATAGCCAACAAGCAAACAAGTGCTCCAACTCAGAATCTATCTTGACTACTAATATACTCAGATTTACGTCCCTTACACCAATTCTGTTTTTAACATCTTACCTCACCCGCGGAGAAAAAAAATGATTCTATCATTTTTTTGACAAATATATCCCCCAAAAAAGTTAAGAGGACAATGAATCTCTAACATATGCGTATAAGAATTCCCTTAAGTTAAGTCAAAATAAGACATCTACAAAATATAAGCATTAAGTGAAATGTAAAAATGAAATATCCAATGTAATCAATTAAACATACTAAAAAATAATGCATTACAAAACCGAGTTAAGTGAATACAGAACAATTAAATAGGAAACAACCGATAGTAAAAGAAAAGACAATATCAAGCAAAAGAAAAATGATCCGTAATAAAGGTAAGTATGAAATCCGAATATGAGGAAAAACAATAATATCACATTCAAACAATTTCTTATATGTAAAACAACTACAAATATCACAAGTAGTTACACTATGTTAAGTTATCCCATTAACTGACAATACAAAGAATGAAAGTATAAGAAGCGAAAGAAGAAGTATATAAGAAGGATGCGAAACGCACACAACGCACGGAATGTAAACACAATATGAAACCATACTGAAAAGACAACAAAAAAGAAAGAATAGAATGAAGAATAATCAACAAAAACATATGGAAAGCAAAAGGTATGAATATAGAGAAAGTTGGTAAAATATATACCAATAACTATTTAGATCAAACAAAGTATTTTATAATACATACAAACATGATCGAAAACAACAAAACAAAATAACAAAGTATACCTATACTAATATCATAAAAAATAGTTTATAACTAAACAAAACATAATCAGTAATTTAAACAAGTTATACAAGTTATACATAACCAACAATAAATTATCGACACCACACAAAAAAGTAATAGCATAGCTATATATCTAAGTTCGACCAACGCACAATCAAGCGCTAATACAACATAACATCCAAAAAACCAAAAATAACTTTCTTTAAAGAACTAAAATTACTCTACATATCAAACATAGCGCATAGTCAAGCGCTAGGCACACACAAAAACCAAAAATCTACAATGTCTGGAAAAAAAATATTTTCCAAAAAATACAATACAAAAATATTTCTTAACGCTAAGTTACCTAAAAATAGTATTTTAATTTAATTAATTCAAATCTATAATTAACAAATTAACAAAGAAACTAACTTTAACAAAATGAGAGATATATAACAATTCCTATATCTAAGCAAACACTAATCAACACGTGTAAGTTTTTCAAAAAATACGTCACAGAGAAACACATAGAAAAACACACACACTATTACCAACATACAAGTTTGCAAATATATGAAAACCACGTAATGTATGTTAAGCAAGTGCTTAAATTAGATTTCTAGATTCCTCAATCAAATAACAATATCAGCAAACGCTGTTAATTTTCTCTATACAGTTCAATTTAAACTTTTACATATTTCCGGCTGACAATCACGTTCAGCTTAGCTACAATGTTATTTAGTTATAAATTTATTTCTATCTCCACCTGATATACTAAAAGTAACTATTGTAACACTACAACTAATGAGTATGTGCATAGGGCTGGCAGACTCATCATGTACAAAACTATCTTAACTATCACATCTGCAAAACAAAACAAAAAAAAACTTCAAGTTCTACACCAGAGTATAAAAGTCAATGATTATATGGTGTAAATAGGCATAGGTTTGTAACCCGTAAGGTTAAATATAAACCTGCTCATTGCATTCATCAATAGTAAACGACACGTCACTACCATCTAACACACTACATATTATCCAAAACACAATAGTATAAAAAATAGCATCGAAATGAACTAATGCATAATTAAAATAGTCATACATATCAAGAAAAACTATGGCAATCAAATGATGCATAAAAATGATGATCATAATATAACAACCTATAATGATCTATACAATAGAATATAATAACATCGACTGTCCTAACAAACAAACAAACAAAAAATCAAACGCAAACAAAAAATCTCCATAGGTCTTGCCGACATCTCATAAACACTAGGGGTAACACGTCCAATGCATAGTTAGCACGCTGATATGTTCTGCTTGAACAGATACTCGGGCACAATGTTGACCTACATTCTTGCCGCTACCGTAAACAGGAGCGTTGAACCTTATCGAGAAGTCGCCTCTGTTCAAAAAATACAAATGAAAATTTCCATTTTAATGAATGGTAAAATTTACTAAGAACAACGGAGAGGTTAAATAAACAATTACCTCGCAATGTGGTTTGTGTAGAAATCTGGTCACTTCACGATGTCATCGACTCTTCCTTTATGTTCACAACAACGTGATGCTCTTTCAAAATCAGCAACATAACAAGCAGCAGTATTTGTGACATCATTATCATTGCTACTTTGCTTAATAACAATGATTCTAGGCTCATGTCGAGCAAAATTAGCATAACTGCACTTATTATTTGTTGTTTGATCAAAATATTTATCATCATTTCCTCTTTGTTTGAGACCGTTATTATGTCTATAATCCCAATCAGACCTGTTGTGCTTAACATTTCTAGTTCGAACAAAAAATCTGTCAGAAAAATTATTGCACGATTGAAAACCTTTCTTGTATTTGTCTGTATCATTATTTTCAAAATTCTCAGAATTAAAATGTTGAGATACATTAACTTGTCTCTTATCTCTCTGAGAAGGAAAATTATTATCATATGAATTTCCTTGGTACTTTCTAACCTCAGAAACCTCTCTCCTACAAAAACTCTTTCCATTCTTTTCTTTGACAATATGCTTGTTTGCAGTATCACCTGCAGATCTAAAAGTATCTTTATCGTTACGCATATAATGGGTTTCATCCTTGGAACCACTACTTATAACTTTATCCCTTGTTATCATCTTATGAGAACTTCCAAAATTAGTTACTCGTCTAATCTTTGGGCTTTTAGCTTGAAATCCATCAGGACTGACTGTTAAATTATCATTCTCTCTATTACACTGCCGCCAAGAATCGTTGCTATTGCAAGCAGAATCAAAATATCTTCGAAAGTTATATTTTCCCCGAAAAGATCTTTGTCCATCACATTTAACTTTTTTATTAGCAAAGATTTTATGATGCTGGATCTTTGCTTTTCCAACTTGTTGGCAAACAACCTTCTGTCTAGTATTGTCAACATTGACAGAAGATCATATTTTGTTGTTCAAAATAACATCAAGTAGACCCTCTACTCTTTTTGTACTTTCTGCAATTTCAACATTTTTTTGTGAAATTTCTTCACTTAATTTCCTATTTAATATGTCAAATATCAAAACTTTACTTCTCTCCTCTGTTAACAATCTCTCAATCTTAATCATCTCCTCTCTCTCAGTCGTTAACTCTTCTAATTTGTCTGTCTCATCCTTTTCTTTATTTGCTCTAGTTTGACATGTTTCATTACATAATTTTCCACATTTCTTATCCTGAACTTTTAATTTTCCATGTATCTCTTTCTTTTCTTTCAGTTGGCAACTGATAATATCATTATCATCCAACACCCCATGAAGCATATTTATGTAAGTCTCTTCACGAACATTGCTCTCAATCTTTAATTTGTCATACATCTCCTCCTTCTCTTGAAGTTCTTGTCTGAGATTACCAACTTCGTCATCTTTGTCTTTCACCCGAATTTCCAACACTTTGTTCTTGTTCAATGCTGCATCTAAAGCCGCATGTACTTTAGTAAGTTCCGTGTTTGACTTATCTAACTCATTTGTAAGTTTAGAGACTGTTTCTTGTAGTTTACTCACTTCAGCAGTACCTTTTAAACAATTGTCCCTTTCTCGTAGGGTACTCTGTTTGTTGACTTTTATTTGTTTCTCACTTCCTAATTCCATTTTCTGCTCATTAGGAATACCGTTATGGATTATCTTAAATATCCTTTGCACTATAGGTCCGTGTTCAAGCTCGATATACTGTTGCAAAAACACACGAAGGTGCCGTAGCAAACTAACTAAATCCTTAGCCATTACTAAATTACAAACAAACTTAAAGTTATGTTCAGCAAATAACTCTAGGGATGCCGATACATTAACCAAAAAATCGTCCATCACCCATGCTCCAAGTCGTGGGCCTCTCAATCCCTTATTATCTCTACCTACCACCAATGCAAACTCCAACATAGGCCTTATATCTGCAGGATCCATATCATGATCCATGGTGATTCAATCACTCAGTCAACTATATATCTATACCAGTATAATTATTAATATCGCAAGTTTATGTTTCAAGAAGTTCTGACAATTAACCTTCCATTTCACACAGTCAAGTATCTATACCTGAAATTGCAATTATTTATTAACTTTGTATCCCCAATTCCTCTTCAAAGAACATTTATAACATCATATTCATATGAGGGAAGTCATCATATATCATACATCATCAACACCTATGCATTAAATCCTAATGATCTGTCAGTATAGACCTAGACAACAAAAACAACAGTTATCAACAGAATAAGCATAGGAAGGCTCGCTGACATAGTAAAGGTGACACAGTTCACACAACAACGAAAACCACTTATCTTGAATGAAAACAATCCCGTTCCTTTCCGCAAACACCCTGGATATCACAAAGTTCAATGGTAAAACAATCGACCACAGAAAGGCATTGGAACTTGACACCTTTTCCCTTAGGTCCTCGATTCAGCACACTACGTGCTTGCACATCGCACAGGAAAACAGGAAATGGGTCACCGTCTGTCAATTTCGTTGAAAGGAGGTACACCGCTCGTGACGTTTACTTGAACTGGTACTCTAGGACTGGAAAAGGTAACATTGCCACTCTTGTACTGTGGCACACTTGTAGAAGGATTGACCTTATTTGGGTATCCGCCACTATATACTTGAACTTGTATACAGACGCCACTGTATATCATGACATCTCATAATCTTGAGTAATAAATTCCTTTATTTGCGAATATGGCATGAGTATCCGGTCCTATAATTACTGGAAACCACCAAATGATACCGATCAATAAAGGTTGGGTTATGAATACCGATAAGTTTGTTGTCATCCTTATAAGGTGTCTATTGTTGATACATACACATACGCCACACAGGCTAAATATAGAGATACGTTGCTAAAGGATTCTGTATTACAGGCTACGCCCACACAGAGCTATTCCTAAATATGTTAAGTAGGTATAATCAGTCTTGCAATATAGCAGTAGATCCTTCTTGATTGTAATCCACCACTTGATAATCCCCACATTGGCCACCACTGATACAATACTGTTATCCTTCAAAGGTATGTGTGTTCAAGTCTACATCATCGCCACATAGGCTAGTAATAAATATGTGTTACTACTGTCACGTCTGGAATATTGAGTGCGTGTGTTGGTTTAGTCGTTTACACCACAGGTACGTACACAAGAGTCATGGATGGTTGTAAACGACTGGTGCCATTTAATACTGGTTTATTCACGTCACAACACATTGATATAAAATGCACATAGTCAGGATACAGTTCACAGCATAACACGAAATATATCTTAACACATAAGGACTGCGCACTCGGCAGTTACTATGAGATCACCGCTATAAAGTATCATCAATAAATCAGCGCTATCTCTTCCTCAACAATTATCCTCTCACAGGAAACAATGGCCTTTATATAATTCATCAGCAACTATCCTCTCACAGGAAATAATGGCCTATATATATATATATATATATATATATATATATATATATATATATATATATATATATATATATATATATATTCATCAGCGCTTTAAAGTATCATCAATAACTCAGCGCTATCTCTTCCTCAACAACTATCCTCTCACAGGAAATAATGGCCTTTATATAATTCATCAGCGCTACAAAGTGTCATCAATAACGATCCTCTCACAGGAGATCCTGGCCTTTATATAATTCATCAACAACTATCCTCTCACAGGAAACAATGGCCTATATATATATATATATTCCTCAGCGCTTTAAAGTATCATCAATAACGATCCTCTCACAGGAGATCATGGCCTTTATATAATTCAAAATGGCCTACACAAAATCTTCAACTACTGTCCTCTCACAGGAAATAATGGCCTTTAAAGACTGCACACTGCAGTTATAAACATTTCCACAATAATTCAAACTGCAGTTTTATACTACGCTGTACCCACAGCGAAAAATCCGTCGACATTTTAACTTCAGCACTGTACAGGCATTTCACACTTCCCAAAAAAACTGTCTTGACCTACCCGGTCAAAACGCCCAGAACACTCTCTTCGAATCACACTCGTTCCGCTCAAAAGCAGTCACGAGACTTCCTCACGGTCAACACAACTCAGTCAATCAATCATCTGCGGGCTAGCCGCAAACTATTCTCACCCGCTCAAAACATTACAGAATAAATATATTTCACACTTGAGATGATCAGCGTTTTTCCACGCCTTCTGTAATCTATCTCTCGAAGCTACCACGAGATATTTTCAAAACAATTCAGTAGCCAACAAGCAAACAAGTGCTCCAACTCAGAATCTATCTTGACTACTAATATACTCAGATTTACGTCCCTTACACCAGTTCTGTTCTTAACACACCCCAACCCAGTGCTAGAGAGATTTGACGGGTTTGATTTGAGATGCCGGAATATACATTGAATCGCATTGGCAAGTTTGCCGGGAAGTACAATCTGTGATTGAACTGAGAAGTGGGGAATATAATCTAGCGAACTCGGAGACACAGAACAGACAGCTTCGCAACTTCATACGAGCAACTCCTAAACAGCCAGAAAGAGAAGGATCGGACCGAGAATTCCTTACTTATAAGTGACAGATCGAAGTACTTGTGAAACTTAAAACCTTAAAAAGTAAGCCCGCCTTTATAAATACCGAGACTGGATACTTAAGAGACCACTACGTTAACATAACAAGACTGGAAACCTAGGAATTGGAACAGAAATTTTCCCAGGCCAAGTGATTTCGCAGAACACACGCCGTCAGAGGAATTAACTCTAATTTCCCAGACCAAAGTGATTTCGAAGCTTCTAATGCAGAGCTGCGTCCATCGAAAGCTGTGCAAGGAGATTGTATAACCCAAAACTTTGGGGTAAGTTGTGAACGTTTATTTTACAAATGTGAAATTTGACGTGTTTCTTGCTTAGTGGTTATAAATGAGGCTGGCAACCTCAACCTATGAAAAGCACATTGTCATGCACATTATGCTATTTTTTTTTAGATGATAGCTAGTTATTTGTTCGTTGATTTACATATGCATTGTTTTTTTTCCTTTGTAATGTATGCTGTTGTACTATAATGATGTTCATTTATATAATGCATTGTTTAATATAATTGTTTACCATGATATATCATTGTTTTTCTATTCGTATTGCACTGCTTTCTTTCATTACTGATCGTTCTTCTTTTACTTCATCTGTTCTTTTCACTTTTCACTTATGATGTCACAGCTAGTCTATACTTCATATACTTCATATTTCTTTAAAGTTGTTGATCGTCGTTAGCTTATCTCATTATCTGTCTATACTTTACTTCTTTTGTACTTTACACTTACTCCTATCCCTTATTGTTCATTTTTGCTAATATGACTTAACATAGTGTATACTTAGGTGTAGTCATTAGTATGCTATCGACCTCAATTTTTTGTTTGATGTATTTTTCTCCCAAAAAAAAAAACAGATCAAATCTTTTTTTCCCCCGGGGGTCGGTGTAGACTGTTAAAGTCATATTTTAATGAAGGGGAGTTAAACGTTAAAAAACTTGTATGTACAGGTCGGATTTTTGTAATCGCCCTTGTAAACACGTTTAGTTGGTTTTTTTAATCTACTCGAATGTTCGAGATACAGAAAGTGTTAGCGGGCGGATGAACGCTACTCACATCCCGGGGCGAATTCGCGCGGGAATAAATTGGTACTGAGCTGTTTTTTTGAGCGGGAGATTTTTTCGTGACAGTCGATACGGGGAGAGCTCCGAAGATGGATGTTGACCATTTTTTCGTCAGTGTGTCCCGATATAAGATATTGTGGGTTTGAAAGGGATTTTTGATACTTGCTGATGTATTTCATAAAGCCATGGATATGAGGCTTGGTTATGTACTGCAGAACGTACGTTATTGGAGATTTATAGGCCAGGAGTTGTATAGGCCATTATTTCATGTGAAGGGATAGTTTTGAGATATTAAAGATATTTTTCAGGCCGTGGATTGTAGGCCATTATGTGCTCATATCTCTGATGAGGGATATTTTTGAAGTTCGACGGATCGTTAAAGGGGAATGTTCTTTCTCCCATAATATATATTATTGTAAACTGCGACATGTGCAGTTCCCTTCCCTGAATGGAGGTTTTTGCCACGAGATTTATGATTATGAGCTGCTATGCTCCGCATCCTTTGTGATGGAGATTTTTGTATCAATAACTGTATTTCCTAAGCATTTACTTACTGATGATCTACGGATTGGTGCTTACTTGATGTGTCGTATTTTGCCGTGAACTGTAACCTATTGACAGTATATTATTGATGATGTCAACGTTTGTTGTGGCGTAATAAACAGTGTAGAACGTTTCTGGAGTTACAACGTTCCTGACTCCTATATGTGCATCGGTGTGTGTGATTGTTATTAACTTACCCTAGTACTACATGGCATTCGCGTCTGTTGACAGTCATTTACTCACACATCAGTCGGCCACCTGTAAGCCCGACATAAGCTGATCGCCTTCATCAGCCATAAAATTAACATTTTTTATTCTACACCACACAAGTAGATAGCAACAGTTATGTTACCACTATGTTTGAGGGTTAACATGAGTGGTACATATTATGTTCAATTACTGTTGATGGTGGTGGAATGTTTCTGGTGGATGGTGTGGTATAACAAGGACTGACAAGTACAGAGTCAGTGAGGTCGGGCTTACGGATGGCTGACTGATGTGTAAGTAAGTTACTGTCAACAAACACGAATGTAGAAAGGTTCTGGCATACCGACACAGGTTGTAACCACACACTACAGTAAACGTAATAGTCCAGAAACGTTGCAACGAATGGTAACGTTTAAATAGTTTATTACGCCACAGTCACGTAAACATCAGAAACAGCACACTGTCACAAGTTACTACAAGTATAGAATACGTGGCAAATGGGTGGCAGCACATAGTCAAATAGCCATCGGTATAATAATATCAGTTATAATATCAGTATAATAATATCCATGGGAATAAATATCAATATCAGCAAATCTCATCATAATAACATCCATGGGAATACATATCCATATCAGCAAATCTCAGTATAATAATATCCATGGGAATACATATCCATATCAGCAAATCTCAGTATAATAATATCCATGGGAATACATATCCATATCAGCAAATCTCAGTATAATAATATCCATGGGAATACATATCCATATCAGCAAATCTCAGTATAATAATATCCATAAACTCCTGGGAGAAAGAACATTCCCGATAATAATCTCATTATCTTTTCTTCAAAACATTATCCTCTTAAATTATCAAATTCCCTTCATAGGAAAACACAAATACGCCGGGGACACACTAGCGAGAAGGCACGACCTTTCCCAAGCTCTGCCCGCCAAAAACTCCCCCCGCAAACTCAGTTGCTTAAAACAGTTCAGTCTATCTGAATTCGTTCAAACGCTAACACGCAGCCCGAGACGTGAGCTCACTCATCTAGAACATTCGAGCAGATTCTCGATCATATTTTTTTAAAACAAACTAGCAGCTACACAAGGGTGTTTAAAAAAATCCGGCCTGTACCTACACGTATTTTAACGCTAAACTCCCCTTGATTAAAATATGACTTTAACAAGTATGTTCATGAACCACTACAGCAAGTGCTGGTGATTATTTCTTGCTAGTCGTGCGGGAAAACCCGAAAGCAGAGGTGGCCCCAGACTCCGGGTGGAGCAGTGAAGAGTAATGACTACATCATATATGCCTCAAGTGTAGCATATCGTTTTGTGAGATTTATGTAAAAAACAAATGAACTTAGCAGAGGCTTTTGTTTCCTATTTTGTCCAATAGTTTGTGGAACGAAGCTATAAGACCGTTCGAGGACGAAGCGGCAAGACTGACATTTCTACGCCATTAGTGAGAGCAGGGAATCAACACTGACTACATATATAAGACACGTTAGGCGAAGAAGTGCCCGCATCACCAGGAAAGTGACGATACAACGGCGGCAGGACGCACGTAGACAAGCTTAGTGCTTATTAACAGGCGAAAGCAACGGGCATTGATAAAACCCTCTATTTAATCTCAGTGAGGAGAAAAATTGATTCCAATACAAAATTTCACCCAATTTTCCATATTTATTTACGTGTTAAAGACTAATAAACCTCAGAAATGAGGTATCTGAGGAAGATGGTTGAAGTAACAAGAAGAGACATGGTCCGCAACCAGACGATACGTCAAGGCCTAAAATGCCACCCGCTGCAGACCCAAGTAGAACAGTCCCAACTAAGATGGTTTGGCCATGTCTGAAGAATGGGAGAAGATCGGCTACCACGACAAGCATGGGAAACAAAGAGCCAGGGATCCAGACCTCCAGGACGACCCAGAGTCCGCTGGGGGGACAACATTAGACAATCTTTGAAGGACCGAGGACTGGAATGGAACCAGGCCAGGAAAAAGACAGCTGATAGAATAGTCTGGCGCTCTCTCTTCCAAACCTCTACACCTCACGGTAGAAGGGGAACGACTAAGTAAGTAAGTAAGTTAAAGACTAATTCATTATTAAAATTGTTACCTGTTGTTTTAAAACTAAACAATCATAGTCGCTCCAGTTTTTTATATGTATGAAAGCAAACGTATATATATATATATACCTAGACATAAATGTACCTCTAAACAGAGCTATACCATTATAAGAGGAATTCGCTGAATTAGCTCAGCTGGGGGCTTGAACGTGCTAAAAACCATTGCTTAAATCCTTCACAAAAGGCGGCGGACAGATATAAGTTAACCATTGCTCAGCGCTACGCCGCATGGTTCTTGACTTCTGAATTATCCTGTGAAGGCTCCCAAGGGATAGAAGCGCCATTACACTTCTATCTACAGCTCTGCCAAGAGTAATCTTGTGCGAAGGTAAACACCTTTGACGACCCATTAAGATACTCTTGAGTTTTGGCCATTGTTGGACCACTACTGTAAAACTGGGGAGGCAATCCGTGACAAGTACCTCAACAAACTGACCACTTGGCTTGGGAAGAGATTGACTAGATAGTATCCGGTGGTTTCTGTGGCTATTTGTTTGACATTATGAGGTTGCCTGTCCCATACAAAACGTTATATTAGTGGCCTTGTACGACATACCTGAAGACGCAGTTATTCTATTTTGTTTTTGTCCCGTCTGGGACAATCAGGAACTACACGGTACTGCGGTCTTGTTTACATACAAACAAACATAAGAGGGGATATACCGAAAAAGTCATGACTTCAGAGAGATAGAAGAAACAATCTTGAATGTTAACAACCCAGGACGAGATTACGAATTCCCCCGTTACGAAGTTAACAAACGATCTCTGCTAAGTTCTTTTATGGACGTCTTCTACATCTGGGGTCAATAACCCGATCGGTAATCGCCGACGCACGTGCTGAACGGTCGCCAAAAGTGCGGCTAATATTTATATTTCATTATTTTTTTGTTTTTCTTTACGGAAACGGAGAAATGTAACTGAATTATTCGCTCGTGTGCTCACAAAATCCAGTTTTGTGAGGTAAAATATAAAATATTATTAATGATTTTGTTTGGGGCTAGTACTTTAAGAAATATAGAGATGTGTTTGTCTAAAATGGCTTTGTGACTGGAGCTTGTTTACGTTAAGACACTTCTTTATTTTTTTTTTCTATCTTTATTCTTCTTCTTCTCCACCTTCTTAATCTTCTTCTTTCATCTACTTCGCCGTCTTCTTTATTCTTTCCTTTATTTTCTTCTTCTCTTTACTTCTTTATTTTCATTTGTCGTATTTTTTCTTCCTTGTTCTTCTGCCTTTTTCTTTTTTTTCTTTGGTTTTTTTCCTTCTTCGTGATTTTCCTTTCTTTTCTTTCTATTTTTTGTTTTCTTCCTTTTTCTTCCTGATTTTTCTTCCTTTTTCTTTCTAATTTTTCTTTTATTTTGTTTTATTTTGTTTTCTTCCTCGTTTTTCTTTCTTTTTCTTTCTATTTTTCGTGTTCTTCCTCCTTCTCTCTGTATTCGTCTATTTCTCTTCAACTTCTCTCTTCTTCTGCTTCTTCCTTCTTTCTCTTTTTGCTTTCTTTTGCTTCTTCCTTCTTTCTTCAGCTTTGTCGTGGTCTTATTTGTCTTCATTGACAGTGTTTTACTCACGATCTTTCTCTTCTGGTGAAACATCGTGCACCTCTGTGTGTCCCAGTGACGACACTTAGGAATCATAGCCTGGTAAAGAATCATCAAGTTAAAAGGTCAAAATACTTGCCTGGAGGTTTGTGCTGGTGATCACATTACCTATAATTTAATGCCCCCTCTAGAGATTCCAACCATCATTGTTTGTAACATGAGCAGAAGACATTTCTTGTCCATATTATCGTCGGTTCTAATTTCTCACAGTTCTGTTTTTTATGCCTATTTAAACATTTCAGAAAAGAGAAAATACCTTGTAAAACACACACACTGACACACATACACATACACACGCACACTGGGATCGAATTTTGTGACAAAATATTAATTAGCCTTATCATTAGAGCCAATTATTATAACAAATGTCCCAGAATTTTACAAACCAGGAAGCCAAACATATTTAGTTTTTACAAGTAATTTAGAGCTAGCAAAAACTTTCTTCACGTTGCCATTTAATCCAGTTCTGCAATCATGACCAGTTAATATGAAGCCATTGTTGAAACACAGCGGAAGCAGGCTTTAAAAAATGTTTTGGCTCATCTACAAAAAAAAAAAAAAAAAAAAAAGAAACGTCTTCTCGAAGTTTCATTATTTCACAATTATTTCGTTAAATTGCTATACGAAGTTATTCTTTTTAGATTTCGTTATCTGTCACAAATTTTTAAACAGGGAAGGACAGTTCTATGTCACATGGAGCCAGGATGGAAGTACATCATTTACAGTCAATAAACAGAAGATTAATATGAAGAATTGGCTATACGGAAAATGCAACAACCTCAAAGACAAGCAACAAGATTAATGATAGTGTCGTGATATAGGCTACAGTCAAAGGTAGCGTTTTTGTATATGACTAGCAGGAAGTCTACAGCAGACAATGTGACTGAGGAATCAAGTGTTGGTGACTTCATTATATACAGTCCAACTTCTTGAGGTGGAATGATCAGTTCCTTTCCTTGCTGCTTTTGCCTTTCTTAATCCAAGAGAAGAGTCAGATACCCATTTAAAGCTGACTAGACTGGAACGTGGTACTACAAGGTTTTGATCCCGGGACCCAGTAACGTTTCTTGCGAGAGACAAGGACTCTAATCAATCAATGGGAAGAGACACGCACGTTAATCAACCAATGGGAAGAGACACGCACTCTAATCAATGTCGTGTACCGACTTCTCACCGACTATTTCTTAGTCTATTTTATTCCTCTCAAAATCTCTCCTATAGCTAGAAACCCCTTTTCTTCAGAATTTTTCTTATAATGAGAAATCTTTCCCTCTTCAAGTCTTCTATTACAATAGCACTTGATAAACTCCTGGATTTCCCACACTCAGGCCAATAAATTATTCGCATAGCCAGCGAAAGTCATTCCACTTGGAAGGTGAAAAACAGTGCTACGACCAGCCCAGAAGTCTACCCTTTGTTTGTGTCACGAACTGGACGCACGTAAATCAGGGACTGGGTAAGAACCCTGCCTTCAGCCGCAGGCACTTGCACAGTGGATACTAGGGCCAGTTAAAACGAAGATAACTTGATACCCCTAGGACTCCGGGAGAATTTGTAACAATGCAACCTAAGAGGTCACCCACCCCTGCCCGGGAGCGGTCATCCTGGAATTGTGGAGGGAATTTCAAGCCATTAGACTGGTAACCATCATTCGAAGCAGACGTGAGCTTATGGGCCCCGGAGTGGGGTATTACTAGTTGCTACAATCCGAAGTGGGATCTTTGAGCGGGTATGTGTCTATATCATCATCATCTCAACCCGTAACCCGTCATGGGTCGTAGGGGTGCCATGGTGGAAGCATCAGCAGACAGGGTCCTCCACTGCTCTCTATCCTGAGCAATGTGTACAAGTGTTGAAAAACCGTTTCCTGCCCATTCTTTGATGTTATCAGCCCAGGATTTTCTTTGCCTTCCTCTTCTCCGTTTACCTTCGACTGTTCCCTGGAGGATCATTTTCGAAAGGGAGTCATGACGAGTTACATGCCCAAACCAGGCAAGCTTTCGACGTTTCACTACTGACAAAAGTGGTTCTTAGTGGCCTGCATAGGTGTTTATTTTCTCTCTAACATAGACATTTGTTTTGTGCTCTTTATAGCAAATGCGCAAAATTCTTCTATAACGTTTATACTCGAAAGCCTGAATCCTTCGCTCCGTATGTGCAGTGAGTGTCCAGCCCTCGCACCCATACAAGAGAATAGATACTACAAGTGATTTGTATAATTTGATCTTCACAGGAAAACTGATGTTACATTTCCAGATCACATTCAGCCTTGTCATGGCAGCTGAGGCCATCTCAAGTCTTGTCTTGATTTCTTTACTTGATCTTCCATCACTACATATAGTGGACCCGAGATATTTAAAGGTGTTCACTTCTTCTAACGTTTGCTCATTTAACGTAATGTTGGTCGGAACATGTTTCTTATGGCTATTCACCAATATCTTGCTTTTTTCTATATTAATTTCCATCCCATACGTTCTTGTTACTTTCTCCAGTCTAGAGGTAAGGTCTTGAAGTTCTGATTCTGTTCCAGCTATAAGATCGATATCATCAGCAAAACGTAGATTGCAAAGAGGTCGGCCTCAAATCGATATGGTTATTTTATAATCGTAGAGAGCCTCTTGCATAATATGTTCTAAATATATATTAAAGAGCACTGGGGACAGGATACATCCCTGGCGAACTCCTACAGTTGTTTTGAAAAATTCTCCAATGTCATTGGTTGCAAAAACAGCACTGCTTGAGTCCTTGTAAAGTGATTCAATGATATCTATGATGTTGGTATCAAAATTGCATTTTCTCATTATTTGCCATAAGCCTTCATGCCAGACTCGATCGAAGGTTTTTGTGAAATCGATGAAGTTATGGTATAAATCGTGTTGATGCTGGAGATGTTTTTCGATCAGTAATTTAATATTGAAGATTTGTTCTGAGGTACTTCTTTTTGGTCTAAAGCCAGCCTGTTCCTTGGACAAGATTTCTTCTGATGTGTCTATATAGATATTTTAAATGTATTTCCATTTTCAGTGACAATAATTGTTATTTGCATATTTGCAGATCACTCAAATATTTCTAATGTATGAGTTTGCTGTTGTCATAGACCTAATTAACCACTGATCTTTCTCTCACATCCTGGCAGAAATAAGACAGGGATAAATAATTGATGTATACTACAGTTGTTACTTTGGGATTTGCATATTGACTCAAGCAAAACAGAAGTGTATTAGTGGTCCTTCTATTTTCTATTTCTTATAAGGCTTCAGTGTTCTCTGCCAAAACTACAAACTTGATAAAAGTGTTCTCAATCACACTTCTTTTCCCTTTGTCTCATATTGGACATTAATGTGTTTTTCATCATGGAATGTCTTTTACATGTTTTTAATGCGCTTCTATGCATATACCATGTTTGATGATTGAAGAACTATTCTGTTATCAGTTATAAGAATGATATTTACTACAGGAACCAGGACTTTAAGAATGTTTACAATTATTTAGCTTTTTAAATGAATTTACAACTTGACTGACAAAATGTAAGTCAGCGGTTCTCAAGCCCTTGAAACCATGATTACCCTCCAAATGGTTTACTGCTCGAGTAGCAAAGATGTAAATCGATGGTTCTCAAACCTTGGCAGCAATTACACCCCAACATGTTAAAGCAGCATAGGCAACTATTACCCGGTGGTTCTCAAACCATTGTTGACAGGGACCCCAAAATTAAAATACTATTTTATGGGTACTAGGTGAACCAGTGGGTCTCAACCATTTGATGACCCCAGCCCAAAACCTCACAATTGTGAAACTCATTGCCCATATGGGGAAAACCACTGCTGTAAATAAGAGTAGTAGGGTATGCGCAAAACGATTATTATTCTGCAGGCGCGCTGCAGGCGCGCTGCAGGCGCGTGACTTTTATATAGCAAAAATTCTGCAGGCGCGTGACTTTTATATAAGCGCAATCTGCAGGCGCGCGGCGCAAGATGGCGGATTTGAGCTAACAAGGGGAGGTTATTTGGGTCAAGATGGCGGATTTGAGCTAACAAGGGGGAGATAATTTGGGGCAAGATGGCGGATTTGAGCTAACAAGGGGGAGATAATTTGGGGCAAGATGGCGGATTTGAGCTAACAAGGGGAGGTTATTTGGGGCAAGATGGCGGATTTGAGATAACAAGGGGGAGATAACAAGAGGGCGGGATGACTTTTTATATAAGGAAATACTCATTACGCAGGTGGAGCAGCAGGTGGGATGACTTTTTATATAAGGAAATACTCATTGCGCAGGTGGAGCATCAGGCGGGGTGACTTTTTATATAAGGAAATACTCATTACGCAGGTGGAGCAGCAGGCGGGATGACTTTTTATATAAGGAAATACTCATTGTGCAGGTGGAGCATCAGGCGGAGGGTGATGACTTTTTATATAAGGAAATACTCATTGTACAGATGGAGCAGCAGGGGTTGGTACATGACTTTTATATAAGGAATTGAGGAGGAGCAGCAGGTGGGATGACTTTTTATATAAGAAAATACTCATTGAGCAGGTGGAGCAGCAGGCGGGATGACTTTTTATATAGGAAAAATGTGCAGGGGCAAGATGGCGGGGTGACTTTTTATATAAGGAAATACTCAGTGTGCAGGTGGAGCATCAGGCGGAGGGTGATGACTTTTTATATAAGAAAATACTCAGTGTGCAGGTGGAGCATCAGGTGGGGTGACTTTTTATATAAGGAAAATGTGCAGGGGCAAGATGGCGGGATGACTTTTTATATAAGAAAATACTCATTGCGTAGGTGGAGCATCAGGCGGGATGACTTTTTATATAAGAAAATACTCAGTGTGCAGGTAGCACCAGGCGGGATGACTTTTTATATAAGGAAATACGCAGTGTGGAGGTGGAGCAGCAGGAGAAGTGGATAACTTTTTAATATAGTAATATGTGTTTATTGAGATAACAAGAAGACGATAATAGGAAGAGGATAATAGTTAGACTTTGAGATTTTTAGATAACAAGAAGACGTTATTTATAGACATATATTAATTCTGCAGGCGTGATACAGGGGTAAGATGGCGGGGTGACTTTTTATATAAGGAGAAAAATGGCGGCGCGCTGCAGGCGCAAGATGGCGGGATGACTTTTTATATAGGGAAAATGTACAAGGGCAAGAGGGCGGACTTGAGATAACAAGAAGGTGGTATATGGCGCAAGATGGCGGGGTGCTTTTTTTATATAAGGAATTGAGGAGGAGGCGAGGAGGAGACCCATGAATTTTTTATATAGAGATATGTTTAGATAACGAGAAGACGTTATTTATAGACATATATTAATTCTGCAGGAGTGATGCAGGGGCAGGGATGATATTTTTGTGTGATGTGGTATGGTTTTGGGGGTGGAAGAGAGATATTTTAGATGTTGAGGGGAGATGTGGTGACGTTGTCAGGATGCATCTGTGTACATTTTTGGGGGTGTAGCAGGCGAGTGGACCAGCATTGAGAGGTGGGAGTGAAGAGACATTGGTGACGAGGTACGGGTGTAATGTAGCAGGTGGGGTTAGGTTAGGGGGGATATTTTTGTGTGATGTGGTATGGTTTTGGAGGTGGAAGAGAGATATTTTAGATGTTGAGGGGAGATGTGGTGACGTTGTCAGGATGCAGCTGTGTACATTTTTGGGGTGTAGCAGGCGAGTGGACCAGCATTGAGAGGTGGGAGTGAAGAGGCGTCGGTGACGAGGTACGGGTGTAATGTAGCAGGTGGGGTTAGGTTAGGGGGGATATTTTTGTGTGATGTGGTATAGTTTTGGAGGTGGAAGAGAGATATTTTAATCTGTAATGTAGCAGGTGGGGTTAGGTTAGGGCGGAGTAGTAGGGTGTGTGTTGTGGAATTGTTTTGTTATGTGTGTTGGTGTGTGTGTGTTTATATGTCTACATCCGCGTGACTTTTATATAACGAAAATGTGTTGGAGGAACGTGGAGGAGGAGAGGTCTTGGAATATAGTAATATATAAGTTCATTAATGGCGGGCGTGTTGTGTGATGATTATTTTACAAACAGTTATACGTACATATTACAGATAGGTAGCCGATATTACAACAGTTAGATGCTATTTAGTTATACATATATAGAAATATAAAAGAGAAAACACTAGATACATTTTATATATTTATTGACAAAGTTAGTTGATCTATGGGTGACATATAACCGCACTTCTTTTCGTATACCCCTTGGAGCTCTCAGAACACAGGTGGTTCGGTTTACTTGGCGAGTCTGTCAATGCACGTTTTGTCTTGTTCGTTCAACGAGGGGGTCAAATGGGAAGATTTCCCTTTTAGGCTTCTAAGTTTGTCACTGCTGGGTTGACTTTTGTCAAACTTTTTTTGGCGCAACGTGTGGTGCAAATCTGCCTCCCGCTCGCAGCATAACGAAAAAGAGACGTTGGATGGGCGGGTTTTTGCAGAGGTGTTTTAACGTGACACCAGGTACGGAAATCACATCTTTGAACATATCTACCCCTAGGTCCGCGTAAAAACTAACGTGTTGTTCTAACGCTGTGTGTGGCTAGTGATGAGAATATAAGACGCTGAGAGGTGAAGTTTGGTCGTAGACAACTACTCACTAGGAAATGCCCGTGAGGTGGTAGAAATACCCCCTCGACACGATAGAAATATGCCCTCGAGATGATATAAATATACCCTCGACACGACAGAAATATACCCTCGACACGACAGAAATATGTATGTGTAATGATAGAAAATATGACCTCGACACGACAGAAATATGCCCTCGACACGACAGAAATATGTATGTGTAATGATAGAAAATATACCCTCGACACGACAGAAATATGCCCTCGACACGACAGAAATATGTATGTGTAATGATAGAAAATATGCCCTCGACACGATAGAAAGACGCCCTCGACACGACAGAAATATGTATGTGTAATGATAGAAAATATGACCTCGAGACGACAGAAATATACCCCCGAGATGATAGAAATGTGACCACTGGTTTTGGGAGAAAACTTTAGATATCACCCACCAAAGGATTTTCGCACGTGTAATAAAGGGGGGTCTCGATAAAATTTACTCTCTCGACCTTCACTCAGCTCTCCAAAGGTTTAAGTATTGCATCACTTCTTGGCATGTTCACCTAGTTAGTGGGAGCCGTCACCTACAAAGAGGTATGACCCCACCTGCAAGGGGTGGTCCTGGAAACAGTCTGTAGCAGTGCAGTCTGGCTGATCGAGTGCGGCTCGCAATGGGAAGGCAAAAGCGGTCCCTAAACAATATCGGGTTGTAGTCGGTTGTGTCGATCGAGAGGTGGAGATATCACAGCTTAGAAGGGAGTTTTGAAGCGAGTTGAGGTTTTGTGTTTTCTTTTGTAGTGGTGTGGGTGAGGTCGGGAGGTTTTTTGTGTGATGTATTGTACCGGTAGTGTGTTTGGTTGTAGGTATCTTAATTGTGTGGTGTAGTTTGTGGGGCTGTCGAATCGTGGGGTGTGCTGGGGTATGGGTTTTTTGTGTGTCGGTATTTTAATTGTTGTATCTACAATATGTATAGATCAGAGTGAAGTTTTAGAAACCAGTACTAGTTCTACCATCGAACTTGCGTCCTGGTAGTGTGTGTGTTGTTTATTTTACATATAGACAGGTATACATATACAAGATGTTACAGCAGTTATACGCTAAATAGTCAAGCTAAAACACTAGTCTCAAACGCATTGTAGGTCGCTTGACACCTGCCCAGCCTTATTTGCTCACTAACAGCAACTTGCTTAATGAAAAGCTAATCGATTGTGTTATAGCGGCTTTAAGCTAGGTTGTGAAACGGTTTGAGACACGATTCGTGGTGACAGATGGTTACATACTCAGAAACCTAAGCGATACTCAACGTGCTGTTGAACAAATATTCAGTGTTAGCTTTCTTGGTTTGATAGAGGCTTTAACTATAAATTATCTGTAATGTTTTAAATAGTCTTGTTAAGGTATTATCTCTATAATATTGCGTATGCGTAAGCAATAACAGGAGATTTTGTGTGTGTTTTATTAGGTATAGATACACTACGCAAAAGTGATCTCACCAGAACTTTGTTATCTATGTAGATGTGTCGTAGTCTAGTTACAAACAGCAAGGTGGTTTAGAAGTAACTTTATCATTTTTATTGGAAGAAAATTGTGTTTTTTATCGTTTACATGTTTTGTAACAAATTTGATTGCTCCAAAACTTTCACACAATTAGGTTACTACTTGACTTGAGAAGAAGGTCTTTTTATAAACACTCTTGAGTGAATTCCCATTTTTTCCTATCCGCTATAGAATAAAGAGGAAAATATATTTTTTTAAAAGTATTACCTGTTATAGAGGCAGATGAGTAAGGTTCGGTATGATGGAGGCGGTTTTGGTTTTGTGTTGTGTTGTGTGTGTAGTGGGTCACGGGGTAGTTTTCTTTATTATTTATATTATAGCATGAGTAATAAAATCTACTTACCCCAATGTTCAGTTAATGTTATGTAAATGAACCGTAAACACTCGCAGTCTCCAACATAAAAAATATTGGGAAAGACCACACTGAACAAAAACAAATAGACAATTTATTGAACACACCCGTAGAGATATATCTTGCAGGTAGACTAAAGTATGGCGGCAACTAAACACGTACTTAGCGTTACAATCTGTAACTGATTCATGGTCGAGACCAGTTTCATACATTTTAAGAAAAACCCAACAACCACGTGTTTGTACCCTCACTAGAAAGAAATCGGATCGATGACCCGTGCAAATCAGCGATCGTGAATTTCTGTTCACGTCACTACGGTAAAATACAAACCATCAATAGTAGAAAACTTATAAAAGAAATATTCCTACGTTCGTGTGTTCGAATCACCGCCAGCTTGCATCAATTTTTTTATTCAACCTATAGATAAATAGATCAACCGTCAAATACTTCTTTAAAAAACACTTGCCCTTGGTAAAAAATAATACCCCTTTTCATAAAAATACTGCCCCTTGTCAAAAAAAATGTCGCCCTCTTCGTAATCAAAGTTCTTCCTATTGTCAAAAAAATGTCACCCCGTGACAATTAAATTTCTCCCCTTTACCTCCCTTTGGTAAATACTTACAGTTGCGGTCTTCAACACGCGCCCCAACGGTTTAAGCACTTCATCACTTCTTATCATGTTATAAATTATTCTATCCAGACACTTTCCTTTCTCTCACACGATCACCTTGTGATAAAAATATTTCTTACCCCTTACTTTCACATTGTCATCACTATCATCTCGGCTCAGACAGGACTATAAACATCTATTACCTACCCGATAAAAGCTACGACAAACGTTATCTACCAGTTGTAATAGCATATATAGTCTGTTGTAACGGAACATCGGATAATTTCTTGTTGCCCTAAGACGCCGCAAGGCGTAATGGCCACAGACTGCTTGGTCGGTCGAGGGGTAAGGATGGAAGAAGAAGAAGAATAATAGTATGATGTAGAAAAATACCTACCACGGTCTTACATACTCTCTGTATGGATGTGTATGACATGAAAATCTATTTCTTTTATAAAAAATTTTAGTACAAATGTGTTTCTGCGAAAAACCGAAAGCTAACGGTTCGACGGTGAAACCGACTATCCGTGTTACGCCAATGTTTAATTACACTACAGGTGTGTTTGGAAAAAACAATTAAACAAAGCCGACTGCATTCAGAAAGATCGAGTGAGAGACGCACGCGTGTGTGTTTCAGAGATCTGCGCGTACGAGGTCGATAGACAATTTCATTACGGAGGATGTTTCAAACAGCTGTGTTGCTAAATCGAGCCCTTGTCGAAAATATGAGTTATTTTACATTAGATCTGTTTCTCATTCGTATCCAAATATTCAGTGTTTAGTCATTATTTCTATAATAGTGTGTGTATTCGTAAGCAATAACAGGAGGTTTTTGTGTATTTCAAAGTTTAGATACACTACCCAAAAGGGATTTCAGCAGGCAGACGAGAGTATGACACCAACTAGATACGGCTTTAGTATTACACTCTATAACTGATTCATTGTCGAGACCAGTTTCAAACATTTTAAGAAAACGCAACAACCACGTGCTTGTAACCTCACTAGAAAGAAACAGGCGTGATGGCCAGTGTGAAACAGCGCGCGTAAAACTTGACTCGTTTTAAAATCCTCGTAACATAGAGGGTGCCGTTAGAACTAAATATAGCTAGCTAGAAAAACGTAATAAAATAGCTAACAGGCAGAGTTTTCGTTAGTATTGGTAGACGAAAAAACTTATCTACAACGAGATTTACATGTGTAAGACTAACACTGTTACTTATTTCTGTTCACGTCATTGCAGACAACCTCAAAACACAAGAGCTCAATAGTAGAAATTTATTTAAAAAAAAACGTTCCCTCGCTCGTGTACGCGAACCCCCTCCCCGATTTTTTTTTTTAAGGTTTCACTTTTTTATTTTTTTATTTTACAAGTGCGACATCTGGTGATAGGTTTTATATAGTCTCACAATCACCAAAGTTTTTTTTTCGCACGTGTAACAAAGGCTGATCTCGTCGAGAAGTGGGAGTGCAATGTTTGATAGAAGTATATAGTTAATGGTCTCTTTTAAAAGAATACTTGTGTTAAAGAGGAAAATATAAAAATCGGATATATGTCATAACCAGACTAAAATATGACGCCAACTACATATTCATTAGTGTTACAGGTTACAATCGAGACAATGCCGAGGTTAGTTTCAATCATTTTAAGAAAAACCAACACGCACGTGTTTTTTTTACCACGCGTTGTTAAACTGGATCGATGGTCGGCGCTCGCGATTTTAGTTAACAAGAAGACGATATATTCATATAATAGGAAGATATATTTAGACAATAAGAAGACTTTGAGACAATAGGAAGACGAGAATAGGAAGAGGTTAATAGGAAGACGATATATTTATAGATAACAAGAAGACGATATATTTATAGATAACAAGAAGACGATATATTTAGACAAACAATTAGACGATATAGGTAACAAAAGAAGTATACACAAGGTATGTGTGATGCACCGCACACAACCCGGGAGGGCAGACCCAGTTTTAACTGGGCACCAGAGGAACTCTGGAACGGTTAAGGAGGCCAACCCGATGCTGATTACAGCATCGGGTCGGCTGACTTAACAACACGTGCATCACACATACCTTGTGTATACTTCTTTTGTTACCTATATCGTCTAATTGTTTGTCTAAATATATCGTCTTCTTGTTATCTATAAATATATCGTCTTCTTGTTATCTATAAATATATCGTCTTCCTATTAACCTCTTCCTATTCTCGTCTTCCTATTGTCTCAAAGTCTTCTTATTGTCTAAATATATCTTCCTATTATATGAATATATCGTCTTCTTGTTAACTAAAATCGCGAGCGCCGACCATCGATCGAGTTTAACAACGCGTGGTAAAAAAAAAACACGTGCGTGTTGGTTTTTCTTAAAATGATTGAAACTAACCTCGGCATTGTCTCGATTGTAACCTGTAACACTAATGAATATGTAGTTGGCGTCATATTTTAGTCTGGTTATGACATATATCCGATTTTTATATTTTCCTCTTTAACACAAGTATTCTTTTAAAAGAGACCATTAACTATATACTTCTATCAAACATTGCACTCCCACTTCTCGACGAGATCAGCCTTTGTTACACGTGCGAAAAAAAACTTTGGTGATTGTGAGACTATATAAAACCTATCACCAGATGTCGCACTTGTAAAATAAAAAAATAAAAAAGTGAAACCTTAAAAAAAAAAAATCGGGGAGGGGGTTCGCGTACACGAGCGAGGGAACGTTTTTTTTAAATAAATTTCTACTATTGAGCTCTTGTGTTTTGAGGTTGTCTGCAATGACGTGAACAGAAATAAGTAACAGTGTTAGTCTTACACATGTAAATCTCGTTGTAGATAAGTTTTTTCGTCTACCAATACTAACGAAAACTCTGCCTGTTAGCTATTTTATTACGTTTTTCTAGCTAGCTATATTTAGTTCTAACGGCACCCTCTATGTTACGAGGATTTTAAAACGAGTCAAGTTTTACGCGCGCTGTTTCACACTGGCCATCACGCCTGTTTCTTTCTAGTGAGGTTACAAGCACGTGGTTGTTGCGTTTTCTTAAAATGTTTGAAACTGGTCTCGACAATGAATCAGTTATAGAGTGTAATACTAAAGCCGTATCTAGTTGGTGTCATACTCTCGTCTGCCTGCTGAAATCCCTTTTGGGTAGTGTATCTAAACTTTGAAATACACAAAAAACCTCCTGTTATTGCTTACGAATACACACACTATTATAGAAATAATGACTAAACACTGAATATTTGGATACGAATGAGAAACAGATCTAATGTAAAATAACTCATATTTTCGACAAGGGCTCGATTTAGCAAACACAGCTGTTTGAAACATCCTCCGTAATGAAATTGTCTATCGACCTCGTACGCGCAGATCTCTGAAACACACACGCGTGCGTCTCTCACTCGATCTTTCTGAATGCAGTCGGCTTTGTTTAATTGTTTTTTCCAAACACACCTGTAGTGTAATTAAACATTGGCGTAACACGGATAGTCGGTTTCACCGTCGAACCGTTAGCTTTCGGTTTTTCGCAGAAACACATTTGTACTAAAATTTTTTATAAAAGAAATAGATTTTCATGTCATACACATCCATACAGAGAGTATGTAAGACCGTGGTAGGTATTTTTCTACATCATACTATTATTCTTCTTCTTCTTCCATCCTTACCCCTCGACCGACCAAGCAGTCTGTGGCCATTACGCCTTGCGGCGTCTTAGGGCAACAAGAAATTATCCGATGTTCCGTTACAACAGACTATATATGCTATTACAACTGGTAGATAACGTTTGTCGTAGCTTTTATCGGGTAGGTAATAGATGTTTATAGTCCTGTCTGAGCCGAGATGATAGTGATGACAATGTGAAAGTAAGGGGTAAGAAATATTTTTATCACAAGGTGATCGTGTGAGAGAAAGGAAAGTGTCTGGATAGAATAATTTATAACATGATAAGAAGTGATGAAGTGCTTAAACCGTTGGGGCGCGTGTTGAAGACCGCAACTGTAAGTATTTACCAAAGGGAGGTAAAGGGGAGAAATTTAATTGTCACGGGGTGACATTTTTTTGACAATAGGAAGAACTTTGATTACGAAGAGGGCGACATTTTTTTTTGACAAGGGGCAGTATTTTTATGAAAAGGGGTATTATTTTTTACCAAGGGCAAGTGTTTTTTAAAGAAGTATTTGACGGTTGATCTATTTATCTATAGGTTGAATAAAAAAATTGATGCAAGCTGGCGGTGATTCGAACACACGAACGTAGGAATATTTCTTTTATAAGTTTTCTACTATTGATGGTTTGTATTTTACCGTAGTGACGTGAACAGAAATTCACGATCGCTGATTTGCACGGGTCATCGATCCGATTTCTTTCTAGTGAGGGTACAAACACGTGGTTGTTGGGTTTTTCTTAAAATGTATGAAACTGGTCTCGACCATGAATCAGTTACAGATTGTAACGCTAAGTACGTGTTTAGTTGCCGCCATACTTTAGTCTACCTGCAAGATATATCTCTACGGGTGTGTTCAATAAATTGTCTATTTGTTTTTGTTCAGTGTGGTCTTTCCCAATATTTTTTATGTTGGAGACTGCGAGTGTTTACGGTTCATTTACATAACATTAACTGAACATTGGGGTAAGTAGATTTTATTACTCATGCTATAATATAAATAATAAAGAAAAACTACCCCGTGACCCACTACACACACAACACAACACAAAACCAAAACCGCCTCCATCATACCGAACCTTACTCATCTGCCTCTATAACAGGTAATACTTTTAAAAATATATTTTCCTCTTTATTCTATAGCGGATAGGAAAAAATGGGAATTCACTCAAGAGTGTTTATAAAAAGACCTTCTTCTCAAGTCAAGTAGTAACCTAATTGTGTGAAAGTTTTGGAGCAATCAAATTTGTTACAAAACATGTAAACGATAAAAAACACAATTTTCTTCCAATAAAAATGATAAAGTTACTTCTAAACCACCTTGCTGTTTGTAACTAGACTACGACACATCTACATAGATAACAAAGTTCTGGTGAGATCACTTTTGCGTAGTGTATCTATACCTAATAAAACACACACAAAATCTCCTGTTATTGCTTACGCATACGCAATATTATAGAGATAATACCTTAACAAGACTATTTAAAACATTACAGATAATTTATAGTTAAAGCCTCTATCAAACCAAGAAAGCTAACACTGAATATTTGTTCAACAGCACGTTGAGTATCGCTTAGGTTTCTGAGTATGTAACCATCTGTCACCACGAATCGTGTCTCAAACCGTTTCACAACCTAGCTTAAAGCCGCTATAACACAATCGATTAGCTTTTCATTAAGCAAGTTGCTGTTAGTGAGCAAATAAGGCTGGGCAGGTGTCAAGCGACCTACAATGCGTTTGAGACTAGTGTTTTAGCTTGACTATTTAGCGTATAACTGCTGTAACATCTTGTATATGTATACCTGTCTATATGTAAAATAAACAACACACACACTACCAGGACGCAAGTTCGATGGTAGAACTAGTACTGGTTTCTAAAACTTCACTCTGATCTATACATATTGTAGATACAACAATTAAAATACCGACACACAAAAAACCCATACCCCAGCACACCCCACGATTCGACAGCCCCACAAACTACACCACACAATTAAGATACCTACAACCAAACACACTACCGGTACAATACATCACACAAAAAACCTCCCGACCTCACCCACACCACTACAAAAGAAAACACAAAACCTCAACTCGCTTCAAAACTCCCTTCTAAGCTGTGATATCTCCACCTCTCGATCGACACAACCGACTACAACCCGATATTGTTTAGGGACCGCTTTTGCCTTCCCATTGCGAGCCGCACTCGATCAGCCAGACTGCACTGCTACAGACTGTTTCCAGGACCACCCCTTGCAGGTGGGGTCATACCTCTTTGTAGGTGACGGCTCCCACTAACTAGGTGAACATGCCAAGAAGTGATGCAATACTTAAACCTTTGGAGAGCTGAGTGAAGGTCGAGAGAGTAAATTTTATCGAGACCCCCCTTTATTACACGTGCGAAAATCCTTTGGTGGGTGATATCTAAAGTTTTCTCCCAAAACCAGTGGTCACATTTCTATCATCTCGGGGGTATATTTCTGTCGTCTCGAGGTCATATTTTCTATCATTACACATACATATTTCTGTCGTGTCGAGGGCGTCTTTCTATCGTGTCGAGGGCATATTTTCTATCATTACACATACATATTTCTGTCGTGTCGAGGGCATATTTCTGTCGTGTCGAGGGCATATTTTCTATCATTACACATACATATTTCTGTCGTGTCGAGGGCATATTTCTGTCGTGTCGAGGTCATATTTTCTATCATTACACATACATATTTCTGTCGTGTCGAGGGTATATTTCTGTCGTGTCGAGGGTATATTTATATCATCTCGAGGGCATATTTCTATCGTGTCGAGGGGGTATTTCTACCACCTCACGGGCATTTCCTAGTGAGTAGTTGTCTACGACCAAACTTCACCTCTCAGCGTCTTATATTCTCATCACTAGCCACACACAGCGTTAGAACAACACGTTAGTTTTTACGCGGACCTAGGGGTAGATATGTTCAAAGATGTGATTTCCGTACCTGGTGTCACGTTAAAACACCTCTGCAAAAACCCGCCCATCCAACGTCTCTTTTTCGTTATGCTGCGAGCGGGAGGCAGATTTGCACCACACGTTGCGCCAAAAAAAGTTTGACAAAAGTCAACCCAGCAGTGACAAACTTAGAAGCCTAAAAGGGAAATCTTCCCATTTGACCCCCTCGTTGAACGAACAAGACAAAACGTGCATTGACAGACTCGCCAAGTAAACCGAACCACCTGTGTTCTGAGAGCTCCAAGGGGTATACGAAAAGAAGTGCGGTTATATGTCACCCATAGATCAACTAACTTTGTCAATAAATATATAAAATGTATCTAGTGTTTTCTCTTTTATATTTCTATATATGTATAACTAAATAGCATCTAACTGTTGTAATATCGGCTACCTATCTGTAATATGTACGTATAACTGTTTGTAAAATAATCATCACACAACACGCCCGCCATTAATGAACTTATATATTACTATATTCCAAGACCTCTCCTCCTCCACGTTCCTCCAACACATTTTCGTTATATAAAAGTCACGCGGATGTAGACATATAAACACACACACACCAACACACATAACAAAACAATTCCACAACACACACCCTACTACTCCGCCCTAACCTAACCCCACCTCCTACATTACAGATTAAAATATCTCTCTTCCACCTCCAAAACTATACCACATCACACAAAAATATCCCCCCTAACCTAACCCCACCTGCTACATTACACCCGTACCTCGTCACCGACGCCTCTTCACTCCCACCTCTCAATGCTGGTCCACTCGCCTGCTACACCCCAAAAATGTACACAGCTGCATCCTGACAACGTCACCACATCTCCCCTCAACATCTAAAATATCTCTCTTCCACCTCCAAAACCATACCACATCACACAAAAATATCCCCCCTAACCTAACCCCACCTGCTACATTACACCCGTACCTCGTCACCAATGTCTCTTCACTCCCACCTCTCAATGCTGGTCCACTCGCCTGCTACACCCCCAAAAATGTACACAGATGCATCCTGACAACGTCACCACATCTCCCCTCAACATCTAAAATATCTCTCTTCCACCCCCAAAACCATACCACATCACACAAAAATATCATCCCTGCCCCTGCATCACTCCTGCAGAATTAATATATGTCTATAAATAACGTCTTCTCGTTATCTAAACATATCTCTATATAAAAAATTCATGGGTCTCCTCCTCGCCTCCTCCTCAATTCCTTATATAAAAAAAGCACCCCGCCATCTTGCGCCATATACCACCTTCTTGTTATCTCAAGTCCGCCCTCTTGCCCTTGTACATTTTCCCTATATAAAAAGTCATCCCGCCATCTTGCGCCTGCAGCGCGCCGCCATTTTTCTCCTTATATAAAAAGTCACCCCGCCATCTTACCCCTGTATCACGCCTGCAGAATTAATATATGTCTATAAATAACGTCTTCTTGTTATCTAAAAATCTCAAAGTCTAACTATTATCCTCTTCCTATTATCGTCTTCTTGTTATCTCAATAAACACATATTACTATATTAAAAAGTTATCCACTTCTCCTGCTGCTCCACCTCCACACTGCGTATTTCCTTATATAAAAAGTCATCCCGCCTGGTGCTACCTGCACACTGAGTATTTTCTTATATAAAAAGTCATCCCGCCTGATGCTCCACCTACGCAATGAGTATTTTTCTTATATAAAAAGTCATCCCGCCATCTTGCCCCTGCACATTTTCCTTATATAAAAAGTCACCCCACCTGATGCTCCACCTGCACACTGAGTATTTTCTTATATAAAAAGTCATCACCCTCCGCCTGATGCTCCACCTGCACACTGAGTATTTCCTTATATAAAAAGTCACCCCGCCATCTTGCCCCTGCACATTTTTCCTATATAAAAAAGTCATCCCGCCTGCTGCTCCACCTGCTCAATGAGTATTTTCTTATATAAAAAGTCATCCCACCTGCTGCTCCTCCTCAATTCCTTATATAAAAGTCATGTACCAACCCCCGCTGTTCCATCTGTACAATGAGTATTTCCTTATATAAAAAGTCATCACCCTCCGCCTGATGCTCCACCTGCACAATGAGTATTTCCTTATATAAAAAGTCATCCCGCCTGCTGCTCCACCTGCGTAATGAGTATTTCCTTATATAAAAAGTCACCCCGCCTGATGCTCCACCTGCGCAATGAGTATTTCCTTATATAAAAAGTCATCCCACCTGCTGCTCCACCTGCGTAATGAGTATTTCCTTATATAAAAAGTCATCCCGCCCTCTTGTTATCTCCCCCTTGTTATCTCAAATCCGCCATCTTGCCCCAAATAACCTCCCCTTGTTAGCTCAAATCCGCCATCTTGCCCCAAATTATCTCCCCCTTGTTAGCTCAAATCCGCCATCTTGCCCCAAATTATCTCCCCCTTGTTAGCTCAAGTCCGCCATCTTGACCCAAATAACCTCCCCTTGTTAGCTCAAATCCGCCATCTTGCGCCGCGCGCCTGCAGATTGCGCTTATATAAAAGTCACGCGCCTGCAGAATTTTTGCTATATAAAAGTCACGCGCCTGCAGAATAATAATCGTTTTGCGCATACCCTACTACTAATAAGCAGACAGCCAGATAGAGACTGAGAACTCCAGATACGCTATAATGTCAGTTAAGAGGGAGTATTTCATTGCTAATAGATAACACACTGTTACTGAATGGTAGTTAACATTGTGTTAATTTAATTTATGATGGACGCTTACCGACCATCAGACTTAGGAGATGATTGCTCTTGAAACCACTAATGGGATTTCAATTGTTTCCAGTCCACCCAGGTTACGGTTACAAGGTACAACCCAGGTTACGGTTACAAGGTACAACCCAGGTTACGGTTACAAGGTACAACCCAGGTTACGGTTACAAGGTACAGCCCAGTTTACGGTTACAAGATACAACCCAGGTTACGGTTACAGGGTACAACCCAGGTTACGGTTACAAGGTACAACCCAGGTTACGGTTACAGGTACAACCCAGGTTACGGTTACAAGGTACAACCCAGGTTACGGTTACAAGGTACAATCCAGGTTACGGTTACAAGGTACAGCCCAGTTTACAGTTACAAGGTACAACCCAGGTTACAGTTACAAGGTACAGCCCAGGTTACAGTTACAAGGTACAACCCAGGTTACGTTTACAAGGTACAACGCAGGTTACGTTTACAAGGTACAACGCAGGTTATGGTTACAAGGTACAACGCAGGTTACGGGTCCAGGGTACAAACCAGGTTACGAGTCCACGGTACCAAAGATTACCTCTATCAAACATACCCTATGAACCAGGTTACCATATCAAACTATATCCTACCACCCAGTAACCCATTCCATACTTCACATTCCATAAGCAAAGTCAACTTACTCCATCCTTATCTGTGATGTGCACTGAGTCCAGGGAAGCAACTGTCGTGAGTTGGTCTGTTTAACAACACGGCCTTCTGAATAATTCTGAGTAACTCTGACCACACCGCGCGTCATATATTGTAAGAACTGCTTGATACCCTGACCAATGAAATGCTTCCTTATTCGGTTGTTTACAAAACGTACTGGCCTAACAATGGAGTCTCTCCATCTGGGTAACATTGTTGGAGTTGGAATTTAAATACCGACTTATGAAAGAAGTACAGCATGGAAGAGGTATACAATTTAATACTGGGAATGTTGCTCTACCCGTAAGTACTAAAACTTTTACAAATACTAATATAGGACGGGAAAAATCTCTAGTTGTATGCATTGAAGCCTCAGGTTAGTCCTTAACTTAGCTGTTTAAAGTATGCATAGAATAAAATGCACTAAGGAGACTAAAAGACTACTAGTTAGGAAGATGAAGATTAATTCAGGGCATATTTTAAGCCCCAGGAATAAAATCGCTCCAGGAAAAAGAAAGATAATAAGGATAGTAGTTTTCTATATTTGTACAACGAGACAAATTATGCATCATTTTGAGATTGCCAACACCCCGTTAGCCCCTGCAACCTCTGCCACCCTCTGAACCTATAGAACTGTTTATGCTACCTAAGTGCTGGGGCAGACCAAACCAAGAGATTCCGAACACCAATCACCTCCGCAGCTACTACAGGCCTTGAGGAGATGAGTATTAACACCTACCAGCAAAACAACCATAGGAAAGATCTCCTGGTCCATGTGACGACCATAGTAGTTGTTTTTTTTTCTAACCAGTAGAGGTAAACTTTTTTTCATATTTATATGTACATTCAGATATGTGAGAATCTATACACTTTTATTCAAATTAACTCAACAGAGTCTGTTGTTATTTTTCTTGTTAACTTTATTTGGGCTGTATTTTGTTTTAAACATAAATCTACACCCTGGGAGCTGAGCCATAATTAAACTAACTTCTAGTGTGTCGGGGTATTTTAATTAATGTGGCTGGACACCAGATCTCCTCTCTCAACCTTATGTTCTTTACATAGTCCTTGTGTAGGATTCATGAGAGAGAATTTATCATCCAGAAAATATCCTGTTTAGTTTCCAGAATTCTCTTTGCATTAAGGATTTCTAGTGCACTATTTTCCGAGGAGAGGCAGTTCCATTCGAACTCGCAGACTATCATAAACATATTAATAACGATTATAATTATCTTTTATTCTTCCATTTCATTCAATCTGTCCTGCTCCTTCAAAACTACCCCACAATCAACCAATGGGAAGAGACAAGCACTCTAATTAACCAAAGGGAAGAGACAATTTCTCTAATCAACAAATGGAATGCTCTCTCTCTCTCTCTCTCTCTCTCTCTCTCTCTCTCTCTCTCTCTCTATCTATCTATCTATCTATCTATCTATCTATCTATCTATCTATCTATAGTGGCATTGGCATTTATTCTTTCATTGACCTGTACCAAACCATTTTTTCCTGGAACCCCATAGTAGTCTTTTTTTGGGATTCATTCTTGATCTGAGAGCTAGAACTTATCTTAAGAGGTATTTCAGATATTACCGATTCCTTATCCTGCCCATTAACTGTCATCTTTCTGAAACCAAGTTTTATTCATCCTCCGTGACACAGACGTCAAACTCAGAATACAGCAAACAAATGGTGCTTTCGTATCATTGGAAATTAGTTGAAGTCAAAAGACAAGAAACACAAGCTCAAACACATGGATTTTTAGCTTCAGTGTCACGACAGTCATAATGTGTGGCTGTGAAACATGGAGAACAAAAAAGAACAATCAAGAAATTACAGACTTTCATAAATGTGTGCTTGCCAGATTAGAAGGATAAAATGGTATGACAGGATCACCAATGTGAGGCTGACGGAAAGGGCATGACAAGTACTAACGGAGCAAGAGGTGACAAATAACGTGGTCGTTTGATAGGACTCAGTGATGAAATCTGCTGCATTACAAGACAGTCATTGTTATGGTATCATCGGGGTAACAGACAAAGAGGAAGAGCTAAAAGACACGGAGAGGCTAACAGAAGACAGACTAACAAATATGGCAAACAACAGAGGGATACAACCGCAGTTGTGGTTCCAGGCCGTAAGGAACGAGAAGAAAACATCTTAGCAGCCAACATTGTTTAGAGACATTCACCACCTACGTCTGTCAGCATGCTGCTTGAAAAAAGAAGAATGTTTAGGTATTGTATATACAGAAATCCCCTGCTTAGCGCTGAATTCGTTCTTGAAAACTAGAGCGCCTACCGAGATAGCGCTAAGCGAAATTGATTACCCACAAGAATTAATAGAAATCAAATTAATTCGCTCCGAGGGCCACAATGCTGTGTCTAAATTAAGTAAAAACTGATTTAAAAAAAACCCAAAAACTAGTTAACAACATTTATTAACTACATATAATTATCATACATAGTGAACACAAACAAATTATTATGTATGTACTATATTTAAAAAAAAATATTATAAGATTTTAATCGCGTCTACTTCCGTCGCTTGTGACGACAATTATCACGACAGATCTATCCTCATCATCAGACGACAGGTTAGCAGAAGGTATTACAGATGTTGAAAACTTTTATCTCTCTCCAAAAATAGAAGATACGGCTGTTTGGTCAATGGGGGCAGAAGTTATTCAGGAGATTTGAAAATAAAGAAAAATAATGGAGCTTTGCCACCTTCTTTTTCTCTTGACGAAACACCTTGTAGCAATAAAGATGATGTTTTCTGTTACAGATTACAACAGAACTACATTCCATTTGGGGCCACGCTTTATTATCCTAGAAACGATGTTGCTTCTTGGCTATCCCAGCACCTTGAATGAACTTGATGAGCATGTCAAAGTTATATTCTACCTCCGATGGAGTTTATCGCTCAGCGTAAAATCGAATTTTTTAAACCATATAACAGAAATATAGCATAAACTATAAACAGCGTTATATCGAAAAAGCGCTAATGAAACAGCGTAACACTGAGGGATTTGTGTATACATAATCTCACGTTGTTCCCGGCGATTTATGAGGCGAGAAAAACAGAATAGGCTCACTGTTCTCTCAAGTATAACGTAAAAGGTGACTATTATGAAATTGTGCTTTAGGTTGACAACCTGATCTTGTAAAACCAATTGCTACAAAAATCACTGTCGCATGAGCACATGCATACTTCAGTCTAAGCTACCTGCTAAAGGTCCAGCTGTAGAACGAACGAACGAACGAACTTTATTTTCGAAGGGTAAAGAATTGGGCGCGCAGGCCCGTCTAACATTCTGCCCTTCCACTCTCATTAATCTTGCATACTATATCCTTCCATTCCCACATGATGCTTTAAGCATTAATTTAAAGGCATGCAACATTATAAAGTTACCATAACAGCATTCATTTACAGTATGCAAGCATAATAAAAAAAATGAGTAGGGTTTTTTTTTTGTTGAAACAAACAAGCTGGTAAATGGGGGAAAAAAGTAATAATAAAATAAAATAAATAAAACAATAAATAAAAATAAATAAATTCTGTATACCGACACTCACTCATGCGGTCAATCCGTCTACAATTAATCTGTATTTTTGGTATGCGGGTACATTCTCACGACTCACATTTCTAAAGTACAGTATTATGTATAATATTTTAAAGTGAATATAATAATGATATTACATAGATATAAAACAAATTATAGATGTGGTTCTATGCTCCATCCTGAGTGTCAAGAGTGTCGTGAAACGAAGTGTAACCCACTACTTTGTTAATCACTATGTCGAGATACAGGTTTGCTTCAACCAATCAACGATCAACGTTCACCAGTCTCTGAGACAGAATAAATTAACGGCCATCTTGTTCACGCAAGATGGCCGATGAAAACTGAATAAAATTAGGCTGTATGAGACCAGGTACAAAACCGGAGGAAACCAATCAACTTGCTCCGCCAGGAACCAACCGAAAGCTTTCCTCAAGTAGTTACTTGACTATATAATCGGGCGGATTTTATGCTAACCACGCAACCCCGAACTTGACGCCAGAGATACAGACTGAAGAGGGAGAAGCTGTCACCTTGATTTATGGTAACTTACCTGAGGGCATCGACCTGCAACCTACTTCACTAAGTCGCGTCAAAACCTGGCCAGTTTAAAATCTTAGGAGGGTAAATATTTTTACGATAACCGTTGGTATTTGTTGTGTGTCATTTATACTACCTATCAGGTTACTGATTGTATCTTGGGGGGAATTAAGTATAATGATTGTATTTCCTATTATGATTGAATAGACGAAGACTAATAGGACTCATACTTCAACCTATTGTCTCCTATACTTCAATCTATTGTCAGTCTATAACTTCAGTCTAGTGTCTCTGATAATTCCAAACTGTAAATATAACCAAAACAGTCCTTGTTAGGACTCAATCTATTGTCTCCTATAACCTGCAATATAACCAAAACAGTCCTTGTTAGGACTCAATCTATTGTCTCCTATAACTCAATCTATTGTCTCAGATAAGACTAACTCCAATATAACCAAAACAGTCCTTGTCAGGACTCAATCTATTGTCGCATCTAACTCCAATCTATTGTCTCCTATAACTCCAACCTGATATATCACCAACCAGTCCTCGTCTCATATACTCCTATCATAAGAACATAACAATATTGTTAGGATATATGTTACCAGCTATTGTCAGAGAGGGCGTGATATAGTATAGGGGGAAGGACATTGTTGTATCACACCTAGGTGTACATATTATTGGATTTATTCATGTATTGATTTATATTATGGGATGTATTCATGTATAAAATGTATTCATGTATTGAATCTATATTATTGAATGTATCCATGTATTAGTTTATCAGAAAGAATGTTTTGCAAGTAGACACCTGTCTTGTCTCGCTATTGCTAAATCATACTGAGCCATGTTGTCATTCATCCCACATGCATACATCGGAGACACGCTCATTTCACTCACACTAGAAATAGGTGGGCTTGAGGACAGAAATTAGCCCCTATTTTTGCTTTGTTACAGGTTTAATTGTGTCCTAAAAACCTGAGGTCGTATGTTCGAGTCAATCCCGCTGCCTGGAACTCCGCAGGAGCATAGAGGTTGACCAGACTCTACATCTTTGGTCCCCCTCAGTCTTGGGTGGGCTAAAGGAACGATACTCTGCCGGTGGTGTGAACCAAACAAAGAAGAACAGACTTAAGAGAGATGAGTACACATACCTCTATACTATTGTTTCGAGATCAGATCATTCACAGCCGTAACTAATTTGTGATACCAGTAGTCCTCTCAGACACTGGGACTTCACCATTTTCTGCAGAAATCCTATTTCTGTAATTGTCAGTACTATACTGATCCAAGAGCCAAAATAAAACCTCTCGCCACACTGGGGGCTCGTTCCTGGGATATTTCTGTATATCTTGAGCCATACTTAGTCTATTCATCTATCTACACTCTATCTTGTGCCACCCATAGGTAACATAAGAAAATAAATTTTTATTTTTTGAAAAAAAATTCTGTTTTAGGATTTTTAAAACAATATTTTCTTAGGAGGAGTACCATTTAGTACTCAGTAAATAGTTGATGCTCACAAAGTTGCACGGAAATTTTTTGTTCATTTAAATTAATTAAGTTTAATTACAATAATTTGGTTATAGTAAATTTACATACCCTCTCTAAGCAACGCCATGGCTGATCTAGTGAAGTTCAGAACTGCGATCATGCAGATGGGTAAGGAATTAAATTTGACAGGTGATGCTCTCACTCAGTATGTCACAACAGAAGTGGACAAACACATGGATAGGGAAGAAAGAAAGTTGCAATTAGAGACTGAAGCAAAGAAATTAGAGGCTGATAGAGAAGCAAAGAAATTTGAGGCTGAAGAAAGGAGGTTGCAAGCTGAGAGAGAAGACAAAAGACTGGAAGCTGAGAGAGAAGACAAAAGACTGGAAGCTGAGAGAGAAGACAAAAGACTGGAAGCTGAAAGAGAAACTAAAAGGTTAGAAGCTGAGGAAAGGAAATTACAAGCAGAGAGAGACCATCAGTTGAGATTAAAAGAGCTTGAAATTCAGGCAAATACTGGCAATAATGGTGGTAGCTCACCTCACTCTGAGAGTAGCTCCAGCCAGAGCACCTCAAGTGGGGCCATGAATTTTCATCTGGACCCATTTGTTGAGAAAGAAGACGCCATTGAGTCGTACCTGGATAGATACGAAAGACTAGCCACTACCTATGGCTTAGTGAAAGAAAAATGGAGTCTTAAACTATCTCAGGGATTGAGAGGTGTGGCCTACGATGTGTATTTGAAGCTCTCAAGAGATGACCAGGAAGATTATGAAATCCTGAAGCAGGCACTGCTTGTGAGATATGAAAAGAACTCAGAATCATATAGAAAGAAATTCCGAACAGCTAAACTTCTTCCAGGAGAAAACTATCACCAATTCTCTGCTAGATTGGAAACCTATTTGGAAAAATGGAGTAGTTTAGGAAAGTGTCAGGATCTGAAAGAAATGATAATGATGGAGCAAGTGAAAGAGTCCATGCCTCAAGAAATGAGGAAGTTTATCATGGAACAAGGAGCAGAGAGATTGGAAGATATTGTAACTGTTGCTGAGAGATATCAAGCAGCTCAGGCAGAATTATTAGGAAATAAGAAGAAGCAGGGTGAAAACTTCAAATCATCACAAAACTATACCAAATATGAACAAAAGGACCATACCACAAGGAACAAACAAAGATTTGACCAAAAGGACAAAAACCCTCTAAGATCGGATAAGACACCTTACCGGAAGGAAGGAAAGTGGTGTAAAACTTGTCTAATGAGTAACCACAATACTGCGGACTGCAGAAGGAAGAATCCTCCTCATCATGCTGCATGTCTTACAACAGGGAATCAGGGAAGGAAGGAAATGGCAGTAAGTCAGAAAGACTTCCATCATCCCCCTGTCTGTGAGGAAGTGACCGTGAATGGCACTCAAGTACTGTGTTTATATGACACAGGATTGGACTTTGATTCAGTTGTGTGCTCTTCTCTAGTGAGTCCTGACCAGATAACCACAGAAACAGTGGAAATCAGAGGACCGATCAAGGGAGCAAGAACCATGACACTACCCATAGCTCGAATCAACATAAGATCTCGCTATGTGGAAGGAGAAATCAAAGCAGCAGTGATGGACGACCCTATTTACCCTTTGATTTTGGGGTGTAGGTATGTTTTCCTTGGAGAACCTATAAAACCTGTAGTTATGGCAACAGTCCAGACCAGGGAAAGCTCCAGGAAAATGGAGGAGAATCCTATCAATACTCATCCAGAAGAGATGAAAAAGGCTCAAGCAGCAGACAGCACACTGAAGCCTTGTTTTGGCAAATTGCCTAAAGCACATAACCCTCCAGAGAAAGGAGACTTGTATATGAAGAATGGCCTACTATACAGAAAAGCTGGAACAGGACCTAAAGGGCATGGACAGCTTGTAGTGCCAAAATCTTACAGGGAGAAGGTTATGACGCTAGGACATGCTATACCCTTCAGTGGACATATGGGAATAGGGGCCACTGGACAAAGGATAGCCTGTCACTACTTCTGGCCAGGAATTACAGAGGACATAAAAAGATATGTAAGATCTTGTCCAGAATGCCAAAGAGTAGCTCCTAAGCATAGGACTGCACCAGCAACACTGGGAGAAATGCCTATTATGGGAACCCCTTTTGAACGTGTTGCAGTAGATATTGTTGGACCCCTCACTAGGACCAAGAAGAGAAATGCTTACATCTTAACCTTGGTTGATACTTGCTCTATGTGGGGAGAAGCAGTGGCCATGTCAGCTATAGATTCAAAGCACGTGGCAGAGGCCCTGTTGACAATATTTACCCGATTAGGTTTCCCGCATCAGATATTGACTGACAATGGGTCTCAGTTTAAGGGAAAGCTAACACAAGAAGTATTCAGGATATTTCAAGCCAGGCACTATCATTGTAGTCCCTACCATGCCCAAGGGAACGGTCAAGTAGAGCGGTTCAATGGTACGCTAATTTCAATCCTTAGAAAGCTGGCGAGTGAAAAACCTGATACTTGGGATACATACTTACCCGCTGCACTATTTGCATATAGGGAAGTACCCCACAACTCAACTGGATTGGCTCCAGCTACATTGTTGTTTGGAAGACCAATAAAAGGTCCACTGGAAGCATTGCTGCGGACATGGACTGATGAAAAGGCAGAGGAAACAGTGACTTCCGCATACCAGTACGTCAACGAGTTGACATCTCGATTGAAAGCAGGTTGGAAACTGGCCAATGATAACTTAAGACAGGCCAGGAGGAAGCATGCTGCGTACTACAACAAAAAAGCAAAGGATAGGGAACTGGAGGTGGGTGAAAAGGTGTTATTACTGTTGCCAAGCAGCAATAATAAATTGCAGATTGGATGGCAGGGACCCTATGTCATACTGGAGAAACTTTCCAGGACCAATTATAAGATTGACAAGAAAGGAAAGGAGAAGGTATATCATGTCAATCTTCTTAAAAAATACTATGACAAGGAATCATCAGAAGTTGCACATATTATGACCCTAGCCATTGCAACAGAAATGCACGGTGAACCACTTCACTCTATGGAGTATCCACTCACAACTACAGAGGATTATGTTCAAGTAAATATTAGTGAACATTTAACTCCAGAGCAGAAGAAGAGGGTTCAGAAAGTGTTGGAAACCCATGCTGATGTGCTCACAGATAAGCCAGGTCGGACGAATCTGTTAGAGTACGACATGAAGGTTACCGACCCTACCCCAGTATGCATGAGAACATACCCTATACCCTATGCGAAAGCCCAAGCACTAAGGGAGGAAGTTGATTATCTGTTGAAGGAGAAAATTATCTCGAAGTCAGACTCTCCCTATAGCTCAAGTGTGGTGCTATTGAGAAAACCGAGTGGTGAACACAGGTTATGTATTGACTACCGGAAGCTTAATGCGATCACAGAATCTCAGGTGGACCCATTACCTGACACCAACCAGCTGTTCTCTACACTGAGTAAGGCTAGGTATTTATCGAAGGTAGATCTAAGCAAGGGATACTACCAAATACCAGTGAAACCAGAAGTTAGGAAAATGCTGGCATTCAGTACATCAGACGGACACTACGAGTTTAATGTACTACCCTTTGGGCTGAAAAATGCTCCAAGTATCTTTTCAAGAATGATGAGGAAATTATTGGAACCTCTACAAAATCCCCATATCACTAACTTTATGGATGACATTCTTGTTGCTACAAACACATTTGAAGAGCATATAGTAGCGCTCTCCATGTTGTTTGACAGACTGAGAGAAACTGGATTGACTGCACGTCCAACCAAGTGCTATATCGGTTGTAAGGAGTTGGAATTCTTAGGTCACACTATTTCTACAGGTCATATGTCTCCTGACCCAAAGAATATAGAGAAGCTAAAGAAGGCACCCAGACCTCAAACGAAGAAAGATGTGAGATCATTCGTGTCTTTATGTGGGTTCTATCAGAAGTACATACCCCATTTTAACTCTCTGTGTGCACCATTAACTAACTTAACGAAGAAAGGACAGCCTGACAAAATCCAATGGAATGCTGATTGTGAAAAAGCTTACACAGAGCTAAAAGCAAAACTCACCAGCAAACCCATCCTTACACTACCCGATATCACACAGGAATTTGTATTAAGAACGGACGCTAGCAGTATAGGTATTGGTGCAACTCTCTTGCAGAAATCAAAAGCCCAGCCGGAGAAACTTTTACCAGTCGCCTACGCCAGTAGGAAGCTGAATGCAGCTGAGTTGAACTACTCGACCATAGAGAAGGAATGTTTAGCTCTAATTTGGTCCATCAACAAATTTTCACCTTATCTGTATGGGACACACTTCATTGTCCAAAGCGATCACCAACCTTTAACATTCTTGGCTGCATCTAAAAAGCTAAATTCGAGATTGTTAAGGTGGAGTCTGCTTCTTGCGCCTTATTCCTTTACCGTGAATTACATTCCGGGAAGAGACAATGTAGGAGCTGATTTTTTAAGTCGACACCCTAGTACTCTGGAAGGACAGACGCAAAAGGATTAACCACAGCAGGGGTTTACACGTCAGCTATGACAAGTCACAGCTAGGAAAGGAGGGGGCTATGTCGTGAAACGAAGTGTAACCCACTACTTTGTTAATCACTATGTCGAGATACAGATTTGCTTCAACCAATCAACGATCAACGTTCACCAGTCTCTGAGACAGAATAAATTAACGGCCATCTTGTTCACGCAAGATGGCCGATGAAAACTGAATAAAATTAGGCTGTATGAGACCAGGTACAAAACCGGAGGAAACCAATCAACTTGCTCCGCCAGGAACCAACCGAAAGCTTTCCTCAAGTAGTTACTTGACTATATAATCGGGCGGATTTTATGCTAACCACGCAACCCCGAACTTGACGCCAGAGATACAGACTGAAGAGGGAGAAGCTGTCACCTTGATTTATGGTAACTTACCTGAGGGCATCGACCTGCAACCTACTTCACTAAGTCGCGTCAAAACCTGGCCAGTTTAAAATCTTAGGAGGGTAAATATTTTTACGATAACCGTTGGTATTTGTTGTGTGTCATTTATACTACCTATCAGGTTACTGATTGTATCTTGGGGGGAATTAAGTATAATGATTGTATTTCCTATTATGATTGAATAGACGAAGACTAATAGGACTCATACTTCAACCTATTGTCTCCTATACTTCAATCTATTGTCAGTCTATAACTTCAGTCTATTGTCTCTGATAATTCCAAACTGTAAATATAACCAAAACAGTCCTTGTTAGGACTCAATCTATTGTCTCCTATAACCTGCAATATAACCAAAACAGTCCTTGTTAGGACTCAATCTATTGTCTCCTATAACTCAATCTATTGTCTCAGATAAGACCAACTCCAATATAACCAAAACAGTCCTTGTCAGGACTCAATCTATTGTCGCATCTAACTCCAATCTATTGTCTCCTATAACTCCAACCTGATATATCACCAACCAGTCCTCGTCTCATATACTCCTATCATAAGAACATAACAATATTGTTAGGATATATGTTACCAGCTATTGTCAGAGAGGGCGTGATATAGTATAGGGGGAAGGACATTGTTGTATCACACCTAGGTGTACATATTATTGGATTTATTCATGTATTGATTTATATTATGGGATGTATTCATGTATAAAATGTATTCATGTATTGAATCTATATTATTGAATGTATCCATGTATTAGTTTATCAGAAAGAATGTTTTGCAAGTAGACACCTGTCTTGTCTCGCTATTGCTAAATCATACTGAGCCATGTTGTCATTCATCCCACATGCATACATCGGAGACACGCTCATTTCACTCACACTAGAAATAGGTGGGCTTGAGGACAGAAATTAGCCCCTATTTTTGCTTTGTTACAGGTTTAATTGTGTCCTAAAAACCTGAGGTCGTATGTTCGAGTCAATCCCGCTGCCTGGAACTCCGCAGGAGCATAGAGGTTGACCAGACTCTACATCTTTGGTCCCCCTCAGTCTTGGGTGGGCTAAAGGAACGATACTCTGCCGGTGGTGTGAACCAAACAAAGAAGAACAGACTTAAGAGAGATGAGTACACATTAGTACCATTTCTGTCGGCATTGTGAGCATAGAACTGTCAATGAAGAAAACGTGAATTAGCGTAGCAAGAGACAATAATAAGATCATAGTGGATAAATTATACGTAAATAACAGCATAGCTGATAAACGTTATATCCTTAATTAACAGCACAGCTGATATAATTTTTTGTTCCTATAATTGGAAAACGTGTTGTAATATTTATAAATATAAATATTTGTAAATCATATGTAAACTTACCAATTCATTTCATTCCATTTTTTTTTTTGCAACATTCACCTTTCAGCACAAGAGTAGATAGTGTATATATACTAAATAAAATATAAGGAAATTGTATTTTGAACGACTTGTCAATTTTATCATTGTTAAGTAAAAATCTGTTTCCTTGCTTTGTTTAATATCACAATTAGTTACACAGCAGAGGTGGCGCTTTATGTCGGTCTCCTCTATACTATTGTTTCGAGATCAGATCATTCACAGCCGTAACTAATTTGTGATACCAGTAGTCCTCTCAGACACTGGGACTTCACCATTTTCTGCAGAAATCCTATTTCTGTAATTGTCAGTACTATACTGATCCAAGAGCCAAAATAAATTCTCAGCGCACTGAGCTAACCGCTCGTATGTTTACATTTTAAAAAGACATTTGAAACCAGATTGATTAGGATTTTAAAGTAGGAACTATTGATTTGTTTACTTTGACTCCCTTTTCTTTTTTTGAGTAACTCAATGTCTGTATTAATCACCCCCCTCCCACCCCAAAACAGCGCACTGAGTAACCCAATGTCTAAGTTAATTCCCCCCCCCCCCCCCAAACAGCGCACTGAGTTACTCAAAATGAATTTAAAAAAAAAAAACAAAAAAAAAAACACAACTACATACAATAAGATAAAAAACACAAGTATATCATGTTTTTGTACAATTATACGATAAACTTGGCTTGAGGACATTAATTAAACTGATCTATTTCAATAATGTGACACTGAGTCTCGTAAGCGTACATTTACCGTACGCCATAATAAAGGACGCCATTATGAGATGTCGCACCACCTTGAAAAATCCCTGGGGCCGCCTCTGAGTAATAATGCCTGTGTTAATGTAATTGTGAAATGTTGAAATCTGACTCTCACACATTGTTAAATCTGTTTCTTGTGAAGGAATCAAAATGGATGCATTAAGACAGGAAAATACATCGGGAGCAAGCGGCCGAGATAATTTTATTTGTTGAAGGATTTTTGTTTGTTTGTGGGGGGGGGGGGGGGGGGGAGAGAAGGGGGGAAGAGAAAGATGTCACAAGACTAGCTGATGACGATGGAATAAAAAGATACGCATAGAGCTCAGAAAGAGAGGAAAATACTTTCGGTACAAGCGTTTTACAGAATTCCAACTGATAAAAAGACCTTTTTTCGGCTGTGGGGTAGGGAAAAGAGAAGGAGGAGACACATTGGCTAATGTCAAAGGAAACAAAAGTGCACCATTTTTATTTGATTTTGTTAAAAACAAAGACAGACTTTTAGAAATAAAACATGACTCCGCCACCTGAAATCAAACGCGGTCAGGAATAACTATTGTGGGTCAAATCTCATTAGACGACCGAAATAAATAAATGCAGATTAATGGTTGAAGGTATGCCGTTGAAAATGGTGGTTAGAATTTTCGTGTGTTGTCCAGGTCGTGGCTTTGTTAGTGCATTCATTGTGTGCTGCTGGTAAAATCCGCGTGAAGTCATTAACACATATCACGGTGGTGGGTAAAACCGGTATTCCGATATCTTGAGAGCGCGGATTTTTATTCTCAAGATGGCGATATCTAGATCAAGATAAACTGGTAATGTTGTTGTTGTTGTTTTGATGGTTATAGATCGGCACTTAACATCTGACCGTTATTGCCTCATCTCGTTCCATCTTGGTCTACCCTGTTCAACCTGAAAGTTGGTTATAATTGGGGTATTTAGTGTCATTTTATTTACTAATTTGTATTCAATTTAATTAACTATTGTCTTTTGCAGTTGCTGATTTTTATTTATATTAGTATTTGTCAATTTTATTTACTTTTTTGTATTGTTTATAGATGACTATTGTCCTTTACGCTTGGTTTTAATTTGTATTAGTATTTGTTCATTTTGAGTTGTTGCCCTTTTTTTTAACCTTGTTGTCTTTCCTTGTCCTATGAGTAGTTAGTTTTTTGTTAATGCTTTGTTAGTTCTTGCTGCTTAATTTCTACTTAGTTGGATGTTTTTCCTGAAGTACTAACCTTATATGTTTTCCTTTGTTTTATGTATATATCTTTTAAGTATTGATTGGGCATCTCTTGGGGCATCTATACTTAAAACCTTATCACCTGTTAAGTCTATATTGTGATTTCTATAGTAAGTTTTTAAGTCAAGCCTTTGTTGTTAATACTTTTTACAGTGGATCAGGTAGTGGTCTATGTCATTCTCTTCCTGACATTCTTGGCAGTGTGGTTCTTCTACCATAAAGTATGCTGCACCGAGACGGAGACACCACAGTTTTTTGTTTGATGGTATCTTTAATTCTTCTCTGACCTGGCACGTCCTTGTTGGTTCTTTCAGCAGTTTGAACGCGTGATTGCCTTTTCTACTTTTCTTCCATGTTGTCTTCCATTCCTCGTTTATAGTTATCTTCACTTGGCTCTTGATCTCCGACCTTCCTAGTCCTGCTTTTATATTGTTTTTACTTGTTCTTCCATTCTTGGCGTTCTGGTCTGCCAACTCGTTGCCAGCAATACCTATGTGTGCTGGAACCCACACTAGCCTCACACTACATCCTATGTGTCCTAGTGATGTATTAATTGCTAGAATTAACAGAGGAAGAAGTAACTAATGCAATAAAAGATAAATCTAATACGGCCTCAGGGCAAGATATACTTAGTTATGAAATCCTTAAGAAAGTACCCAAAAGAACTATAAACATAATAACTTCCCTTTATAATAAAATCTGGAGCTTAGGAAAGATACCAAAAGCATGGAAAGTAGCTATGATAGTACCCATCCTAAAACCCAATAAGGAAGCCCATGATGTAAGTTCATATAGGCCTATCTCCTTAACATCCCAACTAGGTAAAATACTGCAAACTGTTGTTAACAAAAAAATTAAAATTCTACCTGGAAAAAAATCAGTTATATAGCCCAAACCAGTCAGAGTTTAGAGCAGATAGAAGTACAGTAGACCAGCTTGTAAGATTAGAACACGACGTAAAGCTAGGGTTCAAGATAGAAACGCTAGAAGGAGCTCTTGGCATACCTCCCCTTGATCTAAGACGGAAAGAACTGAGAATAAATTATTGGAGTAAAGTGGCACAAGAAGTGACCCACCCAGCACATAAAGCATTTGTCAAAAACCAACCAAGTGTATGGGACGTCCCCTTAAATAAAGATAGGTATCCAACAGGGTGGAGAACGATAGAAGACCTAACGCAGTTCAAAGAACTATCAAACACAATTGAAAATAGTAATAAATACAGAAGCAAAATACCACCCTGGGAACTAAAAACACCAATCATAGACTACTCACTTACTGAAAAGATCAAACAAAACATAGAAGATAAGGAAGCCAAAATGATAAGTAGAAAGTTCATAGATCAACTAACTAAATAAAGTCTGGCCGTATACACTGATGGATCCAAGGGCGATAGTGGTCAACTAGGTGCCGGAGTTGTAATACCACAATGGGGAATAAAAAAGAGCTACAGTGTAACAGAAGGGGCTTCGATTTCTACCGCAGAGATGGTAGCAATTCTTAAAAGTTTAGAAATAATCGAAGATAACCTACCAGAAGCTGTTACGATATTTACAGACTCACTATCATCACTACAAGCACTAGAACACCCAGGTAAATGTAGCCGGCCAGACATAAGGGAAGAAATAAACTGGCAATGCTGTCAAACTGTTTATATAAGGTTAGGAAAATGGTATGACGTCAGCTGGATAATAAAACAGTACAGTTACAAACAGGACGTTTCCATGAAAACCGTAGGTAAAGGATTCCGTTACACGCCCATTGAGGCATATTGGGAATATGGTGTTAGGCCCATATTTTCTTGACCATCGGCACACTAGGGGTGATGTGGTCAGCACCACGCCATGAAAACCGTTTCTCAGCAAACATTGAAAGTTAGGCAATCAGTCAATCTTTTTTTTATTCCATATCGAGGTTAAGCAATGAGAAAGCTAGCCTCTCGAGGCAAAGTTAAAGTGTTCTGGTAATGACACGCTCGTCTATCCAGCTGTAATTGGGTATCTGATTCCGCTCTTTAGTTAGAGAAGGCAAAGGCAGCGAGGAAGGGATCTAGAGACCCTACCTCATAAAATAGCTGTGCATAGTATAATGAAGCTCAAACACCAAACTAGGATTATACGAGACTTGCTTACTTTCTCTTCTTTGATATGGTGCGGAGTGCTGGTGCGGAGTGCTGGAGAGTAACAGAAAAGGAAATGTCCAAATTGTCCTCTTTTTACATAACCTGTTGTTACGTCAGTTTTCACACAAGTGTTAAGTGTGTATACTTAACAGATTGCCAGATGCCACAATCTAACTTTGTTGGATGTACTTTAGGTACGCATCCATGTAAGTAATTATAACTTATATTTATTTATGCACTAAAGCGCACAAATTTGGTGCGACATATTCGTTGGTTGCCAAAGAGCGCTTACGCGTCAGAGAGAGAGACAAAATGCCGGCTTAAGAAGGCAGACGTTGGTCTAGTCCAAGAGTCCCATATTACGGGAAGAGTCTACGAAGATATATTTTGTTACCTTCCAGGAGGAAGTGTCAGCTTCAGCCAATTCTGGCTCGTTTGTATATGTATCTTAAATTGATACCCGCTTTATAAATACCCAGCAAGATCTAGTCAGGGCTTCGGCGTGGTCCTTGATGGCCCGTTGCTAGTGTGTACGGATCCTCTGAGGGAAAATATATTTGAATTTAAATGCACTGAAGTTTTCCCAGTGAATATGTCCGGCGTCTCAGATATTGAATAAGGAGGGAATATTTAAGCCATGAGATTATTTATGAAGTCCATCAAATGAATATGGAATGTGGACATTATCTTCACGATATGCATGCTTGATTTATTTGCAACCGTCAATGTAAGAGTTTGTCTATCTTGGATTTGTCATCGTCTTCGTTCGTTCATCAAAATTAAAGATATCGTGTTGGAAAAATGACTTACCAGCCAATGGGTCAAGTATATTATATTACCAAGTTGGTCAAGGACCCTATTTTGATGTTGGACCTAAATTAACCTTGATTTAAGTGTTCGAACTCATCACACGACATTTACGTCTTGACACTGTAGTCGGCTACCTGTAAGCCCGACATATACTGACAACGTTTTAAGTCAGTGAACATTATTAACTCTAATCAAAACCAATGTATCAATCAAGGCTACGATGTGTTTATAATCCAAAACGATAAGAACACCACAATAACAGTTACACGCAATAACAGTCGGTGGTCACAATAACAGTGAGGTGGTAACAGTTAAGCCTTCAACACCTGTCTAAGGACAATTTTTCAAATTTCTTTGGGCCGAATACCCTTTCCAACCAGGAACTGCTTACACCGTGCAGTCAAAAAGATATGCACCCCAGCATTGCAGGCAGACGCTGGAACTGTGTTGGCCAGTCCTCAGAAGAGATCCTGACACCATCACAAGAACTGCTAAACTATGGACCCCAGAAGGAAGGCGAAAGAAAGGCAGATTAAAGACAACCTGGCGGATAACAATGGAGGCTGAGATGCAAAGCAGGAACCAGAGGTGGGGCACAGCATGAAGGATGGCCACCGACCGAGCTAAGGGGGGGGGGCAGTTTGTTGCTGCCCTTCAAGATGCCACTAGGCGTGATGGTCACTGATTTCTTTGTCAGACATCGGTTAAGGATCCAAGAACAAGAAGTATAATGAAGTCTCTAACAATTTACTCCCCTACGTCAGTATTTGCTATAAGACAATCTTTACCGTTATAGTATCAAAAGGCTGCTACTTCTGATTGTATCCGATTTGTATTTGTGGCGAGTGCGCCGGAGAGGTTATTGATGTTACCAAACTAAGTGTACTCGGAGTGAGGTCAAGCTATGTAAGTCCCTCAGTCTAATTGTTGATGATGTATTCTCAGGGTACCTATCCGCTACCTCTCTAAGATCTCACTCCGAAAAATATTTTATGATATTGTTATGTGTTTTATATGGCTACGTGTCTAGGGTAATGTAAGTATAGTGATAAGTGCATAAAACAAACACAACTGTAACTCAATGAAATGGACTTAAGTAAGACTGGTGTTAATTTTAGGCAATTATTTTTACAATTTTATTTTCCTGTCCCTAAAATCTTTTTGGGGCAGGAAGGGTTAAAACTGAAAAGAAATATATTTACATATAATAAATAAATAAGGTGGAATCTTTGTCCATATCTTGATAATAAACAAGTGTCACTGTATGTGTATAACACAGACTGCTGTAGTAATGTATAATAGTGAGAGTCAATGGTGGGAAGGACTATTTTTGTCATCATACCCACAGATATGAAAGTTCACGTGTGGACATTTTCTTTTATTGAATGAGTGTTCAATGCCCACGTAAGGGGACTTCACCTGATGTTTCTAATTGACGTAGGCTTCAGTAGATAATATAAATTCAGTATCAGGTCTTGCTTCAGGCCAAAAAATATGTAGCATACACCTTGTTGAGGCTTTCTCTTCCTCCAATTATGTCTTCACAAGGTTTCCTGCCACCAACTGGTAACAGGCAGTATAACCCTGAAAAAGAAGGACGTTCCCCTACGTTTATTTTCTGGCTATAATATTTCCACAATTACTCAAACTTACCATCATTTGTGGTCAGGCTGGTGTGCAAAACTTTTGCACTAGCCCCTAATTTATTTGACTCCACTCTGTACTGTGTTTGTATTCTTCTTCCATATGGCTGCAACGCCCCTGTCACTTTAAACAATGATTTTCTTCCATACAATCAGATAGGTATACAGTTGTCTTCATTTCAAAATAGTTGACTGTAACTTTCGAAGACTTTCAAAATGGAGCAGTTTCTCCGTGTGTTGGTCTGTCTGTTCTCAATTTTTATTTTCTACAATATCTCGATTATTATTGGGTCGATTTCAATTTTTAAAAGTGATTCTTAAACTGTCCGTTGGCCTCTATCATCCTATTTAGTTTTCATCTAACTATTCTTCATCGTTTTCATCTATGTATTTTCTCTCTATTTATTCTGAACAAAATACTGTTCTGTACGGCAAGATAATATATTATAGGGGAATAGTATGGTATTTTAATAACAATATCATCGCTATAATTCAATACATCCATTTTATTTACCCTCTTTATTCGTTATCTAAGTTTCTCTCTTTCCCCTCTCCTCTCTGCACAAATTTCTGGTTTTAGTTTCAGTTTCAACGCATAAGTTAGCCTTGATTCTTTTCATTACAATCCTCCCCTTTTTGCCCCTCTCTCCCGTTTCAAGACGAGGTAACAAGTTATTTTTTTTCTTTTCTTCTGCCACTATTTTGGCTTTCAACAAAAATTTATTGGGAAGGGTAACGCGAGCTGCGTGTTGTTGGGGATGGGACTCAATACGCTTGGTATATTTGCAAATTCAAATCTTGGGCCAATCGCGGACTGTACGGCTAGGCACTAGTGCATAATTTCAAACCTTGTAGTTATTTTTAGTTACAACCTCCACTAAATAATAGGATGGGGTGTGACTGCGTTTGAGGGTGGTAACCCTTTTAAACGATAATAGTAGAGAAAATTCAAATACTGTGTCCAAATCTTAGCAGACGTTTTGAATTGTAGTGTTTTATTGGTGTTAAATTTACGTTACTAGATTTTAGGCGTACGTTAGTTAATTTTCAAATGGGGGAATTTGACTGGGGGGGGGGGGTTTACACGGAGTTAGTTTTACTACAGTATTCCCTCAATCCTACAAACAATAGAACGGTGGGCTTCGCTTCTTTTGGCACTTTTCTTCCCCAGGTTGGCTTTGGACTTATAACTCTTCTCTTCTCTTGTGGGTTCCACGTAAGGGCATGTATACAAATTCTGAATTGTTGTTTATGGAAGGTGTGTCCTAAACATTTCCAGCTTCTCTCTTTAATCTTCCGCTGCATTGATTGTTCTATTGTTTTTTTTTCAGCCAAATGTATTTCTAGTAGTATTTTGTTACATAATTTATTTCTCATTATTCCCTGCATATTTCTGTACTTTGAGTTATTAACTTTTGTATGTATTAATTTTGTTTAGCCACCTTGGGCTCGTAGTTTTATTGTGTCTGTTGAAGGAATTTCCCAACATTTTTCTTGTTATTGTTGTTTTCTTGATTATAAACCTGGTCATGTCATGGTCCAGTCTACCCAGCTGTAAATGGTCATATATTAGGTATTCTGGTTCATACGTTTGCTTTCATACATATAAAAAAACTAGAGCGACATTGATTGATTAGTTTTAAAACAACATGTAACAGTTTTAATTATGAATTAGTCTTTAACAGTTAAAATAAATAAGGAAAATGTTAGTGAAATTTTGCTGTAAATACAAGTGTTCGTCACTGAGACGTAGGTGAGGATTTATTAAAGTCCGTTGCTTCCGCCTATTTTACACGAAAACTTAACTCTAGGTGTGTCCTGCCGTTGTGGTTTCCGTCACTTCTTTTTGGTGATGAGTGCACTTCTCCACATACTTGCGGCGTCGTAACGTTTGTACTTCAAACCGTCTGATACTTGCAATCCCGTGCTTTTTTAGAAAAAATATAAAGACAAATGCCTCGGCTAAGTACACTGAGTTGGAAGCTTAACAGGCGCATCCTCTAGTTGTCCACCCACCAATGTTTTTCTCTCAGAAGCATTACATTCTTGAGTATACACAGTGCAATTCAGAAAAGATGAATATAATTCACCAATATTTCTCTGGGTATGACTGGGAAAATGTGTCCGGACTGCGCGAATAATGATTTGTGCCTGAACTAACATTAACAAGTTACAAATATCTCACAAAATGATATGCTACACTTGAGGCACATGTGATGTAATTATCACTCAATACTGCTCCAGTCGGAATCTGGGGTGACCTCTGCTGTCGGGTTTTCCGCACGACTGGCCAGAAACACTCACCAGCGCTTGCTGTAGTGGTTTATGAATTTACTATTTTTATGTTGAGGTTGCCAGCCTCATATATAACTACTTAGCAAGAAAACATGTTAATTTACATTTGTAAAAGAAATGTTCACAGCTTACCCAAAAATGTTGGGTTATATGCAATCTCCTCGCACAGGTTTCGGATGGACACGAGCAATTTCAGTGCATATGCTCTCGAATCAATTTCGTCTGGGAAAGTATAGTAATTCCTTCTTATGACGGGTGTTCTGTGATACACTTGGCCTGGGAAACTAGTAATTCCTCTTCGACGGGTGTTCTGCGATACACTTGGTCTGGGAAACTGTAATAATTCCTCTTTGACGGGTGATCCCATTCCTTTAGGTGTCCAGATTCTGTATGTAAAGTCCTGGCCCCTTAAGTTTACAGTCTTGTATTTATAAAGGCGGGCTTACTTTTTAAGGTTGTAAGTTTCCCACATACTTCGATCTGTCACTTATAAGTATGGAATTCTAGGCCCGATCCTTCTCTTTCTGACTTTTTAAGAGTTGCTCGTTTGAAGTTCGAAGCTGTCTGTTCTGTATCTATGAGTTCGCTAGATTTTATTTTCAGTTTCCAGTTCAAATCACAGAATGTACTTCCCGGCAAACTTGCCAATGAGTTTCATTGTATATTCCGGCTCTCACTTCAATCCAATCGTAAGCTCTTTTCGCACTACGTGGGTTTGGGTGTTTAAATTCAAAATATCCCCCACGTGTTTAAAATATTAAATTTAATATTCCCACGCGTGACCTCTTCATAATAAGACGTAATATCTTTCGGTGACATCTTGTGCACTCTCACAAACAAATGTTTGAACTTGTTTGCCTGGCGTAATGTCTTCCGCCAAGATGTCTACCCAGACAGACTATCTGTAATAATCATCAGGGATTGTCCCACAAAAAATGATAAGCGCATCTACCCTCGGTGTAATCTTCCAGACAAAGGGACACCATCGTCGGCAACCTAGACAGACAATCTTGGGTTCTTTTCATGTCGATCGGACGAGACCGTATTTCGTGTCAAGCGTGTTGCTCGCTGGCCGGTTCAAGTACCTGGTATTATTACGATTTCACCTGGCGTAACGTAAACAGTCTGGGATCGGCTCAAAGCAAAAATGTAATAGATAAAGATAGTCCCATAGCAGATACTTCCGTAGGGGAGTGGAGTGTTATAGACTTCACCCGACTAGATTCAGCATAGAGCAAAATAATGAATGGAAGGCAAAAAATTGCCATATAATCAGCGATCAGAGATAAAAATGAAGAAGAAGAAATGATACTGCCGGAGGGCTGAAGGTGTGAGAGTTCACACAAAAGAGCATGTTCAGACGTTCTGTGACACCATTTCATACATAAAGTGTAACATAATGGGACAGACAAATATGTGCCCATGTAGGAAGGACAAACAAACTGTAGAACATGCCGTCCAAGACAGTCGGCTCCATGAGAGGCGTACAGTTGCAGCATGACCTTGTCCAACCCACCTGTACAGGGACAAGAGCAGCCTGAGACGGACTGCCAATTTTATAAGAGAGATAGATGTAGTTCGTTGAGAGCGAAAGAATAATAATAAGAAGAAGATAACGTGGAGATCTCATCAAGATATAACGAAGAAGATTTTGAAGATGACACTGTCAATGTTCTGGACAGATTCGCTTTCAAAATTTATATTTCTCTAAATGTATTTTACCGGATACAATTATTTTCTGATTATTGGGATTTACCCAGAGTGCCCCAATATTGTTCTTACCTTTTAGTAGACTGTAAAACAACCATAAACTATAAATACGTTGTGTTTTAATAAAGTGTTAATTACGCTGATATACGAATAATATCACCTTCACGTGCCAGAAATTACGAAAAAAAAAATTATTATTTTGACTCCCTACATGATAAAAAATGTCAGTGATAATTGTGAGAATGAGCAAATAATCGAATGCAAGATGTTAGTTAATTTTGGTTCTTAAATTCATCCAGCAAATAACCTGTTTCCTCGGGTTTCAATTTTCCCCCTTTTTTTTGTGTGTGTGTGTTGGTCATTTCTTGTCACATGACATTTGATCATTCGTTTTTTTAATCCTTTTCCAACTTTCGTTTTTCCTTCATCTAACCTGTCATTCTTCCACATTATTTATTATTCTGCATCTCTAATTTTCATTATCAAATCCGGAAAAGCAAGCTTTGATAAGAGAAAGGAGGAGCATTATCACTTTATGAGCCATTATTGATCTTTTTTATCAGTAATCAAGGAGCTAGATTCACAGTCACTCCCTGTTGTCAGATCTTGATTTTCTCGTACAATGAGCTAACATATTTATGTTAAACTTCCTAGCGGCTGGATCAGGCGTGGAAGTAAGTTATTTAATTCTGTTGTCGTCATACTGGAGATATTACACCTTGACCAGAACCCTTATTATACATATGGCACAATCATAGGAAGCTAAAGATGCTTTGCCGGCTCAGTAAACAGCCCACCGGGTATGATAGATCGTAGTATTAGCAGTCAATCGCATACACATCTCTTCGGAAATAACAAACTACACCATATTGGAAAACGTTCCCACATTCTGACCAACACATACGGGCGGACAAGTGTGAACATGGCAGAAATTTGTATAAAACCCCACATACTCCAGTCGTACAGACTACTGATTATCTACGTCTGTCGAGAAAAGAAATTAAAGTCAACCTAAAAGTTCTAAGTAAAGATTTTGGTGATCAAAAGTGTTAAGCTTAAGTGGTATTCTTTTAAAATATATATATAAAACCCAAGTAGCATAGTCACAGTGACAAAAGAATATCTCACTATAACGCAGTGCTAGGATTATGTATAATACTACTAGACAAAAATTAAGGGCCACCATTCAGTTTAGACAAGGTTTATATCATTGATTGGCAAACTGTAAAGACAAGTGAAAATGTCATTAAAACTGAGCTCAGAGAAATGTGTACATTTCTGTGTGCACTAGGTTAATTTTTTTTAAATGTCCAAAAACTGGGTCACTTTAACCCGCACGTGAAAATTGCCATTGTTGCTGCAAAACTCGTGGTTTTTTGCAACACGCCCCACTAGTTCAAAAGGTGAAAAAGTGAGTTGAATTTAAATGCACGTGGAAGATGATCATCGGTAAAGAGTGTTCACCGTTGGTATGCAATAAATCAGTATGACAAGTGGTCGAAATGATCACTGCATTAGCCATGCCACCAAGGAGAAGTCTCAATACTGCAGACCGTGATCGAGCCATGGCATGGATTCAGAATGGTCAATCTGTTCGTCATGTTGCAAGACGTTTAGCAGTGTCCCACTCTACCATTCAGAGACTTCTTGAGAGATTTCAAGCTACCGGACATTTGGAAAATCGACCCTGCTCACGAAGAATTATATACTGAAGCACATTAAAAACGCACCACCTGTATAATCCAAGAACAGAGTGTGAAATGTAAATATAAGTGTGTACAAGTTTACATATTTGGAATCTTTATTCATTTTCCTATAAATCCATCTTCTTCTTCTTTGATCCATAACCGCCAACCGTCAAAGCAGTCAGCGGCCATCACGCCTGGTGGCGTCTTGTAGGGCAGCAACAAATTGATTCCACTTTGCTCGGTCGGCGGCCATCCTTCGTACAGTGCCCCAACTGTGGTTCATTCTTTGCATCTCAGCTTCCACAGTTCTCCGCCAAGTTGTTTTTGGTCGGCCTCTCTTTCGCTTTCCCTCGGGGGTCCATAGCATAGCTGTTCTTGCGATGGTATAAGGGTCCCTTCTGAGGACATGGCCAACCCAACTCCAGCGTCTGCCAGCTATGATGGTGTGCATGTCCTCCTGGTTACTCCGAATAAGTAGTTCTTGGTTGCTGATGGTGTTTGGCCAAAAGATTCGGAGAATTTTCCTTAGGCAGATTGTGTGGAAGGAGGACAGTTTCGACATTTCCTTCTCTGTTACTCTCCAACATTCCGCACCATAGAGAAGCACAGAAAGTACGCAGCTCTCATACAGTCTTAATTTGGTGTTTGTGCTGTACTGGGAAGACTTCCAAATGTTGTTGAGAATAGCAAAGGCTGTTCTCGCTTTATTCATTCTGTTGTTAATGTCCTTGCTTGTTCCGCCGTCAGGTGTTACTATGCTTCCTAGGTAAGTAAATGTGTCTGTCTGTTCTAACTTCTGGTTCCTTACTGTTATTGGCTCAGGATTGCCCACATTTAGTGTCATGACCTCCGTCTTCTTCAGATTGATGTTCAGGCCAACCTGCTGGCCATACTTATTCAGTCTATCAGTTTTGTCTTGAATGTGTTGGTGTGAATGCGCGAGCAGTGCAATTTCATCTGCATATTCCAAATCTTCCAGTGTAGAAAACATTGTCCATCTAATTCCTCTTGGACTGCCCTCTGTTGTCTGGCGCATCACCCAATCTATGACTGTCAAAAATAATGTTGTTGATAAGGGGCATCCCTGTCGTACTCCTGTTTTCACTTCGAAAGTTACATTACTCGATCCAACACTGCACGTAAAGTTAGAATAGAGGCTTTTTATAATGGAAACAATGCGGCTGGGAATTCCATAAGCCCTCAGAATTTTCCATAGGCTGTCCCTGTGTATGCTGTCGAAAGCCTTTTCAAAATCAACAAAGTTAATGTACAGCTGTCTCTGCCATTCTGAGCACTGCTCTATAATGTTCCTGAGGGCAAATATATGATCTGCACATCTTCTGTTCTTTCTGAAGCCCGCTTGTTCTTTCCTCAGTTTATGGTCAACTGCTTTTGAAATTCTCTGGATGATTATCCTGCCTAGTATTTTGCTGGGAACTGAGAGGAGGGTAATTCCTCTCCAGTTGTTGCAGTCTGCAAGGTCGCCCTTCTTGGGCAATTTGACAATTGTTCCTTTACTCCACTCTGTTGGTGTTGTCTCAGTTTCCCAGACTTGTGCAAATAGTGGTTCTAATAGTTCTGCTGCTAGTTCAGGGTCTGTCTTGAATAGCTCAGCATTCAGATTGTCGTGACCAGGCGCTTTTCCATTTTTTAGCCCTTTGATAGCTGTGATAATTTCTTCTTTTCGTGGAATGTCTGTATTTACGTCTAAGTCACTTTCAGCCTCAGGAACATTCAGCTGAGTCTCTGGTGGTTCCTTATTCAGTGTTTCTCTGAAGTGCTCTGCCCACCTTGTTTCCTGCCCCTGTGCTGTGGTGATGAGATTTCCTTGCTTGTCTCTTACTAACGTTATGTTGTTTGCACCTCGTTTTCCACTGATAGCTTTAGTTATTTTATAAACTGTGCTTTGTTCATTTCTCAGTGCTGCCTCTTCTGCCTGTCTTGCAAGGTCATCCAGAAATGTCCTTTTGTTAGCACGGGTTTGACGTTTTACTTCCTTGTCCAGCTGACTGTACTGTTCACTATATATTGCCTTTAACCTGGGAGACTTAGCTTCTGTTTTCTTCCTTTTCATTTCCTTTCTCTTCGCTATGGTGTTTAGCGTTTCTGGTGTTATCCAGTCTTGGCTCTTTCTTTCCTGGAATCCCAAGCATGACTTGCTGCTTTCTTTATATATTGTTGAGATGGTGTTGAATTTCTGGTCCACATCGTCGGTCTCTGTTCTTTCCTGGCTTTTGGTAATCAGATATCGTCTCTTTACGTCGACCACAAACGCTTTTCTGGTGAGGGGGTCCTTAAGTTTCGTGATGTTGTATCTTTTCTGTTTGACTGCAACTTGGTGATTCCCATGTTAACTTGTGCACTTCTTTGTGTTGAAAAAGTGTTCCTCCGATGACCAGGTTGTTAATACTGCAGAAGCTTATTAATTTGTCCCCATTCTCATTTACTGTTCCACTGCCGCATTTCCCCATTACTCTTTCGTTATAATTATTGTGTGTTCCAACTTTCGCATTTAGGTCTCCAATTACTATAATAAGATCGTACCTGGGTACAGTTTCCATTTCCTTTTGTACCTGTTGATAGAACTCGTCCTTGATCTCTTCGTCGCTGTCATTTGTTGGTGCATAACATTGTATAATTGTGGTGTTGGTGAATCTCCCTCTCAGTCTTGCTCTTATTAGTCTGTTGTTAATGGGTTTCCATTCCAGTAGAGACCTTTCCATTCCTTTCTTAAGGATAATGGCTACACCTTCGTTGTGCTGACCGTCCTCTCTACCAGAATAAAGTACTGTTTCCCCTGGAGCTGTTTTTATTCTCCCCATCCCTGTCCATCTGCTCTCGCTTATTCCCAGGATATGTAGTTTGTAATTCCTCATCTCTGCTGTAATCTGTCTCAGCTTTCCTGCCTCGTTCATAGTTCTGACATTCCAAAAACCAATTCTGGTTTCGTGTTTTGCGGTCTGGGCATCCGTTTTCATGCCAGTGGCTTCCTTTCGGCTTTCACCACTGTCAGTCATACGAGCCTGAGACTCCGGATGTCCGTCCCGCATCAAAGTATTTCCATTTATTGCTGTTTCCGTAACGTGTGTGATTTTTTACACAGACAGGGGTGTCGGCCCTGTGCTAAAACCCCCAACCTGGAGGACCATGCTGGTCATTAATTTGTACATTTGATTGTTATGAAATTCATTGCATTCTGTGCAGGCAAGGGAGAAAACCAAAAAAATACAAAAAAATGCACGTGCGTTATCCTGCTGGAGAAGCTGCAAGTCTGGATAAATTGTGAACGCAGGAGCAACCAGTGCATCCAGAACCTCATCTCGATATGTCACAGCATTAACATTTCCACGGAAAACGCGAAGAGGCAAGCGATGGTGAAAACTGAATCCTCCCCAAATGTGAATACTGCCACCTCGAAATCGGTTGACACAGCAATCTGCAAAACGCTCTTCACACCGTCGCTAAATCCGCATACGTCCATCTGCAAAGGATATGTTGAATCTGTTCTCTTCTGTGAATAGGACAGCATTCCACTGCAGTCTAGTCCATCTGATATGTTGTTCTGCCCATTGCAGGCGCTGCTAACGATGTCTGTGAGTCAAGTTTGGCCCAACATAAGGTCGTCTTGCAGTAAGGCCTGTATCTCTGAGTCGTCGTATGACTGTCATTCGAGAGACTTGCCCATGTCTACCCACTATTGCTCTTGCTGTTTGACTTGCCGGGAGAGTCAATTCCTTAGGTGACTCAGCACAATATGACGATCTTGCGCAGGGGTAGTAACTCGTGGTTGGCCACTCCGAAGTCTATCCCGGGCACTGCCAGTGGTTCCGTAACGTTCATTGAGACGTACAATAGTGCTGTGGTGGCAATTCATCCTTCTGGCAATGGCCCGCGAGCTCATTCCGATCTCCAACATACAAATGGCTCGTTGGCGGTCGTTTTCAGATAGTCGTGGCATTTCAAGCACATGTACTGGGTGTTTTGTCTCAACGGCCTTTTTATACCGAGTATACTGCCACAACGCGTACACATTTTCAGGGTCATAGCTGTTGAGAATCGTGTTGCACGTGTAACTTTCATCGTTTTCTTGTAGTCTGTACACACACCCATGGGTTGAATCTTGCACTTTCCATTCCAGCAGCCATTCGCTCTCTACCTCATGGCTAACACGGGGAAAATCCATTCCCACACTTTTTTTTGCCAGCTTCTCGGCATCAGTATATATAATAGTGGTGCGTTTTTAATGTGCTTCAGTATATAAACCTTGTCTAAACTGAATGGCGGCCCTTAACTTTTGTCCAGTAGTATAGATTTAATAAACCATCACTAGTTCAAAAACACCAATACCTAACGGCAATTTTACTTATTTAAAAGTATTTTAAAAAACCACTGTGCATTACCACAGTACACGAACTACGTAGCAGCAGCGAGGATCCCAATGTGTGAATACGGGATCACACATTCTATAAATATATTTTTGTGCACACCGTCATTTGCGCAGTCTTCTTTGGTAAGTGTTACTATTTTCGGGAAAGTACATATAAGGGAAACAATACAATTAATGTCTAACTTTCAACCAAAGTTGCATCCCTTAGCGTTACGCACTGACAGAAAAAGCTAGGATTTTATATATATGTTACGGTGTTATTTTTAATGACGGCGTCTGCTGGGGTTTAGCCATGCGCAACGTTAGGGGTCATTAACATTTATAGAATATGTCGATATTTTACGGTATACTGAACGCGAAATATATGCGGAGATTATGACGCATTCGCGTTGGGAAGGTCACGCTGGGTGACTTGGTTACATGGCCCTTGTTACGCTATCCGTCAAGCAAGAAGGTCGTGTCTTGTATTTCTTCCAAGGAAAAAAGGCTGAGTATATAGCCTATATTATATAGATGAATCGATGTAGAACTCAGGGTCAGTTCGGATATTAATCTAAGTATGAGATTAATTAAATTAACTAAATGATGGAAGGAGAATCGCATTATGATTCAAATTTGTAGCTGTCAAGAACTCATGTGCTCATTTCTGGCTGTTGACTACAACAGCGCACGTATATAGCCACGATGTTCTTCTGACATATTGTTTTGACACGGACGGACATGAATACTATGCATGTAATTTCTAATGACTATATATGAATGTATACCGATGTGAACTGTCTTCGTGCGTCAACTTGTAATAAATATTGGACTCGAATCGAAGGCTTACCCACATTCCTTTGATTACGCTTGATTGCTTCAACTTGCATTGTTGACGGTCCTTTGACCTGATGAACTCTTTCTTGTAAGAAGTTTATAGTAATAATGGATGAGTTCGTACGGAATCGGGGTTTGCTTGGACATAAGTTGTGTAATGATAAATAAGCAAACATCCCAACTAAACTTATAATAATCGAACGAAGGACCCTCCAACACCAGTAAAACCACCCACGAAACAGTGGTGGCCAATGTGGGGAGGAACTGGAATTTGATTGTAAAAAAATACTCAAAGATTATCGAGTTGAAAGAAATAATTTTCCTTCGAGCGAAATGAACACTTTTTGTATCTACACCGATGACGTCACACCCCCTTGACAACAGGATGAATCAGCTGTAGTGATGGCAGCCGCCTTTCAACGTCTTTGAAGAAGATTATTTATAAACGCTTAATCGAACATTGGAAAATAGATTCAATCAACATGAGCATGAAATATAGGTCCTACTGTCCGTTGGCGAAGCAAGCATTGTATGAATCTATCGAGGCAAAAAGATAAGTAACTTATTTGAAGGTTACAATAAGTTAATCCTATTTGTCCGAGAATGCCATGTTCTTTTTTTTTTTTTTTTTTGTAGCCATGTTAAATATTGTTTCTGTCTTTTACATGTAGCGGGTATGGATGAGCGGCGAATTATAATCAGTTCCATAGCTCCTGGGATGCTACGAATTGATTGTAATCGTTCTTAAGGCCGTGAATTAATAGCATTTCGCGAAGAACGCGTCGGATATCGGTGATCGTGTCGTTCGGACTTGCATTAATTCACCTTGCATGTTAGTTGTATAGTCGTGTTATAACTGTGGTATTCTAGTGTATTTGGTTCTAATTTTTATTCAGTTCTTTAACAATGTTGGTAATCTATCGTGTTTTTTCTGACCTTACTATCTTTCATTTTATATTTTTGTTGTACGACCGTTAATGAGTCCATGTATACGTCACTAATTTTTGTGTACTACTCATAATTATTGAATATTAATATTAAGTGCATGATATAATTTCAGCACCTTATATAACTAACTATCATAACTATTTATGATAGATATTAGTGGGTATATATAATATTTTCACAAAATATTATAGATTTGTGGAACTTATACATAACAATACAGGAATATTGCAATTTCTTATATTGATTGTTCACTCGTCGAGTAATTAGAATTATCGACATATATTCCAGTGGTGATTACTAGACATAAGTAATTGAATACTTAAATAAATCAACTTCAAGAATGCTTACTTTGGATCATTTCATTAAAATTGGAAAAGATTGTAACAAAAGGGGAGATGCACTCCTGGAATTTGCAGAACAACAACTTGCAAAATATAAGGCAGATATGGAAGAACTTGAAAGAAAAGAGGCTGAAAAGAAAGCTATTGCTAAGGCAGAGATGGAAGAACTTGAAAGAAAAGAGGCTGAAAAGAAAGCTATTGCTAAGGAAGAGGAAGAAAGAAAGGTGGCAAGAGATGAAATCCTACGGATTGAAGAAGAGAATAAATTGAAACGACAGGAAATCATACTGCAGCAAGAAATGGAATTGCAACGGCTTAAATTGGAAACAGCAAAACTTAATTCGCAGGGTGCTGCAGCAAGCCAAAATGATAATGCTCAATCGGGATCTTCTTCCAACCGACTTAAGGGCAATTATTACTTTAAGCTACCACCTTTCAAATTACACGTGGACGACCTATCATCATGGCTGGCGCGCTTTGAGGATATATGTAAGGTCAATAACCTTGACAAAACTGCATGGGCACTTAAACTTAAGGAATTTCTGGATGGCGAACCTGCAAGTGCAGCACAAAATATTGATCCTACATTAGCCACAGACTATGAGGCCATTAAGAATTTGTTATTACGTCGTTTCCACTTGAATGAAGAGGCATGTAGATTACGTTTCAAAAGTTTATTGCCAGATAATAATAAAGATTTTACGGGATTTATTGCTAACATACGCAATACTTTTAACAGATGGGTTGAACTGGCAGGTGTCAACAAATCTTACGACAAGTTAGTCGATTTGTTATTGAGGGATAAAGTATTATCTTCTGTCAGCCAACCATTCTTTGCTTATCTGCAAGAAAGAAAACCAGAATCTATTGATGAGTTAGAAAAAATTTCTTTAAATTACTGCACAGCTCATCCGAATGCTAATATTTCTGGCTCGTTAATAAGAGAACCACTTCCTGTAGCCTCCAATATGGCATATCATAGTAATAACAAACCAAGAACACACAGTGTAGACAGAGGTAGGTTCAAAGGAAACTATGACATTAATTTTCATAAGGGACAGAATAACTTTAACAATAACTTTAATAGAGGAAGACAACAAAACAGAAATTATTCACCTCAGTCAAGATACAACAGTAATCCACGTAACTCAAGTTATGATCGGTCATATCAATATAATAATGGTAACAATTGGAAGAATAGCGATAATTATAACTCGAGACATCGAGATAACAATTACAATAGACGACAACGAGGTAATTCAACTAATTATTCTCGTAATCGTTCTCATTCTCGTGGATCTTCACATTATAACCATAATACCGGGGCAGCAGTTACAAATGATATCACCCCTAAGGTTCAGGTTCCACCTAACGATAATACAATGCATTCTTCTGCTGCATGCTTTGCTATAAATTATAACGTGGCGAATAGTTGCCCACAATGCAATCTTATTTTTCAGAAGGCAAAGGAGACAGTGCTAAACTGCGGACACATTCCACCAGAAGTAGGTCTTGCAGCCAATGATGGAACAGGCTCTCTGATTTTTAACAGAGGGATAGTTAACGGTTCTATAGTTTCTGTATTGAGAGATTCGGGGTCCACAACCATTGGAGTACGACAGTCGCTGGTACATCCTAGCTGTGCAACGGGGGAATATGTCCGTTGCATGACTTTTGGGGGAACTATTGAGTTTTACCCCACAGCTATTATCCATGTTAAAACACCTTTTTTCACAGGTAACGTGAAGGTATGCATGCTGAAAAAGCCGATTGCAGACCTTATGGTGGGTCGCATACACGGCAGCAAGGATTGTTCACCAGAAGATATTATTGAATGGGAGAGACACAATCTATGCACTGGAAACGCCGTGACAACTAGAGCTCAGACTATGCTCATGGAGAGTGTCAATGATAATAAGATGGATGCAGAGAAACAGGAGGATATTGAGGTCAATTCACCTATTGACAGGGAATCATTTGCAAACAAACAAAAAAAAATGACAAATCTCTAAATAAATTTTTTAACCTAGTTAATAAGGTTGATAATTTAACATCAGGGAATAATAACAAACATTGGTTTATTGTTAAAAATGATATACTGATTAGATGCTTTAGTGATAAATCACAGGTAAAACAACAAGTGATGGTACCGGCTGCTTTTAGACGGTACATTCTTCAACACGCGCATGACTCGCAGTGTGCAGGACATATGGGATATACTCGAACACGATCTCGAGTATTGTCTTCATTCTTTTGGCCAGGAGTATCACGGGATATTTCGCAGTATGTACGTTCTTGTACTGCATGCCAGGAAGTGAAAGCACGTGGAGCTTTTCACACGGCGCCTATTCAGGCTTGCGATATCTCAGTACGACATTTGACAAGATGGCCATAGATATAATTGGTCCACTTCTACCATCTGCGAGAGGACATAGATTTGTTCTCACGTGCATTGATTTATGCACACGATGGCCAGAAGCCATTCCATTGAAGACCACCAGTACCACAGATGTAGCTGATGCATTACATCTAATTTTTTCTAGAATAGGGTTTCCTAGAAAATTATTATCTGACCATGGGTCGCAGTTTATATCCGATACCATGAAGGAGGTAATGAAAACCTGGGACATTGATAGGAATTTGAGTAGCATGTATCATCCCATGAGTAACGGTGCAGTTGAAAGACTTAACCGTACGCTTAAGCAACTTTTACATAAGGTTACTGTTAAACACCCTCAGGACTGGGACAGAGCACTCCCAGCTGTCCTGTTTGCTTACCGAGAGGTGCCACATGAACAAACTGGCTTCTCTCCCTTTGAGTTAGTTTTTAGTGCCCCTCCGAGAGGTCCTATGGGACTGATAAAAGATTTATTAATTGATGCAGAGATGACTCAGGACACTCAGTCATCTTATGAGTATGTGATTAATCTTCGGAATAATATTATTGAGTCTTGCCAATTGGCAACAGCTTCTTCTGAGGCTGCAAAAGCTAAGGCTCGATCTATACAAAATCGATCTAGACGATTATGCCAATTATTCCCAGGCGATGAAGCTTATGTATTACTCCCTCACAATAACAATAAGTTATTGATCTCATGGACTGGTCCTTATAAGGTTACTGATAAAATTTCAGACGTTGATTACGTCTTAGATATCAAGGGACACAGAAAGATATTCCATATTAATATGCTCAAGCAATTTCATACACGTCCTATACACTTACAGTCAATTTTTCATGAATTAGATGACAATACTGTATCTACTTGTCATTATTCTAATCTATCTGTTATACAGGAGGAAGAATCTTCTTTTCCTGAAGTTCAGATGCCTTTACCTGTACTTATTGTCCAATCTACTGAATCTTGGCGTGATGTGACCATTTCTTCTACGGTTACACCGCAACAGCATCAACGCGTTGCTGATCTTCTACAATCTTTCTTAGATGTGTTAACGGATGTACCGGGTTGCACATCTGTAATTAGTCACGATATTATTCTTAACGATGATACACCAATTCGTGTTCATCCTTATTCTGTACCTCTACATTTTCTGAGTAAGACATCTCAGGAACTCGAACAGATGATATCATTAGGTATTATTGAGACTAGTACATCTCCATTTTCTTCTCCTTTAGTCATTGTCCGGAAAAAAGGACAACAACATACGTTTATGTGTTGACTATAGGAAACTTAATGCGCAGACAGTACCGGATAGCGAACCACATCCTATCCTTGACGATTTACTTCCTCGTCTATCCAATGCTACACTTTTCACTAAAATTGACTTAACCAAAGGTTATTGGCAGATTCCACTAACCGAAAGAGCCAAATACTACACAGCATTCTCAACTCCACAAGGTCTTTACCAGTGGAACGTGATGCCTTTTGGGCTAATGAATGCTCCAGCTACCTTTATTCGCATGATGCGGAAAATTTTAGCAGGTAGATCAGATATAATTACCTACATTGACGACATATGTTTGTTTAGTTCATCATTTGAGGAACATTTTTTGGGTCTTAAATCAGTTTTGGAAATATTGCGGGATAACTATTTAACCGCTAAACCAACTAAAATTCAAATAGCGTGTAATGAGATAACATTCCTGGGACACATTATTGGATCAGGACGTATCCAAACAATTCCCAGTACGGTTTCTAAAATATTAAATTTATCTGTTCCTCAAACGAAGAAACAGGTTAGGAGTCTGTTAGGTTTGATCCAATACTATAGCAGATTTGTACCTCACCTATCATCCATCACGGCTGTCCTGTCATCGTTACTAAAGAAGAACATGCCAGTAAGGATAAATTGGACAGACGAATGTGACAAAACTTTTCGCACTATCTTAAACATATTTTCATGCCCACCTGTTTTAAGATTACCAGATGCTTCTAAAAAGTTTGTTCTACGTACAGATGCGAGTAATTACGGACTCGGGGCTTGTCTACTCCAATATCATGATGAAGTCCTTTACCCTGTACTTTATATCTCACGCAAGCTAAAACCTCCGGAGACTAAATATTCGACTGTAGAACGAGAATTGCTCTCCGTAATCTGGGCAATTACCAAACTGGAAAAATTTTTGCTGGGATCTCCATTTTTGATCCAGACTGATCAGAAATCTGTAGCAGCATTACGTCGTTCAAACCATAAAAGTGCTAAACTTGCACGCTTTGCTATTACGTTGCAACCTTATGAGTTCGAAATACAGTCAATACCAGGAACTGAAAACGTCATAGCCGATACGTTGTCCAGACATCCTACGGATTCTGAATGAATATTACGATTTCAAGAAAATTTTCTGACTAATCAAGCATTACATTTGCAATGAACGGTATTAATGCCACGTCAGTATATACAACACTTCATTTGGACTTCCTACTTAAATAAGGACATTTCGAAATAAACTATTGTGATCAAAATATCAAGTTTTACGGATCGTTTGAAAATTTGGACTTCACTTCCACTTTGCGTATCACTCATTTCGATTGAAAACTGTTAAAAAGGAACAATCTCTGATGTAGAAGGGACATATACTGTGATGACTGATTCAATTACATTCAAAGTTTTAATAAAGGAACTAACGATGATTGGATAATCATATCATAATTCGATAATATGAACCTTGTGTCTTAATGAACTTTCATACAAGTCAACAGGATATAACAACGATTGGATCTTCATGTCCGATATTGTTAAATTTTCTAGTTATTAAATTAATATATAATAAAATAAAGTTAAAGTGTGATGAAATAAAAAAATAAAATATACTAAGAAAAGATGAAACAAAATAATATCACACCAATTAATATTTTAATTAGTGTAATTATCAATTTAATAGATATTACATTATGACATTTCATATTTATAGTTAAAATGTATGAATTTTTTTTTGTTCTTTTCTTCTGATTGCGTTAATTTAATTAGGTATCTATCCTTACACTTCATTTTCACACGCATTCTAATTTAATATATACTTTAATATTTGGTTTTAATTGTCCGTACTTCTCAATTTTTATTTCTTTTACTCTCTTATACTATTTCTCATTTTCTTCATTTAGATATTAATTAGTTAGTACCATACGTACATACTATAATTTTAATTAGTTAGAATAATTTTAATAACACCTCACATTATTAGTTAGTCGATACATACAACAAATTAATTAGTTAATTAGTTAGTGACAGTGACATGTCCTTGTTTAATATAAGTTATATGTATGATATGACGTTGATTTTATTATAAGATATTACTGACATGACCACGACACTGTTCTAGATAGAACATCGTAGGTCATACGTCGGGTTTTGTTAAATTTTTGATAATTTGATTAATATTATTCAAAAAAAAAATCTATCTAATAGATTTTTTCCCCCCGTCTGACAGGAAATCTGTTACGGTGTTATTTTAAATGACGGCGTCTGCTGGGGTTTAGCCATGCGCAACGTTAGGGGTCATTAACATTTATAGAATATGTCGATATTTTACGGTATACTGAACGCGAAATATATGCGGAGATTATGACGCATTCGCGTTGGGAAGGTCACGCTGGGTGACTTGGTTACATGGCCCTTGTTACGCTATCCGTCAAGCAAGAAGGTCGTGTCTTGTATTTCTTCCAAGGAAAAAAGACTGAGTATATAGCCTATATTATATAGATGAATCGATGTAGAACTCAGGGTCAGTTCGGATATTAATCTAAGTATGAGATTAATTAAATTAACTAAATGATGGAAGGAGAATCGCATTATGATTCAAATTTGTAGCTGTCAAGAACTCATGTGCTCATTTCTGGCTGTTGACTACAACAGCGCACGTATATAGCCACGATGTTCTTCTGACATATTGTTTTGACACGGACGGACATGAATACTATGCATGTAATTTCTAATGACTATATATGAATGTGTACCGATGTGAACTGTCTTCGTGCGTCAACTTGTAATAAATATTGGACTCGAATCGAAGGCTTACCCACATTCCTTTGATTACGTTTGATTGCTTCAACTTGCATTGTTGACGGTCCTTTGACCTGATGAACTCTTTCTTGTAAGAAGTTTATAGTAATAATGGATGAGTTCGTACGGAATCGGGGTTTGCCTGGACACAAGTTGTGTAATGATAAATAAGCAAACATCCCAACTAAACTTATAATAATCGAACGAAGGACCCTCCAACACCAGTAAAACCACCCACGCAACAATATAGGATAAGTATATGAATGTAATATTGTGCATGAGGTTGGCAGCTTCATCATGTAAGATAAATAGCTACATAAACCACAGCTGTAAGAGTCGTGACATCATCGTGTGGTTTCCTGGAAAGGGCTCAACGGCAGTGGTTGCTCCAAGCTCCATACGGTGGCTTCATTTCTTGTGTACATAAAATGATTTGCTTACCGGGATATATCAGATAAGAAGGTAAGACGGGAGGGCAAAACTTCGTGACTTTCACATCAGCCAACAAAGATTACAGAGATGTTAGCATTTATCTCTTCCTAGTTTCTGGTAGTCGTTTCTGGAAGTCACTCCTATGCAGTTTGAAAGACTCGCTGGAAGACCTACGTGCAAGAAAAAAGGTTGCCAGAGGCCACTTGACCCCTGACGTGTGAGAAGTAAAAGATTCCACTGAGACCCAGCGCTACGCAATGATAGGCGTCTGCAACGCAGAGAAAAGCTGAAACAGCTAAGTAGAAAAGCTAGACCTATCTTCTTGTACACCTCCTCTCCTATTTCTCAAATGATGAAAAATCCGAACTGATAAGATATTCCTTTGCAATCTTAAAACCATCGCACAAGACAACAGATTTTTTGTTGTTAAGTTACCAACTGAACTTATTGATAACCATATATTATTACGGCAGATTAAAGAAGGTTAAGCCACACTACCATAGTTAAGCCCACACTTCCACAGTTAAACCCACACTACCACAGTTAAGCCACACTACCGCAGTTAAGCCCACACTACCACTGTTAAGCCCACACTACCACAGTTAAACCCACACTACCACAGTTAAGCCACACTACCGCAGTTAAGCCACACTACCGCAGTTAAGCCCACATACCACCACAGTTAAGCCACATTACCGCAGTTAAGCCCACACTACCACAGTTAAGCCACACTACCGCAGTTAAGCCACACTACCACAGTTAAGCCCACGCTACCACAGTTAAGCCACACTACCACAGTTAAGCCACACTACCGCAGTTAAGCCCACACTACCACAGTTAAGCCCACACTACCACAGTTAAGCCACACTACCGCAGTTAAGCCACACTACCGCAGTTAAGCCCACACTACCACAGTTAAGCCCACATACCACCACAGTTAAGCCACACTACCGCAGTTAAGCCCACACTACCACAGTTAAGCCACACTACCACAGTTAAGCCACACTACCACAGTTAAGCCCACACTACCACAGTTAAACCCACACTACCACAGTAAAGCCACACTACCGCAGTTAAGCCCACACTACCACAGTTAAGTCCACATACCACCATAGTTAAGCCACACTACCGCAGTTAAGCCCACGTTACCACAGTTAAGCCACACTACCACAGTTAAGCCTGCACTACCACAGTTAGGCCAACACTACCACAGTTAAGCCACACTACCACAGTTAAGCCCACACTACCACAGTTAAGCCACACTACCACAGTTAAGCCTGCACTACCACAGTTAAGCCAACACTACCACAGTTAAGCCACACTACCACAGTTAAACCCACACTACCACAGTTAAGCCACACTACCGCAGTTAAGCCCACACTACCACAGTTAAGCCCACGCTGAGGTGATGTTAACTGTGGTGAGGTTAACTATAGTGATGTTAACTGTGGTGAGGTTAACTATAGTTATGTTAACTGTGGTGATGTAAACTGTGGTGATGTTAACTGTGGTGATGTTAACTGTGGTGAGTTTAACTATAGTAATGTTAACTGTGGTGATGTTAATTGTGGTGATGTTAACTATATTGATGTGAACTGTGGTGATGTTAACTGTGGTGATGTTAACTGTGGTGATGTTAACTGTGGTGACGTTAACTGTGGTGATGTTAACTGTAGTGATGTTCAATATTCCATATGGAGTGAAAGGGTAAAAAAGGAAGAAGAACTGTGACGTTGATAATGATCAATGTAATGATAATGACGTCGATGATGATAATGACAATGATGATGATAAAAACGTTGACAACGATAATAATAGTGATAATGATGGTGATGATAGTGACAATGATAATAATAGTGATGATGATGGTGTTGATAGTGACAATGATAATAATAGTGATGATGATGAGGATGATAAGGACAACGATAATAATAGTGATGATGATGGTGATGACAATGATGATAACAGTCACGTGATGATATGTGCGTGTATGTGATTGACATTTTATCAGGTGTAATCGTATCGTAGCAATAACAGTTTTCTTTGCACGAGTGCATGTGATCAGCCTGCGTCCCAAACCATTCGCATCAGCTTATCGGGAAAATACTGACACGTCGCGCACTGCATCATGTTACAAGGGAAACCTGTCTTGAATAGCCATTATAATATGCCCACGTAGTGGCCATAATTAAGCTTTATTCGGACTTAGATCTCTTCGCAAGTAACTTCTAAGCAAGAAATGAAGGATTCTGTTAAAACTAAAGACAAAGGAATTTTTTTTTTTAAATCCACAGGCAGTAATTAATTTGGACGAGCTTTACTTCCACACATAAATTTAGGGTCTAGCGATACCAGCCTTCCTGAAATCTTGATACGTTGTCAGTTTCTTGTGACTTTAGCTGTGTCATGACAATTAACAAAGCACGTATAATTTGATGACGTAGGCTTATATTTATCAGAAGCTGTCATTGCTCACGGTCAACTTAAGTTGACACAATGAGGCAAACTAGTATTTTTTTTAAAGTTTCTATAGATCGAAAAAAAATGTTCAGATTTTTAAGGAGAAAAAGGAAACCTGCCAAAGGAATATTCTACGAATTTTTTGGCCGAATACCACCACCAGGAACTGCTTACACGGTGCAGTAAAAAAAAAAATTATGCACACCATCGTTGCGGGTAGATGCTAGAACTGGGCTGGACATGTACTCAGAAGTAAAACCTACAACATCACAAAAACAGCTTCCAATGGACCACAGAAAGAAGGCGAAAGAAAGGCAGGCCAAAAACAACCTGGTGGAGAACTAACTGTGTAGGCAGTGATGCAAAGCATGAACCAGAGTTGGGCCACTGTACGAAGGGTGGCCACCGACCGAGCAAAGTGGAGACAAGTTTGTTGCTGCCCTACAAGATGCCAGTATGCGTAAAGGTCATTGTCTTGTCAGTCAGGGGCTAAGGGTCCAAGTAGAAGAAGAAGAAGAGAAATGGAAGGTCAGTGGTATGAAACAATTATCGTATTGTACGCGTCTAAGAGTATTGTTTATATTTTGCCAGAACCACATTGTAAGTGGATCCAAGTTGTTGTTGTAGCGCTGAGTGAACGTTAGGCCGTCCACGGTACTGCCATGAATTATGTGCACACTCTCCTCTGTGTATTTGGTGATGTGGTATGTGACAATAATCATGATGACAAAAACTACAATACTGATGAAAAAGCATTAATATCTGATGACGATGAAAGCATTAATGATGAAAAAAATAATGGTACAATTTACAACAGTGACGAGTTCATACTTACACATTAGTCCTAGCGGACAGATACATCTGTAGCAAGGGAGATAGAGTCTCCAGGTTGTTGGAGTTCAAGAACCTGTGGACAGGCAGAAATTGCAGACGACAGATGCATCAAATATAGGGGATCTTGTTGTGACTATGAGTATTGCTAGAATTGAAGTCAAATGGTTTCTTTTGATGTTTTATGTATTGAATCCGTTCGCCTTTCCCATTATTCATTTATACTCTGTATTTCTCTGTCGCACTGTATATTATCGTTATTTTAATGTTATATATGCCGCTCATTTCCTGATCTGATTTAAGTCAAGCTAAATCTAACTGAACATTTTTAAAAGCCCTTTTTGTTGTCTTTAGTTTATTTTATTCAGTTTACCTATAAACAGTAAAGCATTGCTGCTGTCGTCTGCTCCTAGAATAGTTTTCACAGATTTCAGGCTATGTCTAAATCTCCTACATAGCAGCACGTAGTTAATGTGTTTATTAACGTTGTTCCCTGACTTTTTTGACGTTGAGAAGCGTCTAGCCGAAAAGCCCCAACCTGATTTCTCACCATCGAGTACAGACCCATCAGTGTACACAATGGCATCATCATCCAGGGCATGATCATTTAAATTATCGTTAACCTGCATACAAGTCACGACGAATTGTGGAAGTTACGTCTGTTAGTTTTATTCATGCATTTTCCGTTTTCGCTTCCCATGGATCATGGCACGGCTAGTGCAGCAGGTACCCTTGAAAGAAGCCAGCATCAAACAATCACACGTTCTCGCATCAAACAATCACACGTTCTCGCATCAAACAATCACACGTTCTCGCATCAAACAATCACACGTTCTCGCATCAAACAATCACACGTTCTCGCATCAAACAATCACACGTTCTCCCATCAAACAATCACACGTTCTCGCATCAAACAATCACACGTTCTCGCATCAAACAATCACACGTTCTCTCATCAAACAATCACACGTTCTCGCATCAAACAATCACACGTTCTCGCATCAAACAGTCACACGTTCTCGCATCAAACAATCACACGTTCTCGCATCAAACAATCACACGTTCTCCCATCAAACAATCACACCTTCTCCCATCAAACAATCACACGTTCTCCCATCAAACAATCACACGTTCTCCCATCAAACAATCACACGTTCTCCCATCAAACAATCACACGTTCTCCCATCAAACAATTACACGTTCTCCCATCAAACAATCACACGTTCTCCCATCAAACAATCACACGTTCTCCCATCAAACAATCACACGTTCTCCCATCAAACAATCACACGTTCTCCCATCAAACAATCACACCTTCTCCCATCAAACAATCACACGTTCTCTCATCAAACAATCACACGTTCTCCCATCAAACAATCACACGTTCTCCCATCAAACAATCACACGTTCTCCCATCAAACAATCACACGTTCTCCCATCAAACAATCACACCTTCTCCCAGTGGTAGTTTATGTAGACATTTGTTTAACGTGATGAAGCCGCCAACCTCATGCACAATCTCGTATAAGTCACGTGTTTATGACGACATGCATGGGGCAGGCAATAGTAAAACTATTGTTTCTTTGTCTCAACAGATACCCTCGGGAATTTGCAGTATATACTGTATGTGCAGATTATATGTGTTTATTGGTACGAGATAATAAAACAAAATTTGTATAGGACTACAGAATAAACGTGGGGGAGAACGAACGAACGAACGAACGAACTTTATTTTCAAAGGGTAGAGAATTGGGCACGCAGGCCCGTCTAACATTCTGCCCTTCCTTTCGCTCACCTTTCATACTGAATTCATTTATTCTCATATGCATGTTACACATCAATTTCAAGAGAGGGAGAAAGACACCATGTACACTCATACACAGAAAGAATAATGGTTTGCAGTGGCGGCTTTCTTTAATGAGCTGTTGAGCTGCAGCACCCCCTGTAAAAAAAAGGACTGCATACTGTCTCTATACTACATTATAATACATAATATGGACAGACCGAAAAACTGAGGTTACACCGGAAGGGTTAAATACAAAAAACAAAACCAAAAATTATCCAACACCGTTTTGGGGAAAGCGCTGCAAACGATTACAGCTCAAGTGACCTTGACCTCTTATAAGCGAATGCTTGTCAAACACACAGCTAGAGGCGAACTACGATTGGTTTGAATTTTTTATCTGGAGCTGCAGCCGAACACAGCTCAAGTGCAATGAGCAAATTAAAGGGAAGTTACAATGAAAATTTTAAACACGAGAAATAGCAGCAAACATGTCCGTGTAACCTGTTTGAGACTCGGGAAGCTGCTACGACTGACAATGATTACTCCTAGTTGCAGTAAACTTTTAAAATAACTTCAGAACTTCTTGACAGATTTTAGAAGAGATAAGACACTAATCATTTGTGTCTGGGTTGATATTTCACGTGGTGGTCACAATTTGTGAGTGTTATGTATAGTATTTTAAATGAATGAACAGTGCAGCACCCCCAATGACAACCCCCTGGAACCGCCACTGATGGTTTGTGATATTTTATTTTAATCGATTACGGGAAATGGTCCACCATTTTAGCTTTTCCCACGCAAGAATCCTGCATGTGGCAGTATTCGTGCAGTTATAGTTTTTATCTCATTTTGTTTCACGTGATGGGACTTTTGACCCCTTTCATTTCCTTACCTTATTGAGTTTCATGACATACCGGTGGATGCAGCTGTGCAATTTAATTATTTGCCTCCTTAGATATTATGGACAACTGCACATACTGATTTATTGGCAACGAAATGGTTAATAAGGGTTAAAAGTATTTGCGATAACAGAAAGAATTTACTTACACAATGGAGAGATCGATGCCGTCAAATACTCCGTTTTCGATCTCAGCGATTCGATTACTGGCCAGAGATCTGTTAGGAAATATTGATGAAACAAAGTTAGTAGACAATAATTTCTTTTGTCTGCTAGTTTACTTGTCTCTCTGTCTGGTAATGCATTTCTGTCCACTTGTGTTACTCTTTCACTCTCTCTCTCTGTTATTATTAGCTTATTTCTGCTTGTTATTTTGTGCCTGTTACGATTTTACAAGGTAGCTTGTAAGTTAAACATTTGAAGACATGAAATGCAGAGTTCTTAATGAAACACAACTTACAGAAACGTTTGGGATGTCAATTTTAGCTCACAAGGTTGGCTCTTGTTACCATTTCTCTTCTTCAGGCTATATATATATATATATAATTTTTGGGTAATGAAAATTTCACCAAACAGAATTGGAATCCAGTGGAATCTGATGAAACAGCATGATACTCTAGATTTTGCCGACAGCCTGGATCTTCTATCACATAAACGTAAATAGATGGAAGACAAAATGATGAAAATAATAACAAACTTAATGAGAGTTGACAGTTGGTGGGTCTAAAAATACTCAAGGATACGACAGAAGTAATGAGAATAAATGCAGGAAGCGATAAGAAGATTAAACATGAAGACACAACAACTCTGCTGGATGTAGAATTATACTGAAATATTGACAGCAATATAGACAGTAGGAGGGACAGACAATCATATCATAATAATAATAATACAAAAATTAAGAAGAGCTTTCACTGTATTGGGAAATATATTGTCTATTGTAATGCTCTGACATGTGGAGAACAACAATAACACACCAACTAAACAGCTACACACTTCGTACATGGATGTCTGCCTAGAATACAAGAATTGAGGTGCAGTGGCGTACTAAAGGGGGTGCGAGGGGGGCGGTCCGCCCCGGGTGACATCCAGGAAGGGGGTGCCAGCGGACATTATTATGATAGTACTTCCTGTTAAAAATATACTTGCAAGTGTTTTTCTTTATGACACCTCTGTGAGGTGGTACGACAAGATCACTAATATGGGACTGACAAGTGCTAATGTAACAAGAAATACGGATAGGACGCTAGAGATGAATACTACACACCTTGAGGACCCCTGTTTTTAGCATTACAAGGCAGTCCTTGTTCTGGAACACCTCAAGTAACAGAGCCAGAGATAGAAGGGAAAACGCAAGGAAAAGAGAACTTAAGACAGAAATGAAAATATGAGTAAGACCTGGATCTGATGGCATATGACATGAGGACTTGGCATTCATTTGCTGAAAGCCTATGCTCTATGTGGAGCCGAAGATGATGATGATGTGTGACTCTCTGTTATAGTTACTGTATATTTACTTGTTACTGTCTGCTGGTTATCATTTTATACTAGAGCTTGCATGTATTACAGTGTTTGTATATCTGTCTGTCTGTCTGTCTATCTATCTGTGATGAGTCATATATCTGTCTCTAATTTTTCTGTGGCCATCTTTGCTCTAGCCTGTGCTATCCTTTCATTTTGTCTTATCCGCTCATTATTTCACTCTACGCCTTTATCTTTCGATGTTATTTTCTCCTCGAGTTGACCCACTTCGCCAATCCTACACGGTTGACCTGACCGTTTGATCTGTTTGTCTTTCTTTGTGACTATCGGTGTTTAGCGAGTTGGGTACAACATCCACGTGGCCTTGTTTGATTAATCGTCAGCACCAGCTGGATTAAAGGGTTGAATAACGGAAAGCTCCAGGCCACGACAACCTAATTGCGTATCTGTTTAAAACAGATCCAGTTGTAGCGACAGTGCTGTTAGAACCACCATTTGCACAAATCTAGCAAACAGAGACAACACCAGTGGAGTGGAACAAATGAATAATTGTTAAACTGCCAAAGAAAGGTGACCTCACTGATTGCAACAACTGGAGAAGAATTACTCTCCAATCACTTTCCAGCAAAATATAGGACATTTAAAGAATTTCAAGAGCAGTAGACTATAAACTGAGGAAGGAACAAACAGGATTCAGAAGAAACAGACAATGTGCATATCACATATTCACCCTCAGACAAATAATACAGCGGTGTTCAGAATGGGAGAGGTAGCTGTGTATAAATTTTGTTGACTTTGAAAAGACATTTGACAGCTTACACACGGACAGCTTTTAAAAAGTACTGAGGGCCTATGGAATACATAAGTTCGTGGTCTCCATCATTAAAAGCCTGTATGATAATTCCACATGCATTGTTGGGCAGAGAAACCTAACTTCTGAGGTGAAAACAGGAGTTAAACAGCAATGCCCTTTATCAAGCACTCTGTATTTCACTGTCAGAGACTGGGTGATGCGCCAAACAGCGAATCTCCCTAGAGAAATAATATGGACAACATTCTCTACATTGGAGATCTAGAATACGCAGATAACTTTGTACTATTCGCACATTCACATCAACAAATCCAAGAAAAACACAGACAGACTGAATAAACATAGCCAACAGGTGGAACTAAACATTTATCTCAAGAGGCCAGAAGTCATGACAATAAATGTAAGAAATCCTGCACCAATAAAAATAAGGGACCAAGAGCTGAAAATACAAACACATTTACATATTAAAGAAGCATAGTAACACCAGATGGCGGAACAAGTAAAGACATCAGTAGCTGAATGAATAAAGACAGCATTGCCTTCGCCAACCTAAACAACATCCGGAAATCCTCCCAGTACAGTACAAAGACTAAATTAAAAGTATATCATAGTTGCGTAATTTATGCATTTCTGTACGGTGCAGAATGCTGGATCGTAATAAAAAAGAAAATGTGCAAATTGTCCTATTTTCACACGAGCTGCCTAAGGAAAATTCTTCGAATTTTCTGGCCAAAGACCATCACAGAACAAGAACTGCTAACTCGGAGCCATCAAGAAAACATGCGCACAATTATAGCGAGTAGAAGCTGGATGGAACTGGGTTGGCTACATTCTCAGAAGAGACCCTGACACCATCACCAGACCTGTCATGCTATGGACTCCAGAATGAAAGCGAAAGCAAGAACGGCCAAAAGCCACCTGACGGAGAACTGTGGAAGCAGAGATGCTAAGCATGAACCAGAGCTGGGACACCACACTAAGCATGGCTGTCGACCAAGCAAAGTGGGCACAGTTTGTTGCTGCCTTACAAGACACCACCAGGCGTGATGACCACTGATTTCTTTGTCAGTCAGCTACCAAGGACCAAAGAAGAAGAAGACCAGCTGAATTAAAGTCTACATTTACCGACATCCTTATTGTTAAGCAAGACGGATGAGTGGTAGATAAGCTGGGGTCGTCTTTGTACACGCTGGCATATGGGGACAAAAACCAACTTGTGTCGGGGAATGAAGATAACGAACGTTTGATTCTTGGACATGGCTTGCAGAATATTGCCACAAAACAATGTTGCCTGGGGTCTTCCAATCTGGACAACAGATGGCATTTTAAGATAATGTGTTAGTTTTGCAAGCATGACTCGTACCATGTCTAGACATATTTCTGGGCCAAGTTGTTTGGTGAATAGAGATGTAGAATAACAATTTTGATATTGGAGCACTAGGAATTATGTAACACTTCCGATGACTTTATTGTAATAAACAACAATGAGAAAGTAACATCTTGGAATAGGTTATCAGTGATAATATAGGGCAGGTCGGTGATATAATGAGTTTGAAATTAACGTGTAAGAGGTACTATCTTATACTGTCATGCAGTAATGTTCAGATGAGGGCGGAAGAAAAATCAGATGCCTTGCTTTGGTATTGGAATACAAAATTAAACTACTTCTGATCGGAACTTTCCCCAATGGAACATTATGAGGAGCCATGTGTGTGGGGAAAAAATTTCGCTCATAATCTAGAGCATTTTAAGACTTATGCACCGACTTCCATCTTCGTCTAGGAGAAATCATAGATAGCCAGGATAAGCAGTTATATTAAGATCCCAGTATAGGACAGGTCATAGGACTGGAAGTGAATTCTAACATTAGAAAGGAGCAAATCTAGAGTTATCATCTTGCGCACCAAGTTATAGGATTCTACTTCAAATGCATCCAGTTAGACACCTAACATACTTGAAGGTCTACGGCACATTAAACAAGTGTCCGACATATTATGGCCGTTTTCTGTGCATCAAGCTAGAATATAATTCTTAACTCAAATCTGTTGGGGTAAGTTGCAAAATGTACAGTTTATCATTGTTACGCCTCTTTTTGTGCACCGCAATTCGTTCAAGATTTTGAAATCATCGCGGTGTTCAAAATGAAGCGCCGCTTGATTAAAAATAATAAACTGGTAATGCTACCAATAAATGGAAGAGCGTGCAGAGCAGCAGTAGATATCTTTTTGGCTGTGTTCTTGAGTCGGAAGGCTGTGGGTGTCAAAGCTCCGATTTATGTAATTGATGTCCGCTGATGTGCCTGCAATTCTCATGATATTTCAGTGTATTGAGTGCCAAGGATGTGTCTACATGTTTACAGAGAAGTATGCTTGTGATTATACTATATTAACTGACGATGATGTTCGCAAATAATTGATGCGCGGACTTAGACTCTGCAGACGGCACATATTATTCATTACTGCACAAGCTATGATGGCCCAATGTAGTTGGCCCGTTGAGATATATTAACCATGAATCAAATCATTAATATGGAGCTACATGTTTCTTTGAAATGTCATTAAACTTTGTGAGACGCTGACGGCAGTAGTCGTCGACACTTATTGAATTTGCTGTTGCAGTTATTCGTTGAATGCCTGAAAGAAAATCATAGCCCGTAATAAACTTGACCACAACAGATATATCAAACATATCATCAGAATGGAAAGCAACAATCATTTTATATTTGCATTTGACCTGAATAAATTGCTTGTGGATGTACATTTTCTTGCAACCTCATCACTTAATAACTGGCTACAAAAACCACCACTGCAATGGATGGTGACTGCTTCATGTGGGTTTCCTCACAAGGAACCATAGCAGAGGTAGACCCACACTCCATAGGGAGCGGGGAGCGGATGATAATATCATGGTGTATTTATTTATTATGCCAACATTTTGGTAAATTTTATTTGTATATTTATATATGTATCCGCTGACCCAAAAAAAAAAAACCATCGGACAACGGGATCAGAGTTCATGCTCAGGGATAGGCAACATTCTGAGGAGAATGAAATAATCATGGATGGAAGCGGATGTCGCCTGGAGACCCATCGTTAGAACAAGTATCTAAAGTGCTGGGCAACAAGATGAGCTGAACAACGAGTGCAAAGTACTGGATAACAAGATAAACTGATCAACAACGAGTGTCTAAAGTACTGGATAACAAGATGAGTTGACCATTAATGAGTATCTAAAGTACTGGATAAGAAGATGACTTGATCAACAACGAGTATCTAAAGTACTGGAGTGCTCATAATACAAAGAGGTGTGGACGGCACTGGACGTCATTGGCACAGGCCATGAAACACGATGCCTTGACAAACGACCGCTCTGGTCTTGTGACCTTCTAAATAGATGAATCGGACCTAAAGGTCTTTTGTATTTGGAGATGCGCCCTAATACAACCGACTAGGATGAACGAGACGCGCCTCGCCAAAACTTTATTTAATATTTTTAAAAAAATGTGACCTAATTATCATCGTTCTATTTCTCTGGCCAGCCTATTACGTCAATTGAAACTTACTAGTCTGTCAATGTATCTAACTATCTGTCAATGTATCTAACTATCTGTCAATGTATCTAACTATCTGTCAATGTATCTAACTATCTGTCAATGTGTCTAACTATCTGTCAATGTATCTAACTATCTGTCAATGCATCTAACTATCTGTCAATGTATCTAACTATCTGTCAATGTATCTAACTATCTGTCAGTCCGCGGTCACAGTCTGCTAACTCCGTCGATTCATAATTCTGCGTACATGCTTGTTAGTTCATTAGTCTACAACTTACAGCATCGTCAGAGTCTTAGGCAAACTCCACGTTGGTGAGACAATTCTTAATTGGTTGTTTTCCAGGTTCCTGCAATGGTAACAAATAAACACAAAACCAATTTTATTATTGTAGTTACATACACTAAACATATTTTGATAAACACATAATGTAAAACTCACTAGAAAGTTGATCACAGCTAAAGCTATATTTTAAACAACTTACACACTGATTTAGCTGTTTAAACAAAATACATTCATTTAATAGCACAATTCTGTTTGTCATCCCAAGTTCTCCCCTTTGAACACACAATCTGTTTTCGCTATTCATTATTTCCCTTGCCATAACATTCTTGCGCTAATAATAACTTCATTTTGCACTGTTTTCATTATTATATAAAACTGGATTTGTCAATGCCAATCAAAACTTGATAAATTAAAATGTACCAAGATAAGGAGATGCGTGCAAAGTTTTAGTCGTCTACGATGAGTACAACGTAGTGATTTTGGGCGTCCAAAAATTTGAAACATCCAAACAACAGGAATGTCAAGTTAATAAAAACTTAAAAAAGAGAGAGAAAGAAGTTCATTGACAGAAGTATATAAACATGCACTCATCTTATGTATACATTTTATTTGTGAATAGTGTTAGCGTGTTTGTGCAATGACGATCATTCTGTGTACGTAAGGTACGTACGCCACAATAAAACTAAATTAACAGTTTGAAAATAATTTGAATAGTTATGGATCAAGAAAACTTTATCATCACGGTCGTGATGGGATGTAAATTTTTACAAGAAGTTCAAGTGGCAGCTTATATATTGAACATTTGCTGCCAATGACGGTTCTGCTCCTTCTGATGGATTGGTTCTTTTTACACTGCTCACGCTCGTCGCTGGTCAATGTTGTTGGGTGTAGCTCGTTTCCCAGAAATGTCAGGGAGAGTCTACGAAAGTTGGTTTCTCGTCTTAAAGAGTAGGCCACTTGTCCCTTCTTGTCCCAGAGATAGTACTTTCTGCTGGTACCACCAATAACTATGATAAAGAATAGAAACGAAACCCTCTCCTTAGTATTGCGTTTTCCGACACATAGTTATGTGCCACCCTCTTCTATTCCACCATCCCATTTAACTCAGAATCTACCCTCCATGAGAATTAAATTTAGTCCCTCGGGATACAACTTTCTTTACATTTAAATTGAATAGCTTTAGCTTTACATTACATTTAAATGAAAAGGTTAATAGCTCAGATAGAATATGTTTACATTTACATTTTCACTGATTGAAAAGTGGGTACTTGTGTCTTTTATCACCCACAGATTAAAATTGTTGAAATTTACAAGCGAAACGGAGCACCGTACTTTTTCTTAAATTTTCTTTTCTTAAATTCGGGCGCAAAAATCTGTCTTCGCGCGGCAAATCTCTCTCACAGTTCGCCAAGAGAGATGTCGTCTTTGATACTAGCACGATAACGTGTGTGCTCTCTCTTTCACTACGGCAATGTACTTGTGCGCTCTTTCTTCCTCTACGGCAATGTACTTGTGCCTCTCTCTTTCTCTACGGCAATGTACTTGTGCGCTCTCTCTTCCTCTACGGCAATTTACTTGTGCGCTCTCTCTTTCTCTACGGCAATGTACTTGTGCGCTCTCTCTTTCACTACGGCAATTTATCCATCCGGTTGAGTGGCAGGACATCAAAGGGATTATTCGTCTGGTTGGGTGATGGTGGTGGTAAGAGTCTCTCTTCTGTGGATTGAAGTGACGTCGATTTTTAGCAATGTAATTTATATGGTCCTGTGTAGGGAATGAAACAGCTCGATCGTTCTGCGATCTACATCGATTCGAAGTGTGTGGGATTTTGCGAAGGCTGCTTACTCTACATCTTTGCAACCTGGGTTGATCTTGTATAACTAGGTTTACAGTGTTCCTCGTGGGGCTACGTTTTTCCTTAGGAGACTGTGTATTCCGATAGGCTTCTATAATGATCTCTTGATCAACCATATCTGGATATTTAAACTGATAATCGATTTCTGGTTGTCTTCGTGTTCGATATTTGCGGGTGTTCTGATAATATTCTGTGCCATCCGTGTATACCATTTCTCTTTTCGGTGCTTCCAGGTATCCTCCGGTCAATTGTTTAGCTTGTTTTGAACTCTCCTTATTTCTCCATGGGGGTATTATGGTGTGTCGAAGCACTTGCACTGAACCTTGGGGGCGGCGGGGGGTGTATTGTGTTGTCGACGCGGGGACTGATGGGTATGGTTCTGCGAAGTGATATTTGTTTATGAAACCTCCTATCTCGATCAGTCTTACCTCTAGACCTAACGTGCCATGCAGCAGAGTCAATGGGGTGGCGGGGGGTGTATTGTCTGGTCTGATGTGGGGGCGGGGATTGATGGATATGACTCTCGCCTGCATTATGTCGGTCAGTGTTACCTTGTTTAGTTTTGTAGGTGTCTCGTATGGAGGATGATTGTACTTGAGCTATGATAGCACCTCTAGCAATGGTTGTCGTTTTACCAGATGTGTTGACTATCATAACCGGGAAGTCTCTGTTTGTTGTGATTTCTGCTATTCCTTCCTTGTCAAATATTGACACAATCAGAGCCGGATTAACGTAGTAGCAAAAGTAGCATATGCTACGAGCCCCGCGCTTTTTGGGGCCCCGCGCCAATAAATATGTACATAATTTTTTGGTCATCTTCTAATACGAGCGTTAAACCAGTGATCTTGTGATGTATGCCATCTTTAGCGCCTTTTCATTTGGTGTCACGAAATTGTGAGAGAAAGAGCATAAGAGGGAGACTTAGTGTGACTCTTTATTATTTTTATCTTAACTGTTTGCGGACGGAAGCAGTCATTTTCTTTGGATTTGTTGAAAGGCTGTACACCTTCTTTTCTGCTTCTACCTACCGGTGGGGTCTCCTTTCTACTACATTATGTGCTGGCGGTACTCATAATAAGTCCCATTTGCCCTTTGTGAAAAGACTGTCAGATACCAGGTGGTCCGCTCGGGCAGATGTAACAAAAGCACTTTTACACAGCTTTTCTGCAATAAAACAAATCTTGGATGGTATTTCAGATAACAATGATCAGAAGGCAGAGTGTCGTCACCAGGCTTGTGGTCTACTTTCAACCATGATGAAGTTAGAAACAGGAATAATGATCATACTGTGGGATCAAGTATTACAGCGTTTTCAAATGACCAGTGCTTCTTTGCAATCTTCTGACCAAGATTTGAATACAGCTTGTGCACTCTATGAATCCCTGCGGGGCTATATTCAAGCTATGCGGTTGATTTCGTGCCAGGGTACAGTTTTGTTGGTTTTATGGGCCCTAAACAGGACCGTGGTGCAGTTTTGAGGGCCCTAAAAAGGACCGTGGTGCAGTTTTCTGGGCTCTAAAAAGGACCGTGGTGCAGTTTTGTAGGTTTTGTGGGCCCTAAAAACGACCGTGGTGGGTGCAGTTTTGTGGGTTTTCTAGGCCCTAAAAAGGACCGTGAGGGGAACAGATCACCAAGGATCGCTGAAGCTATGCACATATCAGGACATACACATGTTCGTTCGTAGCAGCACAATTTAAAGAGGAGGCCAAAATTCTGTAATGTCATGAAGGATACTGTCAAACGTGTTTGACTGAAGAACTTTATTCCGATATGTCGCCACAAAAAGTCACACATGGAGTGAAGTCTCTAACACTTCATTCCCCTGCATCATAAAGCTGGTCTTACTGTAGTGAAGTCTCTAACACTTCACTCCCCTGTATCATAAAGCTGGTCTTACTGTAGTGAAGTCTCTAACACTTCACTCCCTGCATCATACAGCTGGTCTTACTCGAGTGAAGTCTCTAACACTTCACTCCAATGCATCATAAAGCTGGTCTTACTGTAGTGAAGTCTGTAACACTTCACTCCAATGCATCATAAAGCTATGCTTAATACATTCTTGAGCCATGCTGCCACCCCTACCTGCTAAATCCATAATAGACTAACCCCGCGCTCGTCCTGCCACCCTTACCTGCGAATTGCAATTAGACTAACTGTTCGCAGGCAAATGTACGGAAGCCGGTGTGGTCATTGAATTTCAGAATGGGTTATAAATGACACAAGAACCGAAAAGTGTTCACAATATAAATTGAATATGTTTTCATTTATGTGTACACTGATTTAAATGTTTGAAACTTCCATTAATTTTAAAGTGCATATGTTAACATCGAAATTTACACTGGTTTGAAACTGTAGATATTATAATTAGAATTTACATCATTTCTTTCATCTTTCCCTCCCTGCTCCATATGATACCTTTTGCTTTTAGTTCTCTTTAAGAACCTAGCAATAAAGCAGTCACCAGCCCGTGCTGAAATCATCATTCCACAGCCCTACCAAAAACCAAAAAAATGTTTTGGTGCCAAACATTTTACTCTTGATTGTACATAAATGAGGCCTGCTCAATCCAAATATCACATTTACTTGTCTGTAGCAGCTCTAGTTTTTGAGATACAGACATTTTTGTATTTAATTAATACAGGGTGACCCAAAAAAAAAAAAAAAAAACGGGCCCGCGCTCGTACTTTTTGTGCGCGCGCGGACCCGTTTTTTTTTTGTGGGTCACCCTGTATTATTTATTACACTTGTAACAGAGAATGGCATCATCTTCAAGAAGAGCATGTTTTCTTTCACCGCATTTATTTTGTTATATTTGTGGAGAGTACACTTTCAAAGAAGAACATAGGAAGCATATTAATGTTTTTGTGAAAAAGGCATACTTTGCTTACTTTAAAGTAAAACTAGGTGACCAGGACAAGTCTTGGGCTCCTCATATTGTTTGCAAAACATGTGTTGAACACCTGCGACAGTGGACTTGTGGGAAAAGAAATTGTTAAAAATTTAGAATTCCAATGGTTTGGAGAGAGCCCAAGAACCACTATGATGACTGTTATTTCTGTGTTGTGAATATTAAGGGAATTAATAGAAAAAATCACAAAAAGTGGAAATATCCAGATTTAGATTCTGTTAGGCGACCTGTTCCACACGGAGATGACATACCAATTCCAACTTTCAGTCACATTTCGGATTCCCTGCTAGAAGATGAGACAGCAGTGGCATGTGGAACGACAAGTGACAGTGATAGTGATTTCGAAGATGATTTTTTAGATGCTCAACGCTTCGACCAGCTTGAACTAAATGATCTAATCCGAGATCTATATCTCTCCAAGGAATCTTCAGAACTTTTGGCTTCAAGATTGAAAGAAAAAAAATTACTGACTGCTGAAACAAAGGTTACATTTTATTGCAGCAGAGAGCAAGGTTTTATTCCATTCTTTTGTAAAGAAAACAACCTTGTGTTTTGTACTAATGTAGGAGGTCTTGTTAACAAAATGGGTGTAAGTTGTACACCAGATGAGTGACGACTTTTCATTGACAGCTCTAAAAGAAATTTGAAGGGTGTTCTCTTACACAATGGTAACAAATATGGCTCAATTCCAATTGCTCATTCTACTAAAATTACTGACTGCTGAAACAAAGGTTACATTTTATTGCAGCAGAGAGCAAGGTTTTATTCCATTCTTTTGTAAAGAAAACAACCTTGTGTTTTGTACTAATGAAGGAGGTCTTGTTACCAAAATGGGTGTAAGTTATACACCCGATGAGTGGCGACTTTTCATTGACAGCTCTAAAAGAAGTTTGAAGGGTGTTCTCTTACACAATGGTAATAAATATGGCTCAAATCCAATTGCTCATTCTACTACAATGAAGGAGGAGTATGCTACAATAAGCACAGTTCTGGAAAAATTAAAGTATTTAGAACATAACTGGATGGTTTGTGTAGATCTTAAAATGATGAACTTATTGCTTGGCCAGCAAATGGGATTCACCAAATATCCATGCTTTATATGTTTGTGGGATAGCATGTCAAAAGATATGCACTGGACAAAGAAACAGTGGCCGTTAAGGGATGAACTTAAAGTTGGAGAAAAAAATATTGTCAATAAGCCTCTCATTGATCGAAAAAGAGTTCTACTGCCACCATTACATATAAAGCTTGGCTTGATGAAGCAGTTTGTTAAGACACTGAACAAAGATGGTACCTGTTTTAATTACTTATGCAACATGAGCATAAAATTGCACTACCTCCATAACCATTTACATTTATTTCCGGAGAATCTTGGCGACTTTAGTGAGGAGCAAGGTGAAAGATTTCACCAAGATATAAAAACAATGGAAGAGAGATACCAGGGACATTGGGATGCCCACATGATGGCAGATTACTGTTGGACCCTTAAGCGTGACTGTCCGGGCATATCACATTCCAGGAAGTCCTCGAAAAGACCATTTTTGCGTGTTGACTAAACAAGTGCTAGTGATAAATTTTTATTACATTTTTGGTAATATATGCACAGTAATTACATATAATATGAATGCAGACTAAAGTCAAAATGCCACTGATAGCACCTAACTCTAGGATTGTACATAACAATTGCCATACTAATATGGTCATTCTTAGTTATCTCAAAAACTAGAGCTGATAGAATAAATCTGATTACATTTTTGGAAACAGCAACCCAAAATCACCCAAGAACAGCTATAAAATTTAAGGCACCAAAATGTGTGTATACCAGTGTTCTATGCGCTGAGGTTGCCAGCCTTAAATGACTTGGACATCCACTAGCGATGTTCACATTTCAATATTCATATGGTAATATATATATATATATATATATATATATATATATATATATATATATATATATATATATATATATATATATATATATATATATATATATATATATATATATGTGAGATAACATGTTAGAAATGATATATAGAATGTAAAATCACAACTTACGCCAATCCTGGCTCACAGACCTTTTTTCTCAGAGGATTAAAAGGCACTGGCAGATGCCTTATTTCACGTGTACTTGGGGTTGTTAATTTTAACTTTAATTCCCTCTCTGACTCCGTGTGTTTCCTTCAGTTTCCTCAGACAGCGGCTTTCCTTATTAAAATTATAGAGATTTCCTGGGCTATTTAAGTAAGACCGTCAAGATTCTCCAAAAAAAAGTGTCCGGTCTGATAAAATGGAATTCTGAATTCTAACTTCTGGCAAGTCTGGTGTCTTGGCAAGCGATCTTCACGGTAGATATGACTGACTGAAGCGTCAGGTTATATTCACTGTCCTGCCCCGCTCTGTTTGGTATGAAGCTAGGCAAAAGCTCCAATCATTTCAAATAGGCTGGTTGGGGGAAAAAGGGGGGGGGGGTGGGTGGGGGGCGGGGGCTATTTCAAAATATTCATAACATGGAAAAATGTTGAACGTAATGTAAAGGTCACGTTTTCCATATATGACAATCGTGACATTCAAATATTCTCGTCAATAATTACATATAACTTCTTACATCTATCTACCCGGAAATATTAAAACATTTCCGCTCAGGTGTGTCTGTCATCCCACCAGGTCGATACTTGACCGGCGCTCCTTGTGCAAACACAAACTCCTGTTTGACCATCTGTGTCGTGTCATTTCACGACAATAATTATTAGGTCACACGAGCCATATCAGCGCAAAGTAAACTCGCTTGACCATTTACGTACGAAAACAGTCGCACCCTTGTGGTACAATAGGATTTCTGTCGGTCAACCGTGCATCACCGTCTATTCTACCCGCAGGGATAGACAGGCAAACACACAGACATGACGACTATCGCTGAGAGGAGTGTAAGAATATTTTAAAATGAGAAAATATCTGCAAGACAGCAGAAAGAAATGGTGCTACTATTGAAAAACACTCAATAAAAATCAGTACAAAAATTTAACTGATACATCCGTAGTGAAAGAGAGATAGGAAAAAGGTCGCTCCTAAAACCATCTTGTGTCATGTATGCTCTGATAATGATCTTCTGAGGTAATTGTGCTTCAAGGAATGAACAAGAGGGCGGTCGTGTCTGACTGACACATCAGAGAATGCTTCTATATGGCTCTGGTCCAAAAGCAATTAGTAACTGATCCCGTCCTACTCACTCAATCTCTGGAAATTCATTGACCTCTGACGAACCGGTCGTCAAGGTGACAGGGAATTAACGGATCCAAATCCTTATCTGAAGGTCCATTTCTGATGAGTTTCTCTGTTTGCCACAAAATCTCATTGTGAGATTTTCTGCAAGTAATCCTTCCCTCCTCTCCTACTATGGCGTGAAAAGTATTTTGTTTTCTTCCTATTTACAGAAACTCAGTGAATCTAACCTTGGCGAATAGAGTGATGTATAGAAACAAAGTTGCGATCGCCATGTTTGACCAATCAATCTTTCAACACCGTTTCACCAACCAATACCAAATTCGGCAATGTCCTACAATATCTGACATCTAGCTGACTGACTACATTTTGGACGAAGATAATACCCAGGCATTAGTGCAGTGAGAAGCGGTCTGAGTACAACTACTTTGCAATAGTTAAAACGATTAGTTTTCCAGACATTAGCAGACACAGAATCTTCTTACCAAATTGATGACGTAGTCTACAGGCTCCTACGCCACGGATTTGGTGGATATATTGTCTTCCTTTTTTGGATTAATAAAACTAATGGTCTTGTTAAAACATGACCGCAGTACAACCTAGTTACGCCTGTCACAGACTTACAGTAGATTATTTCCTTACATTTTCTGTGTCGACGGATAAACAAGATTTTAATAGGTTCGTCTTTCCCAAGCTGGTAGAAATCAAAGAAGGGCTAATGCATTTCCAAAAACACTTTGATCACAACAATTTAATGGCACCTTTGCGTCGGCAAAAAAACTCACAAATATGTTAGCTACGAAAACTAAGAGACGTATTAGGAAAAATTCAGTGTTGGATGTACTCCAGTGAATGACAAAAGTAGGATTACGATAATACAACATATTTTTACGGTTGAAGAAAGCTAAACGGATCAAGTTAGCGCTGCCAAATGTGCAGACGCTATTTATCTTTGAAATGTTCCCATTTAAAGTAAATTTAATACTCAAATAAATGATCCTCAGACGCCGCAAAAACGTCAACGAACATCTAATAATAGCCCCTTCAGTGCGCAAGATTACTCTTGGCAAAGATATAGATAGAAGATGAATATCGTTTCTACCTTAGGGAAGCCTTCACAAGAAATTCCCAGAAGTCAAGAACAAACGCTGCTTAAGGGCTGAGAAAATTTGTTAACTTATTATCTGGTCCGTAGCCTTTTGTGAAAGGGTTATGCAATGATTCTGGCCCGTCAAGCCCCCAGTTGGAGTAATCCGACGAATGCCCTCTTATAATTAATGGCTCTATATTTATATATATGTATTTATCAAGAAGAACTGGCTCATACGTTTGCTTTCGTACATATAAACTGAATCAACTATTATTGTTTAGTTTAAAATAACATACAACAAATTTAATAGTCAATTACTTCAACAAGTTAAAATAAGGATTAAATGGGGTGAAAGTTATATTAAATTTTTCCTCATTGGTAGGGCGTTAATAATAATGTCCGTATTTTTGCTGTAGCTTGTTATATAAAACTTAGCCCCAGATGAGTCCTGCAGCTGTGGTTTCCGTCACTTCTTTTTGGTGATGAGTACACTTCTCCACATAATTCGTCCACTGTAGGCGGTTCGTGGAGATACTCTTCTCTCACACTAGTGGCGTAGGAACTTCAGTATTTAAGTCTGATGTCTTGTAACCACGAACTGTGACAAATTAGAAAGAAACAAATGCCTCAGTACATTTGTTCTCCGCAAACTAACAGGCCCATTTTCATGCGCTCCACCCAAGAATGTTAACCTCTCAGAAGAATTAAATTCCCGAGCACACAATATAACTCAGGGAATATGATGAAAATTCACTAATATCCTTCTGGGTATTAACTAGGAAATTGCGTCTGGAGCGCATAAATAATGATTTGCCTGAATTACAATTAAAAAGGTATATAAATCTCACAAAATGATTCTATACACTTTAGGCACGTGTGATGTAATTACCACTCATTACTCGTCGCTACTCCCGTCGGAGTCTGGGGTCGCTCTTCTGTCGGGTTTCCCGCACGACTAGTCAGAAACAGTTACCATCTCTTGCAGTAGTGGTTCATGCATATACTATTTTCATATGCTGAGGTTGCTAGCCTCATATATTTAACCACTTAGCATGAAACCTGTAAAATTTACATTAGTAAATAAATTGTTTACACTTACCCCAACATTTTTGGAATACACACTTCTCCTGGCGCAGATTAGAATGGACCCACAGCCTTGTATTTAGATGCTGTTCGAATCACTTACGTCTGAGAAATTCCTCGTATGACGGGTGAAACACTTGGTCTGGAAATCTATAATTCCTCTTATGACGGGCGATACACTTGGTCTGGAAATCTATAATTCCTCTTATGACGGGTGAAACACTTGGTCTGGAAATCTATAATTCCTCTTATGACGGGCGAGACACTTGGTCTGGAAATCTATAATTCCTCTTATGACGGGCGAGACACTTGGTCTGGAAATCTATAATTCTTCTTATGACGAATGAAACACTTGGTCTGGAAATCTATAATTCCTCTTATGACGGGTGAAACACTTGGTCTGGAAATCTATAATTTCTCTTATGACTCCTTGTGATAAAATTCCCAATTTTCCAGTCTTGTATTAAAATTGCGGGTTTACTTGTACTTCCAAAATACTCGATCTGGTACTTATAGTTGTGGAATGATAAGTCCTATTCTCTTTCCTCTGGCTTGATAGGAGGTATTTAGTTGCCTCTGCGATGCAGTCTGTCTGTGTGCTGTGACTCCGAGTTTGTTAGATTATATCTCACAATCCTTAGTTTCAAAACCCAGCTGTGTTTCCGCTGAAAGTTCCATTCAAATCATAGTAGATTCTGTAGGACCAATCCAATCTATCTAGCACTATTTGGGTTGGGAAGTTTATCATTACTCATCCCACGCATATTTGAAAATATTAAATTTAATATACACGCGTGGCCTCTTACACAGTGATGTCATATCGTTAAGTAAGACTACCGGCGCACCTCTGTTTATCACCTTTATCTGCATGCCTCCGCTAGACAGATGTCTGGTCAAACCGGGTGGTCTTCTTTCATCGTATCACAACACCGGCTTGTGTCAACATGATAAACAGCTTTCCAATAGGGTCAAATGTTTGACCGCCCCGTTTCCATAAGCGGTCAGACAGATTAAGCAATAAAATTTTATTGCTGGCCGGGTCACTGTCGTAAAATCGTGTGTAAACCCACTTCTTTGTTAATACACTATGTCGATATACAAATGGGCACAGCCAATCCACGTTTAAGGAGTCACGCAAGATAGCTGGCAGACTCTGAGACAGAATAAATTAGACATAAAACACTGTTCGTTCGGAACTCCGGAAAACGAAAAGTACCAAAACGCATATAACCAATCAGCTTGCCCCGGCAATTAAAAAGACTAAAACGTCGCGAACCAATCAAAAGGGTTCCTTACGCAGTAGCATTTACCTGCGTTGACCTATATATATATATATATATATATATGTGTGTGCGCGTTTTATTCAAATACACACACAAACACGAAGACCAGCTAGAACGACAGACTGGGGAAGAGACAGTTGTCAAGACTGATTCCTGCTTACCTGCATGCCGGGCAAACTTGCTTCATTAAGTCGAGTCAAAATCTGTCTTGTATTAATCTTAGAGGGTAGGTAAACTTACTATAAACTTTTAGGAGTTTTAATATGCTAATATCATATATAACACTGGTATACACGCATTTCGGTGCCTTAAATTTTATAGCTGTTCTTGGGTAATTTGGGGTTGGTGATTCCAAAAATGTAATCAGATTTTTTCTATCAGCTCTAGTTTTTGAGATAACTAAGAATGACCATATTAGTAGGGCAATTGTTATGTACAATCCTAGAGTTAGGTGCTATCAGTGGCATTTTGACTTTAGTCTGCATTCATATTATATGTAATTACTGTGCATATATTACCAAAAATGTAATAAAACTTTATCACTAGCACTTGTTTAGTCAACACGCAAAAAAGGATCTTTTCGAGGACTTCCTGGAATGTGATATGCCCGGACAGTCACGCTTAAGGGTCCAACAGTAATCTGCCATAATGTGGGCATCCCAAAGTCCCTGGTATCTCTCTTCCATTGTTTTTATATCTTGGTGAAATCTTTCACCTTGCTCCTCACTAAAGTCGCCAAGATTCTCCGGAAATAAATGTAAATGGTTATGGGGGTAGTGCAATTTTATGTTCATGTTGCATCCAAGTTCACAAAACCTCGACAGCATGTTTCCAACTAATTCAGAATAATTGTCTGCTTTAAAGTTACCAAGAAAGTTTTGCACAACTGAAACAGATAATGACCTGGCTGTGGACTCTGTTTTGTTCATGGAATCAATACAATTTGGATCGTTTATTAACTTTCTAATTTAAGGTCCATCAAAAATTCCAGCTTTAAGTTTGTCTATGCTCAATTCTGGAAACTTTCTGCATAAGTAATTAAAACAGGTACCATCTTTGTTCAGTGCCCTAACAAATTGCTTCATCAAGCCAAGCTTTATATGTAATGGTGGCAGTAGAACTCTTTTTCGATGAATGAGAGGCTTATTGACAATATTTTTTTCTCCAACTTTAAATTCATCCCTCAACGGCCACTGTTTCTTTGTCCAGTGCATATCTTTTGCCCTGCTATCCCACAAACATATGAGAGCCGCGCTGGTGTAATGGCTTCGGCGTTGTACTGGCGACCAGGTGTTCATGGTTCAAACCCGGGCGTCGGCGTTTGAAGAAATGTTTACGGCCGGAAATTTGACTGAATAGCCTGAACGGCTCCTGTGATAAACCCTCTGTGGATGGGAAGGAGCGAAGCTCCTGACCGGGTTGGAAGGAAAGTCCTCAGGTTCCCCAGCCTCGCAATGACATGTCATTGGGCCGAAGGGCTGAAAGCCTAAGTGCCGCTGGTTAAAAAAAAGAAATAAAATAAAAAAATAATAAAAAAATCCCACAAACATATAAAGCATGGATATTTGGTGAATCCCATTTGCTGGCCAAGCAAGAAGTTCATCATTTTAAGATCTACACAAACCATCCAGTTATGCTCTAAATACTTCAATTTTTCCAGAACTGTGCTTATTGTAGCATACTCCTCCTTCCTTGTAGTAGAATGAGCAATTGGAATTGAGCCATATTTGTTACCATTGTGTAAGAGAACACCCTTCAAACTTCTTTTAGAGCTGTCAATGAAAAGTCGCCACTCATCTGGTGTATAACTTACACCCATTTTGTCAACAAGACCTCCTACATTAGTACAAAACACAAGGTTGTTTTCTTTACAAAAGAATGGAATAAAACCTTGCTCTCTGCTGCAATAAAATGTAACCTTTGTTTCAGCAGTCAGTAATTGTTTATCTTTCAATCTTGAAGCCAAAAGTTCTGAAGATTCCTTGGAGAGATATAGATCTCGGATTAGATCCTTTAGTTCAAGCTGGTCGAAGCGTTAGAACTGGACAAGTGCCAGTGGAACAAGAGATGAGAAGAAGACGATGGCGATGGATAGGACACACACTGAGGAAACCTGTTGATAGCATTACAAGTCAGTCCTTGTTCTGGAACCCCCAGGGCAAGAGAGGCAGAGGAAGACCAAGAAGTACATGGAGAAGAGAGTTGGAAACAGAGGTGAAAATGATGAGGAGAACATGGAAAGAACTTGAGATGATGGCACGTGACAGGAGGACTTGGCATGTGTTTGTTGAAGGCCTATGCTCCTTTGGGAGTGGAGGGTTATGAAATGAAATGAAATGGTCGAAGCGTTGAGCATCTGAAAAATCATCTTCGAAATCACTATCACTGTCACTTGTCGTTCCACATGCACTGCTGTCTCATCTTCTAGCAGAGAATCCGAAATCTGACTGAAAGTTGGAATTGGTATGTCATCTACGTGTGGAACAGGTCGCCTAGCAGGATCTAAATCTGGATATTTCCACTTTTTGTGATTTTTTCCATTAATTCCCTTAATATTCAAAACACAGAAATAACAGTCATCATAGTGGTTCTTGGGCTGTCTCCAAACCATTGGAATTCCAAATTTTAAACATTTTCTTTTCCCACAAGTCCACTGTCGCAGGTGTTTAACACATGTTTTGCAAACAATATGAGGAGCCCAAGACTTGTCCTGGTCTGCGCGCGCGCGGGCCCGTTTGTTTTGGGGGTCACCCTGTATTAATGAAATACAAAAATGTCTGTATCTCAAAAACTAGAGCTGCTACAGACAAGTAAATGTGATATTTGGATTGAGCAGGCCTCATTTATGTACAATCAAGAGTAACATGTTTGGCACCCAAAAAAAATTTTTTTTGTAGGGCTGTGTAATGATTGAATTTTATAGTATCATGTATAATGATTGTGTATGACTGTTGAAAAGAACCCCCCTGAAAATAACCTCACCTGTATATAATATCACTTTAGTATTTTAGTTTTACTATGAGTGTATCATGTATAATGATTATATTTTATGGAATCAGGTATAATGATTGTATTTCCTGGTATGATTGCTGAAGGCGAAAACCAATCGGAAATATAACCTAACAGTCCTTGTTAGGACTCATATAACTCCAACCTGAATAATAACCTAACAGTCCTTGTTAGGACTCATATAATTCCAACCTGAATATAACCTATGACTATATCGTGTATAATGATTGTATTTTATAGTATCATGTATAATGATTGTGTATGACTGTTGAAGAAGGAAACCACCAGAAAATAGCCTACACCTGTATATATTTAATGTAGGATTTTAGTTTTACTATGAATGTATCAGGTATACTGATTATACCTTAGGGAATTAGGTATATTGAATGTATTTCCTGGTATGACTCCAACCTGAATAATAACCTAACAGTCCTTGTTAGGACTCATATAACTCCAACCTGAATAATAACCTAACAGTCCTTGTTAGGACTCATATAACTACAACAATAATGTTAGGGTATATTTTACCAGCCAGTATAGCACTTATCAGAGATGGCCTGGTATATTATAGGTGGAAGGAAACGGTTGTATCATACGGTGTACAAATTATTTGATGTATTCATGTATTGAATTATCAGAAAGAATGTTTTGCAAGTGCACACCTGTCATGTCTCGCTATTGCTAAATCATACTGAGCCATGTTGTCATTCATCCTACATGCAGACACCTGAAACACGCTCATCTCATATACACTACAAATAGGTGGGTTTGATGACAGAAATTAGCCTCTATTTTTCCTTGTTACAGGTTTATTCGTGTCATCCAACCTGAGGTCGTATTTTCGGGTCAAACCTGCTGCCTGGAACTTCACAGGAGCATAGTGGTTGTATCGGAGCTACATCCTCAGTCTTGGGTGAGCTAAAGGAACGATCATCAGTGGGTCTTGCGTACATCAAATTAAGAAGGACAGAACTGTTTTAAGAGATGATTACACATTAGTACCATTTCCGTCGGCAAGTGTGAGCAATTAACTGTCTATGAAGAAAAAGTGATTTAGCTTAGATAAACAAGACAAGATAAACAGCACAGCGCATAAATTCTCTATAATTGATTAACAGCACAGCTGATATATAATTTTTTTTCCTATAATTGGAAGACTTGTTGTAATATATATATATATATATATATATATATATATATATATATATATATATATATATATGTATATATATATATATATATATATATATATATATATATATATATATATATATATATATATATATATATATATATATATATTGTCACAGTGACTGATAATTTATTTTACTGTATTTGTGGAGTTGGACAATAGTAGTGAAATCGACAAGAGTTAGTGGACTGACAGAGTTATAGATTACACACACAGAAAGGTGTAAATAGGAGATGGACGTGAGACAACCTGGAAGAAGATTTATCAAAATGATCTCTCTCTCCAAGCCTCAACTCATTTTTACTGTCTAAGCACCTCCTGCTCTCACTCTTTTCTCTTATCAAACATAGAGATTATAGTAAAGAGCTAAAACAAGTTAATTATGGATGGAAGGGTCGTGAACAGCGCATTAATAAAATGTGTAAACTTTATTAAAGAAGAAAAGCATGAAAATAATGCATATCATCATACACAGCATAAAATTCATCAAAAATCATCAATAAGCAAAATATGCAAAATACACCGACGAACACACACACCACCAGTCATAAAACCTGTATAACACATAGAAATGAATAAACTGAGTGTCAGTCCGTCCGCTTTCGTGGGACCAAATGTAATAGTTCCAGAAAAGTGTCTTACATGTAGATCCTTCAAGGCGAGGGAATAAGCCTACAAAACCTTCCTTGTTGGTGCTATCATTGGTGACCTCTAATTGCGCGAGGTGGGCTGGAAGTCTCTATTTACCTCTGGTTTTCCAAACGAATAAACTGCGTGTCAGTCCGTCCGTTTTCGTGGGACCAAAAGCTAGCTCCAGAAAAGTGTCTTACATGTAGATCCTTCAAAGTGAGTGAATATGTTCCTGGCCCGAGATGGACCATCATGAGATAAGGCAGACTTTAACACAGAACTAAATGTTAAGGCCTATATCTAGTCATTTTTCGGGGTGAGTTGACATATCTTATAATTATAATATGATATATTCATGTTAGCTTCTACATATATCTGATAGGAAAGTGACGTGAATTCATTTCTGAGGACTTCTCCTAGTCATTTAATTCAGTGATAATGTAGCGCTGTCTACGGCCTTAGTAAGTGGTGTTTACGCTGTTTTGGTTTATAATGGGTTAAATGATAGACTTACAATAACAGACACTCACTAGGTGTAGAATCAGTCTACAGATGCTTATCATGGGTTAAGAATAGGCTAATTAACTGTCATTTCTGTAAGATAATGTCAGAGGTGTGGACAGGCACTTCAACACTGAATTATAGGAGATAGTCACTTATTCCTTTTTGATAGATATTTCTAGTGGCAAGGGAGAATCATTATATGCTTACTTGTGTAGCTAGACTCTAGTCATAACTTTCACAGAAAGCAGACACCCGCCATAGATATAATTCTATCTTATGTACAGTCACAACTGTATTATTATAGCAAGAACATTGCATTTTCTATGTACTCATTTTGTGGAATGTTAATATATTTCCCCAAGGGGACATATGATTTATTTGTGTAATGTCACATGCTGTAATCTGTTTATGTAATTCATTTAATGTTGTAAGATGATAGCATAATCATGCAGCTATAACTACAGGGTTAGGGTTCCTGTATGTTGAGATCGGGAGAAGAGGAGTAGATTTTGCTGTCAGATCATTTACTGACAGGTACCTGGGTGTACAAAAGATATTAAGCCTATGCAGGCGCATGCTGATAATTGATAGAGTGGAAGGAACAGGAGACATGGTTAAAGACAGCCCTAAAACTATCATAGCAATAACTACAATAAATTTAATCCCATAGTGGAGCGAAACTTTCTGTATAAAGTTAGTGTGATTTATTATTTGCTTGATGTAAAGGCCGTCTTTTTGGATCTCGGTTTCAGGGATACCGAATCGCTAGAGCAGACTCCAGTCAGGCGAAGAACGTCATGTTCTCTTCGATCTAGAGGGTTTCTGAATACCGCTAGCGTCACGAGTTGTCAACCCCGTTCCTGAATTAAAACCCCTTTTGTCAATGCCAAGTTAAGCTCACGCAGTGCAACGAGCCAACGCTAAATCTGAAATCATCTATTGCAGTAGTAGTTCCCTACTCGCTTATTAAATTACCAGTCAGAGCATTGCGGCTTCCAGAATATCAAAACCGCCCAGCATGTCTATAGCAGAATCTGATATCACCCGACTTTGTGTGCCTAAACGGGGCACTCAGCCAAACCACAGTCAAACCAGTCCAAACCGGATTTAATGCCAAGCAAGCAATAGCGCTGGATAAGAGCGCCTGGGACTCTTTGTCCTCAAGTAACTTCGTCTGGTGTATTTCTGGGTTTATGTAGAACTTCGCACTTAGGAGCGGCCAACCAAACATAGACAGAGTCCAGCCCCTCACGCAATTAGGGGTCACCAAAGTTAGCGCCTACATTGGATTTACAGGTTAATTCCATCACCCATGGAGTATATATCTTACGTAAAGACATTGGAGCTATTTCATTTGGTCCCACGAAAGCGGACGGACTGTCGCTCAGTTTGTTTATTTGGTCAGCAGAAGATATACAGAGTTCCAGCTCCCTCGCGCAATTAGGGGCACCAACGTTTAGCACCTACAGGACAGTTTTACAGGTCAATTCCATTACCCCTGGAGTATATATTTACGTAAAGACACTTTTCTGGAGCTGGCACATTTGGTCCCACGAAAGCGGACAGATTGACACTCAGTTATTTCTTTGATAAACCGGAGGTAAATAGAGTATTCCAGCCCACCTCGCGCAATTAGAGGTCACCAATGATAGTACCAACAAGGAAAGTTTTGTAGGCTTATTCCCTCACCTTGAAGGATCTACATGTAAGACACTTTCTGGACTATTGCATTTGGTCCCACGAAAGCGGACGGACTGACACTCAGTTTATTCATTTCTCTGTGTTCTACAGGTTTTATGACTGGTGGTGTGTGTGTTTGTGGGTGTGTATTTGCATATTTGTGGTTATTGATGATTATTGATGTCTATTGATGATTATTTGATTATTGATGATTATTGATGACTATTGATGATTATTTGATTATTGATGATTATTGATGAATTTTATGTTGTTTGTGATGAGATGCATTAATTTCATGCTTTTCTTCTTTAATAAAGTTTACACATTTATTAATGCGCTGTTCACGACCCTTCCATCCATAATTAACTTGTTTTAGCTCTTTACTATAATCTCTATGTTTGATAAGAAAAAAGAGTGAGAGCAGGAGGTGCTTAGACAGTAAAAGTGAGTTGAGGCTTGGAGAGAGAGATCATTTTGATAAATCTTCTTCCAGATTGTCTCAAGTCCATCTCCTATTTACAACTTTCTGTGTGTGTAATCTATAACTCTGTCAGTCCACTATCCCTTGTCGATTTCAATACTATTGTCCAACTCGACAAATACTCTACACTTTACTCAACCAAGACATATATATACATACATATATACTAGCCAGAAGAGACCCCGATGCCATCACAAGAACAGCTATGCTTTGGACCCCTGAAGGAAAGCGAAAGAGAGGCCGACCAAAAACAACTTGGCGGAGGACTGTGGAGGCTGAGATGCAAAGAATGAACCAGAGTTGGGGCACTGTACGAAGGATGGCCACCGACCGTGCAAAGTGGAATCAATTTGTTGTTGCCCTACAAGACGCCACTAGGCGTGATGGCCACTGACTGCTTTGACGGTCGGTGGTTAAGGATCGAAGAAGAAGAAGATATATACTAGCAGATGGCAAAAGAACAGTTGGGAGACCGCAGCTCAGGCTCCAAAATGTGTGCAAGAGAGATATGAGGGCACTGGACATAAATCCCGCAACGTGGGAGGATGAAGCTGCCGATCGCACCAAGTGGCGATGCTATTTACGGCGCCTCCTCAGATTGGGCGAAAAGAGGCTCACACAACAAGCCGAAGAGAGGAGAAAGCGTCGAAAATGAGCAGCTGAGGGCTGTGTGACAAAACGTCTGAACATGCTTTTTTGTGTGATCTCTCACACCTTCAGCCCTCCGGCAGTATCCTTTCCTTTTCTTCATTTTTTCTCACATCGCTTTTATTTGGCATAAATCATGACTTTTCATTCGTTATTTTCACTATTTTGCTCAATGCAGGACATAACATGGTGAAGTCTCTAACACGCCACTCCCCTATGGTAGTATTTGCTACGGGAGTATGCGTATCTTATTGTTTACCACTCCACTCCCAGACTGTTGTTACGATTTGCCAGGTTTGGTGACTGTAGCGTGCGGTTTTTATTGTTGACAATATAGAAATAGAATTTCTGCAGGAAAATGGTGAAGTCCCAGTGTATGAGAGAACTACTGGTATCACAAATTAGTTACGGCTGTGAATGATCTGATCTAGAAAAATTAGTGGAGTGGAGACAGTCATAAAATGCCACCTCGCTGGGTAACTAACTGTGATATTAAAACAAGGAAACAGATTTCACTTAACAATTATAAAATTGACAAGTCGTTCAAATACAATTTCCTTATTTATTAAATATATACACTATCTACTCTTGTGCTGAAGGGTGGATGTTGGAAGATGGAATGCAATGGATTTGTAAGTTTACATATGATATATATATATATATATATATATATATATATATATATATATATATATATATATATATATAAACTCCGCCTATGCCGGTCCCAAGCCCGCATGAAAAAGGAGGAGGGCGGCCTGCATGGAGGCCGTAGGGAGGCAGCCCCTCCACCATGCAAAGGCACAACAGGCCAATCTCCTGTTTATCTTAAACTATGATTACAAGCAATATAAGAGAGAAAACCGGACTGATTCTAAAGGCGACGAACTGCAACGGACTACGGACTACGACTAATGGAACTTGGAACACAAGAAGTATAAATGGGAAAGAATAGGAGCTGATGGAAGAGATGAGGAAAGCAAAACTAGAAATCCTGGCTATTACCGAAACAAAGAAAAAGGGACAAGGAGTCATGGATCTCGATGGCAACACTCTGCTATACAGTGGTGTACCCACATCTGAAAGAGCTAGAGGGGGCGTGGGTTGCATTGTGGCCAAAAACCAGAAAGATAGTATCAAGGGATGGAACTTTGTCTCGGAGCGCATTATGGTTGTAAAACTAAAAGAAGGAGAAACCATAGTCAACCTGGTCATAGTGTATGGGCCAAATAAGGATGAGAGAGCAGAGGTCAAGGAAGAATTCTTCGAGCTGCTTCAAAGGACAGTGGATGACTGCCTAGATGAAAGTATCATGCTCGGAGATTTCAATGCCAGAGTTGGAAATGACCATGCTAGATGGGGTGGAGTTATCGGAAGATATGGAGAAGATACTCTCAATGACAATGGAAAGCGACTCCTCAGATTCTGCAGTGAGCAGAATCTGATCATTACCAACACAAAGTTCCCCCATAAGCGCATACATGCATACACTAGGTGTGAACCAACAAAGAATGAGAAGTCAGTGATCGACTATGCCATTGTTAGGAGGAGCTCATTCAAATATGTCAGGGATGCTAGAGTCTGGAGGAAGCCAGAGATTGGAAGTGATCACTACCTGCTTACAATCAAAAGAACAACTGAAAGAGTTGCTCAGCCTAGGAACTGCCCAGCACCACGCAAGAAACCAAGTAAACGAACGGAAGAAATGAGCATTAAGACCTACAAGCTGAAAGAGCCAGAAATTAAGACCAGATATCAGGGGCTTATTGCTACAGCGGTGAGAAACACAGAAGAACAACCTGATGACTTGGAAACCATGTGGCTTAAATTCAAGGACATCATAAAGACAGCTGCTGCAGAAGCATGTGGTGAAGTCTGACTTGGGAACAAGAGAAAGGGACACCTTGGTGGACAGAAGAAGTCAAAGAGAAAATAAGAGAGAAGAAAATGGCATGGAAACAATACTTAAGAGCTAAAAACACAGCAGGATAAATAGAGAAATATAGAGAATATGTGATACTCAGAACAGAAGCAAAGAACAAGGTGCTAGCAGCAAAACAGAAGTCCTGGGAAGAATTTGGAGAAAAGCTAGAAAAGGACGCGCAAGAAAACCAGAAATTGTTCTATAAGATAGAGCAGAGACTCCGATGCCTAGCTGAGCCACAATTGGATGAAGTTCAGTGCGGATTCCGAGCAAACCGAAGTACTCAAGACCAAACTTTACACTCAGACAGCTGAGTGAAAAGGCCCTTGAGTATAAGAGTTAGATCCATCTTTGTTTCATAGATCTGGAAAAGGCGTTTGACAGGGTCCCCTGGAGCAAACTTTGGGACTGTTTGGCGAGGAAGAACATTCCAGCACCTATGATTCATGCTATACAGAGCTTCTACAAGTCTTGCAGAAATTATGTGAGGACAGCAAACTATAAGTCAGAAGAGTTCAGGACCACCACTGGTGTAAGACAAGGCGATATCCTGTCACCTTATCTTTTCATACTCCTCATGGACGATGTCATCAAGGCATGTAAGGAGATAACAAGAAAGTATTCAGTGGGGTACTGGAAGATGAGACAGGTCTGTATTTCAGAGCTAGCATTTGCTGATGATGTTGTCCTGATTGCTAAATCAGAGACACATCTCCAATCCAACCTGCAAGTCTGGAAGGAAGAGCTGGAGAAGAGAGGGATGGTCATAAGCAGCTCTAAAACAAAATCCATGGTGATATCACGAGAAGAAAGAAAACATCAGATTAAGTTGGGAGAACAGGTCTCGGAGCTATTATAGACCGAAAGGGAGGCATCAAAAAAGAGTTGGCCACTCGAAAAGCAGCGGCTGGGAGACTTTTTCAGGCCATAAATCGAGGATTGCTCAGCAAGAAAGAGGTTGGTAAGAAAACGAAGATGGCTGTATACCGCTCCACCTATGTCCCAGTCTTGACATATGGATGCGAGTCATGGGCAATGACTACAACCCACAAAAGCCAGATCCAAACCTCAGAAATGAGGTATCTGAGGAAGGTGGTTGAAGTAACAAGAAGAGACATGGTCCGCAATCAGACGATACGTCAAGGCCTAAAATCCCACCCGCTGCAGACCCAAATAGAACAGTTCCAACTAAGATGGTTCGGCCATGTCTGCAGAATGGGAGAAGATCGGCTACCACGACAAGCATGGGAAACAAAGAGCCAGGGATCCAGACCTACAGGACGACCCAGAGTCCGCTGGGAGGACAACATTAGACAATCTTTGAAAGACCGAGGACTAGAATGGAACCAGGCCAGGAAGAAGACAGCTGATAGAATAGTCAGGCGCTCTCTCTTCCAAACCTCTACACCTAACGGTAGAAGGGGAACGACTAAGTAAGTAAGTAAGTATATATATATATATATATATATATATATATATATATATATATATATATATATATATATATATATATATATATATAGATATAGATAAATCATATGTAAACTTACAAATCCATTGCATTCCATCTTCCAACATCCACCCTTCAGCACAAGAGTAGATAGTGTATATACTTAATAAATAAGGAAATTGTATTTGAACCACTTGTCAATTTTATAATTGTTAAGTGAAATCTGTTTCCTTGTTTTAATATCACAGTCAGTTACCCAGCGAGGTGGCATTTTATGACTGTCTCCACTCCACTAATTTTTCGAGATCAGATCATTCACAGCCGTAACTAATTTGTGATACCAGTAGTTCTCTCACACACTGGGACTTCACCATTTTCCTGCAGAAATTCTATTTCCTTATTGTCAACAATAAAAACCTCACGCTACAGTCACCAAACCTGGCAAATCGTAACAACAGTCTGGGAGTGGAGTGGTAAACAATAAGATACGCATTACTCCCGTAGCAAATACTACCATAGGGGAGTAAACAATAAGATACGCATTACTCCCGTAGCAAATACTACCATAGGGGAGTGGCGTGTTAGAGACTTCACCATGTTATGTCCTGCATTGAGCAAAATAGTGAAAATAACGAATGAAAAGTCATGATTTATGCCAAATAAAAGCGATGTGAGAAAAATGAAGAAAAGGAAAGGATACTGCCGGAGGGCTGAAGGTGTGAGAGATCACACAAAAAAGCATGTTCAGACGTTTTGTCACACAGCCCTCAGCTGCTCATTTTCGACGCTTTCTCCTCTCTTCGGCTTGTTGTGTGAGCCTCTTTTCGCCCAATCTGAGGAGGCGCCGTAAATAGCATCGCCACTTGGTGCGATCGGCAGCTTTATCCTCCCATGTTGCTGGATCCATGTCCAGTGCCCTCATATCTCTCTTGCACACATTTTGGAACCTCAGCTGCGGTCTCCCAACTGTTCTTTTGCCATCTGCTAGTTGCCCGTAGAAGATATCTTTCGGGATGCAACCATCTTCCATGAGGTCGGACATGGCCAAGCCAGCGAAGTCTGCGCTGTCTAAGCAGTGTATACATGCTTTGAAGGCCAGCACGTGACATTTGTCACTTTATCTTTCCACGAGACGCCGAGGATATGGCGTAGACACCGTAAATGGAAGGCATTGAGCCTTTTTTCTTGCTTAGCATAGGTCGCCCAGGTCTCGCTGCCATATAGGAGTGTGCTTGTGACGCAGGCGTTATATACCGCAGCCTTGGTCTTCGTTGTGAGTTTGGAGTTTCCCCATACACGCGATGTGAGGCGGGCAAAGGTAGCTGCAGCTTTGCCAATGCGGCTGTCAATTTCTGTGTCCAGTGAGAGCTTGTCATTGATGGTAGACCCCAGATATGTGAAGTGGTGCACCACTACCAATTCATAGTTATCGATAGTGATAACTGGTGCAGCACCCGCATCCTGACTCAGCACATTCGTTTTGTTTAGACATATTGTGAGGCCAAAGTCCTTGACAATATTTTACCTATTTGGTGCCACCTCACAATCTAAAATACATTGTACACCACAAACGCTTTGTTATAGGCATCAGTGATTGATAAGTAGACTACGGCTGATGAAGTTAGGAAACCTGGACACCTACGGCTGCTGTTGAGTGTGTCAAGTAGACATGGATAACTGCTATCTGGCACGTGCAGCCTCCGGGAGTCTCTGTCGAGACAAAACACCTACTGCTGCTACTGAGTGTGTCAAGTAGACATGGATAACTGCTATCTCACACGTTCAGCCTCTGGGAGGCTCTGTCGAGACAAAGAAAGAAAAGGGTTACTGCTCGCTCAAGCATGTCGTACAAGGCGACTAATATGAGGTTTTGCATGCAGCTGGCAGCCACATTATGTGAAAATAAATAACTGCAGGATCGCAGCTGCAGGATCTCAGCTGCAGGATCACAGCTGCAAGAGAATGTAGATGCTTGGGGCAGACTTCCTGTAAGCTCTAAGCTCCATTAGGAGCGCCACAAACAATGAAAGTGATGATGATGATGACGATGATGATGACGATGATGACGAAATAAGGTTAGGAAACCTACAAGTCTACTGCTGCAGAATCTGTCTTATGGAAATAAACACCAGGTATCGCACACATCTGATCAGATCATTGTCAGGACCGTCCACTATTTCCCAATATTTGTCTTCTAGTCAGAAATATTTAATTATTTTTGCTAATTACCATTATTATATGTTATTCCGTTGTAGCTACCTTCTGTAGTTTTGATGTCTCCCCACTTATTTCAAGCATTAAGGAGACACTGTATATTTTTCGAAGCAACAATCTCTGTTAGTTTACGATCAGGATTTAAAAAAGTAAACTCATCTCACTTAAAAAAACAAATTGTCTCAGATCAAACATAATTACTGTAAAACAAAACAAACGGGACACACGATTCTCTGATGCCTGATATTTCTTCCCAGACGTTGGTACTTACTTAACCTATTTCAAACGCAAGCAAGGTCATGTACTAAAAAGCATATATGTGTATGTCTGTGAACGTGTGCCAGTGTGCGCGTACGTGCGTGTGCGTGATCGCGTGTGTGCATACATACCTATATCCATGAGGCTGCGTCGACCCTGGGGCCGTTTGCGGTCTAAAAAAATCTGACCTCAACTGGGGATCGAACCATGGACCACCGAGCTAGGAAGCCAGTGCACTAACCGCTGTGCTACCGCGGCTCTGTTTGATATACCAAACTACTATTGTATTTGATGCTATATTTAGTATCTCACTAAACTACCAGTCAATGTATTTTATGGCAAACAAAGATTCTGATATGTATGTATGTTTATATATATATATATATGATAGGAAACTCTATACAGAGCGATCTAACCGGAGGCAATCTGATCATCAGAATTGGTACACCCGTCGAACAAGTGTGTCGGCCAGTTATTCTCCTTTACACTCTAAGGGGAACGGGCCCACCTGGGTCATGCCTCCCAAGTGTCTCCGCCTCCTGTTGTCTTATGTAGAAAATGAACCACTCCACCTTGGTTGCAGCTTTTTTTTTTTTTTTTTTTTTTTTCGTACGCCCGCTAATACTCGAGGCGAAATCTCAGGTTATTATTAATGTTTTTAACCTGACATTGATTTTACGTGAGTATCCCTTTGTTTCTTGTACAGAGACAGGTGTCCCTCGCCATTCAGGCAAATACTCTCCGATTTCGGAGGTACCCATTAGAGCTGGGTCGGCTCAGGAGCCGCCAGTCCCTGGTCGACGACACTCCTTCAAATGTCCTCGCCAGGTCTCGAGTTAATCCAGTCCAAATCCCGGTCAACGAAAAATCCTCAAATGCCGTCGCCCGGGTTTGATCCTGTATCACCCGGTCGCCAGAGCGGTGTTGTAACCACTACGCTAGCGCGGCCCCCGTTGCAGCTTTAAAATCCACAATTCTGCCAGCCGGAGGCTATTGTGAAAGTAACTCTCATGTTGAAAACAAATTATTGTGCCATAACACAACACGACTAGGGACAGACACTGACCCACCTGCGCAAAGCAAACGACGCTTGAAGCCACTGCACGCTAGCAACTGAAATCTACTTGCGCCCGACACCTAATATAATAATATACGCCGCGTGTTGCCTGTAAGCCACTGCCCTTTCACCAATAAAACGAAAAGCTCAATGTATTGCGGAGTTTTCTGTCCCGAGTTCCATAGCCCATTGCGGTTGTTCCACAGCCAGCATGATGCTTTTTCCGCAGTTTCACTAAGCCTCTTCAGTGCCCTTGTTCTCGACTGTCCCCTCAGCCCCAACAGTTTCAATAAATCGTACACTGATGCAGCCACGAGCCCTCTTGCACTCACCTCAACAGCCATGACCCTTGCAGTGAACCCATCGTGTCTCAGATCCGCGGCCAGATCACTATACTTGGCCGCTTTGAACAAATGTGGCTCTTCCAACCTGGAGTCAAATCGCACGGTCAGTTCAATCAATATAACCTGGGGCGATGATGAAGAATGCTGCACCATATCCGGTCGTCTTCGAGATTTCCTGATACTCTCTGGATATGCTCCTCGTCCAGGTAGGTCTACCGCCATCTCCCAGTCATTTGCACAGTCAAGGAGAGATGGTACACTGCTACCTGATTTACTCGGTTTTGGGTGTGCTGACTTTCCTGCTCTCAGAAAGTATGTGTTTGCGGTGTTCGGCCTAACATTGCTATTCGCCTTCATCCTTGCCAGATCTATTGTCGCAGCCAGCTCATTTAGCACTTTGTTGTGGCGCCATGTGTATAGCCCTTTCCCTAATGACACCTTGCAAGCTGAGAGCACGTGTTCAAGTGTCTGCCTCTCATGGCACAGCGGGCACTGCTCATCATCCGACTTTCCCCATCTGTGACATATGATGTAAATATGGCCTCAGTAATCCTCAGTTATCCGACCACTTTTGCTTCCGCGTTCAGGGTTTATAATTTGCTACACAAAAACCACGCAATTTCTGACTGTCTGACCCATATTTTTTATCTACGCCTCTTTTGTCTACTTGACAGTACCAAACGAGCTTGCGAGCGTGTTTACAAACTTTCGAAACCGTCATTCATTCAGGGGAGCGAATCACGTTTGCTTACCTGAGCGTCTCACGGGAGTTGATTTGTCAATATTATGATAACTGGCAGATAGCACGTGCAGAACCCGTGGAAGGTAACAGCTTTTGAAGTTTCTCTACGAGGGGAGCAAATCCTGTGATGTTTATACATTCAGGGAAAAGGTATCTCTTTGATCTCGAGAAACAGGAAATTCGCAGACCGAAGCTTTGTTGTTGTTAGCAGCGGCTGACAGAAGTGACCGAGGAATCTTTGATCGGGGAACTAGTTTCCTGAATGTCCGCTATACACGAGTAGTGTGAAAAGTAACAGACTTCTGAGATCAAACTACGATGATCCTATACAAACCGCGTGTGTCTCCAACCATTATCAGTTGTTGCTCAGATTTTTTGGATAATCTAGCTCGTTATTCTAGAGCCATTGTGAAAGTGCGTTATTAGCATTTCGTGGAGTTTGTTTCATTTCTGATTGTGGTAATAGAAATTAGCCTTTTTCGTGATTTAATGTGTTAAGTTTATCATTATAATTCACTGGGATTTTCTAGGTGTTAAGACTAGCGAATTAAATAACGCATAGCTATTTTTTTAGATGCTTCAGTTGTAAGGTAGATTTAATCACCCGCTATCACCCAGAAAGAGATGGTTTAGTTGATTAATAAATACACTAGGCGACTGATAATTGATGGAATACAATACATTTCTAATTCATTATGTGTAATTATATAAGTGACTAGTGTAATATCAGGTAAGGAGATAAAGGATCCCGTTACACGCCCATTGAGACATATTGGGAATATGGTGTTAGGATCATATTTTTTTGACCATCGGCACACTAGGGGTACGTGGTCAACATCACGCCGGCCGCATCAACCTTCCCAGAGTTGCTCTGGTACCCAGTTGGGGCTAGGTCGACCCAGGAGCCGGCCTAAAAGAATCCCACCTCATCTGGGATCGAACCATAGACCACTGAGCTAGGAAGCCAGAGCACTAACCACTATGCTACCACGGTTTCCTAATATCATGTGGCGAAACAAATAGTTAGTAATGACAATCGATATTTGTTAAAGTGATTAAAGATTAAATACTAACTGACCAAACAGGATAGGCTAGACATAATGTGCGACTTTTAACTTAATCAGGGATGAAGAAAAGGATGAGAGATGTCTCGTCCCCTTGCCGTGTGTCGTAAATTTATTTTGAGAGAATGAGTCTTAGAAATAGTAGTCCGGTTTAGAGTGTAGAATGATGGTGAAAAAGCTCAGTGATAGAAATGTAGAGATTAAATATGATGCTCCACAGAGGGCTGGAGGAGAGTAAAGACAGACTTATTTACGACAAATCGTTCCTCTCAATCTTCTCTTCCACTCTCCTGGTCAAACAATTATTTGCCAGTTTTCCAGACACACATCTGCGCTCACACCGATTTGGTGCTTCAGACACACAGACGACGTGGATACAACTATCTTAAACAAATCTGAGGGATTTGGGCCTTGGTAGTCCAACACAGTACTATATATGTTTATGCCGTTTATTAGCATTAAACTCAATCACAACATCCAACAGGTTACATAAAAATTATCATAAGTACAGAAAATAGAATTAACAAGGTGAGGATGGGGGTAAAGAAGATTGGTATCGACTAAGCCCTTTCCGCTTATTAGACAAAGGTAAACCCAGTCCCAAGATAGATAGTTATCAGGAACATAGGTAATGTAACCTAACAATGAAGTTAATTTCTCTGAAAGAGGTGTTACAATATTAGGTATGGTGGTAGACTAAAATACTGTTATCCCAATTGTGTCTTCCCTTTACTAAGCAAAGAAAAAAAAGGGGGAGGGGATGAAACAGAGTTAACAAATTATCCCACTTTTAGGAACAATGCCGGGTATACAGAAAACGTGTTACCCGGTAGGCAGTTGACAAATGGTTTCTGCAAAAATAAATCTCCTGTCATTCATACACTCTGTGAGGATCCACACTCATATACACCACACACTTACCGATTTCAGCATCAGACAATCCATAGCATGATATACACAGTAATTAAACTCTTTACATGTGAAAACTGTCTAGTCCTTCTATGTCCCGCCCCAGATAATGCGAGGTTTCACTGAGAGCAAATATTCCCGCTTATCGCCGGACTTGAAGTTCTAAGAGTTCTTGTGTTTTATTATAAAGAAACGAGTCTATGGGATGGCACTGACGCAGATCGACATAGGGGTGAAAAATGAGGTGATGGTATAATCCTTCAATGCGTGATGATAGCCACTGACCGGTAAAGTTTTTAATCCAGTGAGGAAAAACTAGGCTCGGTCACAGTCAGGTAAATCGGTATTCTCTCACATTTAGAGCCGTACATAAATTATTGCTACTGGCACTGTTCATCTTCCAGTTTATCTCACAGATTGAAATTTAAATTTGATGATAATATTTTAAATGTTCTTGGGTAGGCTTTTTTTTCATGTAATTATGACAGCTAGGCCGCACCGGACCGCCACAAGATTAAATTTAAAAAAAATGTCTCATCAAACTGTCTGGAAGTTTAAGAACCGAGTATGGAAACTCTCTGTATGATTTATTAATAATACTGGGATCGCAAAGGTGATCATTCTGGAGAAAAAGATAGAAAACCCATGACAATCATAATCATACTTCAAAAATCAAATAATATTCTTAACGCGCGATAAATTTACCGTTAAGGCTATATATATATATACACTCGCGTATTTAATTATGTATTTAAGAAACCACGTCACGAGTCTTATGGTTAAAATACACATCTAGATATATATATATAGGACTTAACTAAATTTATTAATTATAAATTCCTTCGCGACTTTAAAAGTTACTTTAACATTTAAACATCTATTATTTTTGGAAATGTTATAATAGATATATCATTAAATTTACCACTGGAACTTTTGGGATGAGTTTAATAATTAAATAGATTAAATAAACACAAAATCCAGTGAAATAAAATGAAAGCACTAGATCACTGATCCCTTTAACAAATATATTATACCGTGCACAGAAAAAGAAACACTCCTATTTGTAGCCACCAATTTCAGATGGGAATCTAGCAACTTCCTACTACTAGCTAGTGAATCTTAAAAATCTCTGGCACTGAATGATAGCCTGGCTTTCTAGTGGTCTGTATATATTTAAAATGGAATTAAAGATGATGGGGGCATGAGAAAGTTGACACTTTTTTAGATCTCAGGAGACTTTCGGGGATCTGACGACAGACTAAAGAGAGATGCCGTCCCCTGGTTTCCCGTTCCCCGTTCGTTGCATCCGACATCTTCCCCCATTCGCTCCGTCTGCGGTCGGTTTTGCGCTTAACATAGAGGTGCGAAAATTCCGCCAGGAAAGCTTGCGTCTCGTTTCCGGGACCACTACTGCTTTGATCTCTCCCGCTCAACGTTCCTGAAACTACTTCCGTGTCTGTTTGATCCTGTTCCGCTCTCTCTGTTTGAAGTAGGCAACGCCCCCACTGCCCAAGTTAATGAAAATAACTTCATATCGTTGCTCAGGCGATGTCCGTGGGCGTGATTTAATCTTTCCTTAAATCAATGCGATGACCAGAATGACCGGTAGATAAACTGTCCACATATTAATCAGCCAACGTGTTGGCCATCTGCGTGGAACGGTTTCATAGCAATGAGTCCAGGTGAAAATAAATTCTCGTTAGATGAAGAGTTACCAAACTATTCGGGGGCTCTGGTGCTATACGAAGGGGTCGTTACAAAGGGTCGTGCTACAACGATTCAGGGCCAGCTGAGTTCGTCTGTGACAATCGTCTCCTCTTTTGAGACATGAAAACATATTTTCATGTTTAATTTCTGACAATGAAGCTGCCCTGATCGGTAGCTTTTGGGTTATTGGTATGTTCAACTTCTTCCTCTTCGTCCGTAGTCCAGTTTCTACTCAGGAAATCCTCCCCGACATTCTGTCTTCCCGGAATGTATTCCACTTTGAAAGAATAAACGCTTAAAAGAAGGGCCCACCGCAGGATCCTTGCGTTAAATTCTTTATTGGCACCAAGAAATGCTAACGGAGCGTGGTCTGTTTGCACCGTAAGAGATGTACCATTGAGAAACTCATAATGCCATCTGATACCGTCAATCAGAGCGAGGCATTCTCTTTCGACTACGCTGTAGTTCCGTTCAGCTTTATTTAATTTCCGACTGCCATAGGCAACTGGAAATAGCATGTTCGGGTTACTGTCATCGGCTTGAAGCAGTGTTGACCCGATGCCCTGACCTGACGCGTCGACCCGTAATACAAAAGGTTTCTTGAGGTCAGGCAACCTCAAAATGGGGTATGCAGACAACTGTCCTTTCAAAGTGCTGTATGCGTGTTCGCACTTTTGATCCCAAATGACCTTATCAGGACAACCTTTCTTTGTGAGGTCAGTCAGAGGTGCCGTCAGTCCGTTGAAGTTCTGGATGTACTTCTGATAGTATGCACATAGTGATATGAAGGAACGTACGTCTTTCTTCGTTCGGGATCTTTTTGCTGCCACTATTTTCTCCACGTTCTTCTGAACAGGCCAACAACAGCCGTCAGAAATAGTATGCCCCTGGAAGTCTAACTGTTCAAACCCGATGAGACATTTGCTAGGTCTGGCTGTGAGACCAGTTTCCTGTAGTCTCCTGAGGAGCATAGCAACCGTAGCAATATGTTCTTCGTAGGTTTTCGATGCAATTAATATGTCATCCATAAAATTATGGATATGGGGACTTTGCAAAGGTTCTAGAAGCTTCCTCATCATTCTGGTGAACACTCCTGGTGCGTTATGCAGTCCGAACGGCATCACATTAAATGTGTAATGTCCTTCACTAGTGCTGAAAGCTAACAAAGGTTTGATTTCCTCCTTGACTGGTATTTGATAATAACCTTTACTGAGGTCAATCGTGGAGAAAATCTTTGCTTTGCTGAGCTTGGTGAACAACTCAGAAACAGTTTGGAGAGGTTCGGGCTGGAATTCCGTTACCGCGTTTAGCAGCCGGTAATCTATACACAGCCGAACTTCCTTATTGGGCTTCTGCAACAGCACTACACTGGAACTGTAAGGAGATGTAGACTCACTGATAATTCCAGCCTGACGAAGCTTGTCTATTTCTCCGCGAAGTGCATCAGCTTTAGCGTAAGGGATGGGGTAAACTCTGGTTCGAACAGGGGTCTCGTTTGTTAATTTCATATCAAATTCGATGAGATTTGTTCGACCAGGTACATCCGTTAAGACTGCACTGTACTGTTTTAGTAGCGCCCTGGTTTCTGTTTGTTGTTCTAGTGAGAGATTGTCGCCGAACTTGACATCTTTAAAGGATTCTGTGGGTTGCAGTGGGTACTCCATGCAACCATCATCATCTTCCTCGTCTTCCGTTGCTATGGCGACAGCCAGGAGATGCTCGGAGGATGGCACCGGTCTTTCCAAATATTTCTTAAGCAGATTTATGTGGAAGACCTTCTCCTTTCTTTTGATGGAGATCTTGTAATTGGTACGTGAGATCTTTTTAAGGACGGTAAACGGCCCTTGCCATCCGATGCGAAGTTTATTGCTTCCGGTTGGAAGTAGCAACAAAACTTTCTCCCCTGGTTGTAGTTCTCTCTCTTTTGCAGCTTTGTTGTCTCTTTTAGCGTGTTTAGCGCGGGCTTTCTTAAGGTTGGTTGTAGTTAGATCCCAACCTAGCTTTACCCTTTCCTTGAGCTCAGATACATACTTGCTTGCAGAGACCACTGTCTCGTCGGTCTTTTGGCCTGTAAGGGACCGAAGTAAGGCTTCTAGTGGCCCCTTAATAGGTCTGCCAAATAAAAGTGTAGCTGGCGCGAATCTCGTAGACGCTTGGGGAACCTCTCGGTAGGCGAATAAGGCAGCCGATAGATATTGGTCCCAGTCTTCCGGTTTCTCCTGACCCAGCTTACGTAACATGGTGGTGAGGGTGCCGTTAAAACGTTCCACGAGCCCATTTCCGGCCGGATGGTAGGGACTGGTGTGGATATGTTTGGCCCTCAAGATCTTAAAGATCTCCTCCATTAACAGGCTACGGAATTGGGATCCATTGTCCGTCAAAACTTGTTGAGCGAATCCCAACCGTGTAAAGATTTGCACGAGGGCTTCTGCGACATGCTTGGAATTTATGCATGGTAGCGGTACAGCTTCGGCCCACATTGTGCAAGTGTCGATTAAGGTCAGGATGAACCTGTTCCTTCTTTTGGTCCTTTCCAGGGGTCCAATGATGTCGACAGCAACCCGTTCAAATGGAGTACCCACTATTGGCATTTGCCCCATAGGTACTGGGGGTGTCAAGTGCTTTGGTGCTACCCGTTGGCACTGGGCGCATGATTTCACATACCTGGTAATGTCAGAGTTCATTCCTGGCTACCAATAGTGGTTTTTTATTCGCTGAATAGTGGCGTTTTGTCCCATATGTCCGCTAAAGGGAAGAGAGTGCCCCATTTCTAAGATCTGGCTTCGGTACTGCGTCGGTACTAGGAGCTGGTTATTCCCCGTGTCCGGGTTGCCCGTTCTACGATACAATACGACGTCCTTAGAAAAGATGTCTCCGTTGTGTCTGGGGTCCTTAGCCATGGGCAGTCTTTTAAAGCAGAGCTCCAGAGTAGGGTCCTTTTGTTGCGCCTCCTTCAGTTCATTCGGCAACAAATTTGGCGCAGGCTCCCTCTCCTTCTTGGCTTGCCCTCTTGTGGTTACCGCTGCAACAATCGGCTCCTTTGGTCTCCCAATAAACACATATCTACATCCCAGGATAACTGGGTAGATAGGATCATCCATAATGGCCGCTTTAATAACCCCTCTGACAAAGTCAGAGTGTATTTCTACCAGTGCGATAGGAAGCGTCCTGGGTGCATCACTCGTGAAAACTCCACTAAGTTTGACGGTTTCCTCTGTCTCCTGACCTGGTTTGACTAGGTGTCTAGCAACGATACAACTGAAGCTTAGTCCAGTGTCAAAGAGACAAGTAGTTGAGGTACCATTCAAAATTACAGTTCCTCGAGTTGAGGGTCGGTCCCCCTCAGGTTGAGAATAACTGACATTGACTCTACCTTTCAAGGCTGTATGCAAACATCCAACGCGGTTTGGACCGGTTTGTTTGCCCTGATCAGACGTTCCTGGGGTAGGGGTCTTTCCTTTTCCTTGACCTTGGTGGCCGCGCTGCCACGTAGGCTTGGTGGGTTGATCAGAATTGTTGTTGGGGGGATATCGGGTTTTGTAGAATTTCGATTTTTCCTGGGGAGGTCTCTGGGTATTATTTTCTCGTTGGTTATAATTCTGAGAGGAATTAGAAGAATAGGATGACTGCTCTAGATTTTTTTTTCGAGATGGCTCATCTGTGGGTTTACGTTTAGTGCTGGGAAGTTCGGCCATTGCATTGGTATAGCGTTCGGCCTTATTGAGGATGTCCTCAAGACTGACTGCACCCTGTTCCGCCAAAAATCTATGGGTTTCGTTTGACAAAGTTGACTTTATCTGCTCCACAAGAACAAGTTCAAGGAGTCCCTCATATGTAAGAGGTAGGTCCGATAATTCGATGCACTTTATCAAATAGCCCGTGAGACGTGAAGAGAACTGTGAAAATGTTTCCGTGCTCTCTTTTCGGCTGTTCCTGAACATTTGCAGGAATTTTCGGGCGGTCATCTCAAACCGTTCTAGCAAGGCCTTTTTCAGCATGTCGTAATCATGTTGGTTCGATCCCAGCTTTGTGTATACGTCATAAGCATTAGCTTTTAGTGACGTTGAGAGCTTAAGTGCCCAGCGGGTACTCTCTAACCCATACAGATTCGTGAGCCTTTCGAATTTTTCTAGGTAGCTGTCAATTTTTTCATTAGGGCTAGGAAAAGATTCTAAAGCAAAAGACATCGCCGTTAATTGGGCAGACTGAGTGCTGGAGAGATCCATTGACTGGGGCGAAGACGGCTCTCCGTTATTCGGAGTAGAGGCGCCCCGACTCTCTAAAGCCTTAAGCGCCAGTTCATGTTGTCTTTCTCGCTCGCTCTCTCTTTCCTTGCGAGCTTCCATCTCTGCCTCAATTTTCTTCTGCTCCAATTGACGATCGTCCGCTTCTTTCTTCCTAGCTTCTGCCCTCTCTTCTCTCTCTTTTTCTTCCTTCCTCTCAGCTTCTGCTCTTTGTTTCTCCTCCTTCCTCTCTGCTTCTGCTCTTTGTTGCTCCTCCTTCCTCTCTGCTTCTGCTGTTTGTTGCTCCGCGTCATATATTTCCAGTTCCTGGTTGATAAACAGGTTCGCAGCTTCTGTGTCTAGTCCTGCCTCTTTCGCTTCCAGCCTCAGGATGGATCTCATCTTTATCCTTTCTGCCATTGTTAAAGAATAAGATGTAGTATGACTAGAGAATAGTATGAAAGAACAAGAAGGGAAAAAAATCAAAGCCGCTACGAGAAAAACCGAAAGTAAAAAACAATTTACTTAATGACCTCGTGTGTTAACTTATCGCCGCTATTATTGTCACTTAAGACTTTTAACGCAAGCAACTATGCCAATTAATTGGTAAGTTACACTAGAAAAAAATCTACTATTACTAACAGTAGAGAAAGATTTATATTAAAACAATTTAAAAGGGAAAAAATTTAAAAAAATTTTCCCCGAAAATTTTAATTCTCTAACAACAAACTCCGTCCCTGAAGTCAATTATGAGATGAGACGTAGTTAACTTAATTTTAAAAAATCAGAACAATCCGTCTTTAGCTTAGCTCAACTCAAATGCTTCAAAAACCTTTAGTGACTGTAAAACCAGTCACGCGATCCCAGCAAATCTTATAAAGAAAAAAAATGTAATTTACTCCGCCAGAGGATAATTTAGCTACCCGAATTTATGATTATCCGTACTTCCTACTGCTGTGGAAAGAAAACAACCTGTAAGTATGCTGTGTGGACGACCCAAATACTAAAAGGCGTTGTCTAGGGGTGTAATTAATTATTTATTTATTTCCCTAAATCACAAAGACAGATCATTCACACTCTATCTAGTTAGACCCAGACTTAGATCAGACTCAAAATATCTTTATCCCGGCGAGCCAGACACATATTGTCGTAAATTTATTTTGAGAGAATGAGTCTTAGAAATAGTAGTCCGGTTTAGAGTGTAGAATGATGGTGAAAAAGCTCAGTGATAGAAATGTAGAGATTAAATATGATGCTCCACAGAGGGCTGGAGGAGAGTAAAGACAGACTTATTTACGACAAATCGTTCCTCTCAATCTTCTCTTCCACTCTCCTGGTCAAACAATTATTTGCCAGTTTTCCAGACACACATCTGCGCTCACACCGATTTGGTGCTTCAGACACACAGATGACGTGGATACAACTATCTTAAACAAATCTGAGGGATTTTGGCCTTGGTAGTCCAACACAGTACTATATATGTTTATGCCGTTTATTAGCATTAAACTCAATCACAACATCCAACAGGTTACATAAAAATTATCATAAGTACAGAAAATAGAATTAACAAGGTGAGGATGGGGGTAAAGAAGATTGGTATCGACTAAGCCCTTCCCGCTTATTAGACAAAGATAAACCCAGTCCCAAGATAGATAGTTATCAGGAACATAGGTAATGTAACCTAACAATGAAGTTAATTTCTCTGAAAGAGGTGTTACAATATTAGGTATGGTGGTAGACTAAAATACTGTTATCCCAATTGTGTCTTCCCTTTACTAAGCAAAGAAAAAAAAGGGGGGGGGGATGAAACAGAGTTAACAAATTATCCCACTTAAAGGAACTATGCCGGGTATACAGAAAACGTATTACCCGGTAGGTAGTTGACAAATGGTTTCTGCAAAAATAAATCTCCTGTCATTCATACACTCTGTGAGGATCCACACTCATATACACCACACACTTACCGATTTCAGCATCAGACAATCCATAGCATGATATACACAGTAATTAAACTCTTTACATGTGAAAACTGTCTAGTCCTTCTATGTCCCGCCCCAGATAATGCGAGGTTTCACTGAGAGCAAATATTCCCGCTTATCGCCGGACTTGAAGTTCTAAGAGTTCTTGTGTTTTATTATAAAGAAACGAGTCTATGGGATGACACTGACGCAGATCGACATAGGGGTGAAAAATGAGGTGATGGTATAATCCTTCAATGCGTGATGATAGGCACTGACCGGTAAAGTTTTTAATCCAGTGAGGAAAAACTAGGCTCGGTCACAGTCAGGTAAATCGGTATTCTCTCACATTTAGAGCCGTACATAAATTATTGCTACTGGCACTGTTCATCTTCCAGTTTATCTCACAGATTGAAATTTAAATTTGATGATAATATTTTAAATGTTCTTGGGTAGGCTTTCTTTCATGTAATTATGACAGCTAGGCCGCACCGGACCGCCACAAGATTAAATTTAAAAAAATGTCTCATCAAACTGTCTGGAAGTTTAAGAACCGAGTATGGAAACTCTCTGTATGATTTATTAATAATACTGGGATCGCAAAGGTGATCATTCTGGAGAAAAAGATAGAAAACCCATGACAATCATAATCATACTTCAAAAATCAAATAATATTCTTAACGCGCGATAAATTTACCGTTAAGGCTATATATATATATATATATATATATATATATATATATATATATATATATATATATATATATATATATATATATATATATATATATATACTCGCGTATTTAATTATGTATTTAAGAAACCACGTCACGAGTCTAATGGTTAAAATACACATCTAGATATATATATAGGACTTAACTAAATTTATTAATTATAAATTCCTTCGCGACTTTAAAAGTTACTTTAACATTTAAACATCTATTATTTTTGGAAATGTTATAATAGATATATCATTAAATTTACCACTGGAACTTTTAGGATGAGTTTAATAATTAAGTAGATTAAATAAACACAAAATCCAGTGAAATAAAATGAAAGCACTAGACCACTGATCACTTTAACAAATATATTATACCGTGCACAGAAAAAGAAACACTCCAATTTGTAGCCACCAATTTCAGATGGGAATCTAGCAACTTCCTACTAATAGCTAGTGAGTCTTAAAAATCTCTGGCACTGAATGATAGCCTGGCTTTCTAGTGGTCTGTGTATATTTAAAATGGAATTAAAGATGATGGGGGCATGAGAAAGTTGACACTTTTTTAGATCTCAGGAGACTTTCGGGGATCTGACCGACAGACTAAAGAGAGATGCCGTCCCCTGGTTTCCCGTTTCCCCGTTCGTTGCATCCGACATCTTCCCCCATTCGCTCCGTCTGCGGTCGGTTTTGCGCTTAACATAGAGGTGCTAAAATTCCGCCAGAAAAGCTTGCGTCTCGTTTCCGGGACCACTACTGCTTTGATCTCTCCCGCTCAACGTTCCTGAAACCACTTCCGTGTCTGTTTGATCCTGTTCCGCTCTCTCTGTTTGAAGTAGGCAACGCCCCCACTGCCCAAGTTAATGAAAATAACTTCATATCGTTGCTCAGGCGATGTCCGTGGGCGTGATTTAATCTTTCCTTAAATCAATGCGATGACCAGAATGACCGGTAGATAAACTGTCCACATATTAATCAGCCAACGTGTTGGCCATCTGCGTGGAACGGTTTCATAGCAATGAGTCCAGGTGAAAATAAATTCTCGTTAGATGAAGAGTTACCAAACTATTCGGGGGCTCTGGTGCTATACGAAGGGGTCGTTACAAAGGGTCGTGCTACAACGATTCAGGGCCAGCTGAGTTCGTCTGTGACACCGTCTCTCTCTCTCTCTCTCTCTCTCTCTCTCTCTCTCTCTCTCTCTCTCTCTCTCTCTATGTGTGTGTGTGTGTGTGGGTGGGTGGGTGGGTGTGTGTGTATGTGTGTGGCTGTGGCTGTGGCTGTGGCTGTAGCTGTGGCTGTGGCTGTGGGTGTGGGTGTGGGTGTGGGTGTGGGTCTGTGTGTCTGTGTGTCTGTGTGTCTGTCTGTGTGTCTGTGTGTCTGTCTGTGTGTCTGTGTGTCTGTGAGTCTGTGTGTATGTGTGTCTGTCTGTGTGTCTGTGTGTCTGTCTGTGTGTCTGTGTGTCTGTGTGTCTGTGTGTCTGTGTGTCTGTGTGTGTGTGTGTCTGTCTGTCTGTCTGTCTGTCTGTCTGTCTGTCTGTCTGTCTGTATGTATGTATGTATGTATGTATGTATGTATGTATGCATGCATGCATGCATGCATGCATGCATGTATGTATGTATGTATGTATGTATGTATGTATGTATGTATGTATGTATGTATGTATGTATGTATGTATGTATGTATGTATGTATGTATGTGTCGCAAAACTGGTTTCAAGTCATTGCAAACGGGTTCAGTTAGATTTATAAACCTGTCAACGATCGATTGACCGCTTTCAAAATGGCGGCGTATCAGCGAAATGTGTATCAGACAGAGGAAATCGCCAAGGATAAATAAAAGCAGAAGGGAATCCGTATGAAAAGGATTTTACATTTCAGTACAGGGAAGGATTGTGTATAACTGCATATAAGAAGGAACGGTAGGAAGTTCTCATTTACGGAGATATATGCGTATTTCGGCTGCCCACAGTTACGCTAAAAGCGTGTAACCCACTTCTGTTCTAAATATTAAAATCAACAAATAACAGTTTGGGAATTTACGTGGATAGGAAGATAGAGTTTTATCAGCTGTATAAAACTAGATAAGATGGAACAATATGGATGTTATATATGCCGAGAATGATAAAGGCAAAATTTCAGTCGACGCACAGATCGGCTGAAATCAATGTTCGGGAAGGATTTTTCAGGCTTAGGTTTAAGCTGTGACGTCGGTACTCTCCGATACGTCCGCGCTATACGTATTTAAAGCGTATCGGTAAAACTGGAGGGATACACAACGAAGTAGGTTTGAGACAGACTGGAGGCAGAGTTTCGCCACTACCCATGAATTGTGAGCGGATCGCCAGAAACATTTTTAAGTCCAGTATCTGAAGTCTGAGGGTAAGCGAAATTATGATAACTACCGTGTATAATATTTGTTATTTCAGGTTCATATAGAATTCACAAAATATGCCTGTATAATAGTCATTGATATAATGTATTGTATTTTTAATATGATCTAAACAGGTGCATTGTGGATGATTGTTGCTTGTACAAAAATTAATCACAAATAGCCCCACAGCCTAATGAAGATATATTTATCATATTGCTTTATCGCTTACGAAGATAAAGGCAGTCCCATGGCAGAGATTGTCATAGGGAAATGAAGGTTAGAAACTTCATCATGGAAGATCCCAGTACGAGGTTAAGGTGACTAGTCCCCTTCCTCGCTGCCTTTGCCTTCCCTAGTTCGAGCGCACAACTTTGTACCCATTTACAGCTGGTAAAATGGAGGGTTCCACAGCCAGGTTTCAATTCCAAAACTATGTAATTGTACTACTGAAGAAAGAAACGTGATCGCTTGGTCACTCTTTATCTATGTATCACTTTTGTGTAGATGCTAAGAATAGCATCAGTATTTGAATTTGTATTTGATATGATTTGGAAGGATCAAGTTATAGAAAGGGATGTATAGGAGCGGAATAAACCAGATGATGTTTATTACTGATATGTTAATATTAATTCTATATCATTGAATTGATGTTACTTGCTATGACTGTATAACTTTGACACCTGATGACTGACTTGTCTGACTTATGTGCTAGTCAGTTACACTTAATTGAAATGTTAATATTAATGCTATATCACTGAAATGATGTCCTTACTTACTATGATTGTATAACGGTGACATCTGATGACTGACTGGTCTGACATCTGTGCTAGTCAGCTACAAGTCTAGCCAGATACTAGCCAAGGCTGATATGTTGCAGGTTCCATGAAATAACTCAAACCAGACTGTCCAGTATCAGAAGCCGGTGTCGTTCATCCGAGGCAATCCCACAAAAGTGCAATTATTAAACTGTTTTAACTGTACCTGAGGATTTATTCACTTCTTCCATTTTGTGGGTTCAGTGAATGTACATTTTACTTATCCCCTAGAATAAAGTAATCATAAGATAGTCACAGGGAGGAGACACCTTAAATCCTGGTACTACTTCTTACCAACTGGGCCAGGGTTTTCACAGTCTGACTATTGTCATGATAACAATACACCAGTGCTTATTTCTAAGACTGGGGTATTACTTGTAAGGGCAGAACTCTTTACTGGCATACTCTTACATAATAAATAATTTTAAATAACCTCCCGCTACAGTATGTATGTATGTATGTATGTATATATATATATACACAATTAGCAGTAAGTGTTTAATAAAGTTCCTATATCCTCTAGGCAATCTGATCAACGGCGACCAGCGTTTTTTTATGTGACTATATCTTGGGCCTTATCTCGATTTTTTACTGAGTGAAAGTAAAGTTGTCTTCTGTTGGCTGAAGCGTCTCCAAGTTTCAGTTGTGGACAGGACGGGCCACAGAGACGAACGAACATTGTAATAAGTAAAAATAATAACGGGGACTTACCAAATACCCAGATATATTTTATTGCATTTTATCAGCCCATTGTGGGGAAAATAACAATAACTGTTCTCCTGACTTCTGATAGTCGTTCACGCTATTTCAGAATCGGCAACCCATCAGAGTTAGCCGGTAGGATCTATCAAATCAATCGCATACCAACATCAGTAACAATTATAGCAACTAGCTGTGATCAAATAACAGAAGCATTCGTTTTTCCATTCCTTGCTGTGAACACTATCTCGATTTTTCTAACATTAACTATTCAAGGTGACAATATCGATCCAGGATTACCTCACCAAACTTGGCGTCATATATATATAGTATATTTATATTGACGAGATTTAATTTTGAGAAGGTGCTACACTTGCCTGTTCTGGTAGAGAGAGGTTTATTGGGTATGCTGTTGTGGCAAACGTGAATGCAATTTAAGTCGAGCTAACCGTTTGTGAGTTACATGTGATGTTTGCACGAGCATCTGATATCTTGATTGTTATGACATGTGACTAAAGTAGAATTTATTATTTGCTAGACTAAGCCTGGTATGTGGAAGTTTAAAAGGTTAAGAAATTTTAGGCAGGGGATTTGACAGACGTTGTAGAAGGTAACGGACGTGTCCCGTTGTTGTTATTTGTTGAAAAGAGTTTGTGTTGGTTTAGTTGTTGCGAGGAACTATGTTATTTATGATCTAGGAAGTTTTCGTAGTCCCTGGAGTGATATTAGTATTATTTGAGTACTGGTATGTGGTCGAGATAGACTGGTAGTTTCTTGTGCCTTCTGAGTACCTCTTATATATGATATGTACCAGTTGTAATTATATTACGTCTAGATTGACAGTCTTTGAGTTGACTTATTTATTGCTATGTACAGCGTGTAAACTTGTCCTCTCAACAACGTTGTCATAGTTATTATTTTAGGTAAGTGGTAACAGCGATAGTGTGTGTGCGTGTGTGTATATCTGTATATTCTATTGTACGGCTCTGAAACATGGAGAACAACAAAAACAACAACCAAAAAGCTACATAAATGGGTGCTTGCGTGGAATATAAAATTTAAATCAGTATGACAAGGTGACTAATGAAGAACTGATGACAAGAACCGCAGAAGTGCCAGTGGGACAAAAGATGACAAGAAGACGAGTCTGACGGAGCAATAGCCTTATTCTGTCTTAGTCTCATCAGCCCCCCCCCCCCCCACCCCCGACTACACGGGGCAAAGGGTAAATACAAAAATGTAAAAGTAAACACAAACACACACACTGAAGTATACCACACGCACAGACCACATCTGATAAAAACTTATCGTACACTGGTGTAAAGCACCACAAAGCTTACTTACTTACTTACATAGTCGTTCCCCTTCTACCGTGAGGTGTAGAGGTTTGGAAGAGAGAGCGCCAGACTATCCTATCGGCTGTCTTCCTCCTGGCCTGGTTCCATTCTAGTCCTCGGTCCTTCAAAGATTGTCTAATGTTGTCCTCCCAGCGGACTCTGGGTCGTCCTGGGGGTCTGGATCCTTGGCTCTTTGTTTACCATGCTTGTCGTGGTAGCCGATCTTCTCCCATTCTGCAGACATGGCCAAACCATTCTTAATTGGGACTGTTCTACTTGGGTCTGCAGGGGGTAGGATTTAAGGCCTTGACGTTTCGTCCTGTTGCGTACCATATCTCTTCTTGTTACTTCAACCACCTTCCTCAGATACCTCATTTCTGAGGTTTGGATCTGGCTTTTGTGGGTTGTAGTCATTGCCCATGACTAGCATCCATATGTCAAGACTGGGACATAGGTGGAGCAGTATACAGCCATCTTCGTTTTCTTACCAACCTCTCTCTTGCTGAGGAATCCTCGATTTATGGCCTGAAAAAGTTTCCCAGCTGCTGCTTTTCGAGTGGCCAACTCTTCTTTGATGCCTCCCTTTCGGTCTATAATAGCTCCGAGGTATTTAAAGTGGTCGACCTGCTCCAGGACCTGTTCTCCCAGCTTAATCTGATGTCTTCTTTCTTCTCCTGATATCACCATGGATTTTGTTTTAGAGCTGCTTATGACCATCTGTAGTGGGTTTATATGTTATTTATGTTTAATTGTCTACAGAGTGAGATGCAGCTATGTAAGTCCCTGAGTCTAATAGTTGATGATGATGTATTCTCAGGGTACCTAACTGCTACCACCCTATGATCTCACTCTGCGAAATATTTAAGTCTATTAATTTATATGGGTACGTGTCTAGGGTAATGTATGTGTGATGAATGATAACAAAATTTAACACAACTGTAACTCAATCTAATAAACTCAAGTAAGACAGTGGTTAAAGTTATAGGATTAATTTACAATTTTAATTTCCTGACTCTCAAATGTTTTGAATCAGGAAGGTTAAACTCAAAATAAATGTGGTTATGTACACAGGTAAATACAGTGGATGGACATCTTTTCCAATAAATGATATTATTAAAATGTTTCTGTACTTGTATCCCTGGCTGAAGTAACAAGGTATTAAGAAGGGTCACTAGTTGGAAGAACTGTTCCTTTCATCATGTCACTAGAACGTTTAATTACAGTGTGGAGGTTAACAATGAAATGAGAAATCATTAGCCCTCAAAACGAAGGCTTATCTTTCAATCCGTGGCAAGTAGGTGGTTGACTGGAAATATGACACTTTCTGTTCACACGTGTCTCAACTGGAGTCAGCTTTTGCAGTTAGATTTCACAATACAAGCAACAGGTAAGTTGCCTCGTACACTGCCTCTCCAGGTTTTGTCTTACTGGGTACTCGTTGATGCAACCCTGCAACAATGAACAATGCCTCCCTAAATACACCCATATACACATCTCCACACCTAACAAATAAACATCGTTAAACATTCGTAGTGATCAGCCCAAGTGCTAATCAATAGCTACAGTTCCTAATTGTATTGTGACTTCTTCTCAATCCGTGGGTATCTGCTCTTTCCCATATGGCTTCAACGCCTCTGTCACTTAGACTTTAGTTATCTTTTATATCATCAGCTGGGATACACTCTTTTCTTTTTTCTTTCTAATGATCGGTTAACTCTGGTAGTATGACTTCCTATTTAATCTCCAAGAGTTATTGGAACATTGTGGCATGTAGAGAACTGCCAGTAGCTTTCTGGTCTTATAGTCAAAATATTTTGTTATGCATGGCAATATTCAAACACCATTTACATTTTGTTTTTCTGCTTCAATAGTCTGCTTAGGCATGCATGTTCTCCCTTAGGATGTCATAAGCTTCTACAATAGCAATGTCGCACAACACAAAATTTGTGGGCGCCCTATCTGGGTTAGCCTCTACACATTAATAAGAATATTAATAAAAGCATTTATCTTACCGCAATCAATGAAATAATACACTAGTATAGATTAACTGGCGATCAATGGGCACAAATCTTGATCGCCGCCGTCTAGACGCAAAGGCAATGGGTCACACACAAGGCTTTGCTACTGTTCTTAATCTGACTAGGTGAACAAATATTCTTCAAGTGGCAGCGTTCGCTTGGCCACCCTTTAGTTTTATCTCTCCCCTTTTCAATATCAGTACCCAATCAAATTTGAATCCAGCCAATTTGACTTTTTTTTTTTTTTTTTTTTTTTTAAACCCCAAACATTTTTGGGTGTCTATCAATGCGTTGGTCAGTCTGATTTTATCTTACTGTGTAGAAATATGTTTCGCTTTGGCTGGCAAAACTTCAGTTTCACCTCCCCTTTCCTAACTAGCCTCACCCAATCAAATCAAGTCAAACGGATTTGACTTTTTGGGGCGAAGATTTTCAAAACTGTGCAAGGTTATCAGTGAGTCTGTCGGTCCGTCTAAATTTTTATTTCTACCATATATCTGTTATTACTTGGGCGATTTTAATTAATTAAAGTGATTATTGATCAGACTACTGTCATCTATCCTTCTGGATAGGTGTTACTTTCGTCTTTATCTTCGTTTTCATCTTTGTACTTTTCCTTTTTATTATGGGACTCTTTTCACTAAGATACCATATTAAGGAAATAATTGTTCTAAATCCAGATAAGTTACTATATGATGTTATTTTAAACAATATTGCTCTACTGTCCAAGCATCTCTTTTATTTACTCTCTTTCGTTTTTTTTAAATGAAGACATAAATATTATAAGTTTCCTCTTTTCCTTTCTCAACCCCCTTTTTTCTCTGCCCACATGCGTTAGTCGTTTCAGTTGCCAAGTAACAAGTTAGGCTAACTTTTGTCACTTTAACTACCTCTTCCCCTCTCTCCTTGTATTTTCAAGACGGTGGCGATTTGGACCGATGCCAAGCTGTCTATCCATCGTTCAAAACAATTAGTATGGGATTAGAAAAAGTGGGGTTTGGTAGGTGAGACTTGCCCGCTCGCTAACAAATATTCAAATATTAGCCACGCGTCTTGTGTTTCAAGAGACGGGGCCTAACGACACACTGTCGCATGTTGTACTATTAATAGATTCTAAGAATGCGTTAGTTAATTTTTTATTCTGTGACCCTTGATAATTTTCAAATTAGTAGCATTTTCTTCAACCAAGGTCAAATGTAGAAATCGTTTATTGCCTTTCCACGGCAATAGAAAAAAAAATTCAATTATCAAGCGGGTAGGGCTGGTGTCGGGAGGAGTAGAAAATTTTATCTTGGCTTAGTGAAAAAAAATTCAAATGCTGTACTATGATTATATTTGAGACGGGGGTTAAAACGGAGCATTTTATCACACCATCCCTCTTTTCTCCAGCTCTTCCTTCCAGACTTGCAGGTTAGATTGGAGATCGCCTGATGGTTTTCCTCATGTACTTAACCATTTCTGAGTACTTCGGTTTACTTGGAATCCGCACTGGACCTCATCCAATTGTGGCTCAGCTAGGCCCTGCTGCTTTGCCCTGATGGGATATGCCTCTATGATTTTCTCCAGTGCTGCCTTCAGCTCTTCCATCTTTATGTCATCTTCACCATCATTGGTTTTCTCTTCTGTGCTAGTGGGTATCATTTCTGATGCTTCACCATGCTCACCATCCATGAGTTCTGAGAAATATTCTTTCCATCTTTCCATTACTTCCTTTGGGGCAGTAAGCAATGTGCCTTGCTTGTCCTTTATAAATTTGAGAGGGCATTGTTTTTCCTTCCTCATGTTCTTTAGGGTCTTATAGAACAATTTCTGGTTTTCTTGTGCATCTTTTTCTAGCTTTTCTCCAAATTCTTCCCAGGACTTCTGTTTTGCTGCTAGCACTTTGTTCTTTTCTTCTGTTCTGAGTGTCACATATTCTCTATATTCTTCCATTTGTACTGTTGTGTTTTTAGCTCCTAGGTATTGTTTCCATGCCATTTTCTTCTCTCTTATTTTCTGTTTGATTTCCTCTGTCCACCAAGGTGTCCTCTTTCTCTTGTTCCCAAGTCGGACTTCACCGCATGCTTCTGCAGCAGCTGTCTTTATGATATCCTTGAATTTAATCTAGAGGGTTTCCAAGTCATCAGGTCGTTCTTCTGTGTTGCTCACCGCTGCAGCAATAAGCCCCTGATATCTGGTCTTAATTTCTGGCTCTCTCAGCTTGTAGGTCCTAATGCTCATTTCTCCCGCTCGTTTACTTGGTTTCTTGCGTGATGTTGGGCAGTTCCTGGGCTGAGCAACTCTTTCAGTTGTTATTTTGATTGTTCGCAGGTAGTGATCATTTCCAATCTCTGGCCCCCTCCAGACTCTATCATCCCGGACATATTTGAATGAGCTTCTCCTAACAATGGCATAGTCGATCACTGACTTCTCATTCTTGGTTGGTTCACATCTAGTGTATGCATGTATGCGCTTATGGGGGAACTTTGTGTTTGTGATGATCAGATTCTGATAACTGCAGAATCTAAGGAGTTGCTTTCCATTGTCATTGAGAGTATCTTCTCCATATCTTCCGATAATTCCATCCCATCTAGCATGGTCATTTCCAACTCTGGCATTGAAATCTCCGAGCATGATAACTTCATCTAGGCAGTCATCCACTGTCCTTTAAAGCAACTCGAAGAATTCCTCCTTGACCTCTGCTCTCTCATCCTCATTTGGCCCATATACTATGACCAAGTCGACTATGGTTTCTCCTTCTTTTAGTTTTACAACCATAATGCGCTCCGAGACAAAGTTCCATCCCTTGATACTATCTTTTTGGTTTTTGGCCACAATGCAACCCACGCCCCCTTTAGCTCTTTCAGATGTGGGTACACCACTGTAGAGCAGCGTGTTGCCATCGAGATCCATGACTCCTTGTCCTTTTTTCTTTGTTTCCGTTATAGCCAGGATTTCTAGTTTTGCTTTCCTCATCTCTTCCACCAGCTCCTCTTCCTTCCCATTTATACTTCTTGTGTTCCAAGTTCCATAAGTCGTAGTCCGTAGTCCGTTCCAGTTCGTCGCCTTTAGAATCAGTCCGGTTTTCTCTCTTACGTTTCGCATAATCAGGTTTTAAGACAAACAGGTGACCTTTTTCATCCGGGCTTGGGACCGGCATAGGCGGAGTTCACCACAAAGCTACAATATAAAACTCGGAGACACACGTGTAAAACATATTAAACTAACTACCAGAAGAGTTTCATATTTACTGTACCAGTTTACTCTTGATCAAACATAATTACTGTAAAACAAAACATACAAGACGACAAGATTTCTCTGATGTCTGATATTTCTTCCCAAACGTAACCCGCAGCAGTGTAGTGGATTTGATGGTACTGTATGGTTGTGATATTGCCTAGTGTGATGCATGAGGTCAGCTGTGAAGGCTCCTGAGATAAATGTAGCTGTGAATTTACAGAAGGCCCTTCTTGCTACCACTTACGACCTCACACATATCTTTTTTACTAATGAATGTGGCTACGTTAAAATCTAGGGTACTGATATGTAATGTGTTGTGGTAGATTACATACACACACACAGAGATATTTAATAAGTCTAATAATATTAATAAAATTTATAATACACTGAACTAACTCAAGCTGTTTAAATTTTTGATATTAAATTTTCTTTAAGTTTATTTGTTCTGAACCAAGGTTTTATTTTGGTCAGAACATATGAAAGGTTTTGAAATTATGAATGAAATGCATGAATATATGTCATAATAAAATAGAAAAATGTGTACCTAATTATTTCAAATGACTGGTTAATAGTAATTATCTTAAGATAGTCCCAGGAGAACTTATTTCTAGATATGCTGTTGGGGTGATATCATCACTCCCTGTCTATGACTACCAAATATTGTCCATTCACTGATGGGAGTAATACAAGTTTTATTTCCCAAAATTTTTGTGGGTTCTAGTGATGGTAATATAGTTGGTGTGTTAGTTAGTAAATAAGTTGGTGAAGGTCCAGCAGGCCAGACGCTCACGTATCTTGACTGAGTAGTTCTGGGGCTGGAATCTGGTGGCCCCACCTCTCCGTGCTTGGGGGCAATATAAGGCTGCTCTGACAAAACACTAGACTTCACTGGTCCACACTTGTATATATCATCACAGCATTTGACACCACTTTGGTGCCAAACAGAAACTCACATATCTGCACCAAAAGTATTGGGTCATGTGTCAGAACTCTACCTCTGTCGTGAAATATTCTAATCCACATACATAAATTACACTGGCTAACAAAAAAAAAATTTTTTTTTCTTTCTCTAACATTTCTATGTTTTTCTGGTCAATTTTAATGCGCTGTTTTTAAATCTGCAAACCGTTTTTCTCTATCAGGTCGGGATCTTGAGAAATACGCAATTGAAGTTTTTTAACAACGCATACAGTATTATAACATCATTCGTACAAGAAGTATAACAGTTATGTAGGCTTGAATTTCTTTGCAGTCGACTTTCGTCGGTGAATGGCATGTGGTACATCGCGATGAAACATCCAACAATAATCGGCAAGCATGGTCACACTCCACCGTCCTTGATAACGTGACTCCATTACGGCGATATCTTGATGGAATCGTTCTCCATGTTCATCGCTGACTTCGCCAAGGTTGTCAGGGAAAAAGTCAAGATGCGAATCGAGCAAATGGATTTTGAGGGACATGTTACAGCCCATAATTCTGTATGCATCTATGCACTGCTTAACAATATGCACATAGTCGACAGATTTGTGATTTCCCAGAAAGTTATCGACGATCGATTTGAATGCCATCCATGCGTGAAGTTCACTACCATGTAACAAGTTCTCGAATTGTTTGTCTGCAATAACTTTCCTAATATGAGGTCCTACAAAGATACCTTCCTTTATCTTTGCATCGCTAACTTGCGGAAACTTTTCTCGAAGATAAGTGAAAGCTTTGCTCATTTTATCTAATGCTTTTACGAAATTCTTCATGAGCCCCAACTTTATATGTAACGGTGTTAAAATGATGCTGTCTTTGTTAACTAATGGCTCGTGTATTACATTTTTATGCCCGAGCTGCATACGATCCCTGATAGGCCACACCTTTCTTGCATAATGTTCCTGTCTGTTGCGGCTGTCCCATTCACATAGGAAGCAACAAAATTTAGTATACCCAGTCTGCATGCCCGTGAGAATTGCAATGACCTTTAGGTCTCCACAAATCCGCCATTGGTAGTCATTGTACTTTATTTTTGCCAAAAGTATAGCCATATTGTCATAAGTTTCTTTCATATGAACAGAGTAGGCGACTGGAATTTTGCAATAGCAAATGTCATCATCCATCTCAAAGTATTGAACAAGTTCTCTGTGTCTATGACGAAATTTAGATATCAAAGTATTGGGCGCTAAAAGATTCCATTCTTTGAGTCGCGAACCGAGTAATTCCACTTGTCCTTTGGTAAGAGCGAGATCACGTATTAGATCTGAAAGGTTAATTAAGTGAACACCATCATTCACCGGTATATAATCCGAGGCAGAATTAGTTTCTGAAGCAGGTAAACTATCACTTTCTGATGGTTCATTGACGTCCAACGGATATTGTTCTGGTGGAACTGGGATCGGACACGTGATTGGATCACGAGACACTGGTTTCGAAACCGATTCAATATTTGGATAAACCACAGACTTTCTAGTTTTTAAAAGTGAAACCATGGATATTTGTCAAGCAGAAGTAACAATCAGTAGCGTGATTTGTCTTGTTCATGCCATATTACTGGCACTCCAAAAGGCATCGACTTATGCTTCGGCGATTTTCGTAACCAACCTGCCAATGTATTTGCACAAAGTCGAACAAACTGCATTTGGCTTCCAAGATTTATTTGCATCATCAACTTTCGAATCGAAATAAAGTTCATATGCTTTCTTTAGTAATGGTGTAAAGTTTTTTCTGGTGAACACGATCGGTAAAATATCCGCACACGTAACAGAACAGATCAGCTGAATTTCTACAACTTCTAGAAGCCATATTTCGCTCAGAATTATTTCAAAATACAGTAACTATTGGAAAAATAGCGTAACATATGTCATGCATCTTTTAGCAGTATAAAAAGTGGAATTATTTTGCATTTTATTAATTTTTAATAAGTTATGTAGTAAAAATGAAACGGAGCACATAACGGTTTCCCAAAAATATATGTATTCACAAATATCTTAAAAACCTGACGTGATAGAGATAAACGGATTTCAAATTTGAAATCAGCGCAAAAAACTGACATAAGAACACTTATTCTTATATAAGAAAGAAAAATGTTGTTTGTCAGTGTTATCAGGTAAATATAAAGCCTAACAAATAAATTCTAATAAAGAAAAGAGCAATGGTAAAGAACCGTGCTGTCACAAGGACAGTACTCGAAATCCCCTTTGTTTTATGCTTCGTCTGCAAATTGTAACGTTTCCACGTTAAATATAAGCCACTGCATAAATACAAGCGTTTCCACAACACATTAAAACGGGTATTGCATTTCTAAGAAAAACATTGAGAGGCACACTGCGTAATGACCTAAATTAATCCTAACATTAATTATACTACGTTACCAAAACGAACGAACAGATGGACTCAAATAGAAAGAGAAGGGAGAGGCAGAAAGCCGAACGCATGCAAAATTAAACACGCGTCTCGCTATTAATGCCACCCCAACACGCGTCGCGCGATACACAATTACTACTATCACGCGTGTAAGGCCACATGCACTAACTTTTTTTTCAGACGGACAGTGATAAATTCACTACCCTTCCCAGAGTTAGGTTTTTAAATCCTGAAAAACTCTTATTAGGAAAGATGACAATAGATGGGTTTACGTTTGAAAACATTACAGTACCCAGACAGCACATCTTCGAAACAGGAGGTAGAAGAAATTGCATATTTTGAACGCAGCCACTTAGCTCTTTTAAATTTGTATATTTGGGTTCCTTAGGGCTTGCTGACAAAGAATATGTAAAACGTTACGCAAATAGTCTAGGAATTGACAAGTTATAGCCAAAATAAAATGATGGTGCTGTCAGACAACACCCAAAATCAGAATCGCTCAGTGGTAGATTTTTTAAAACCACCATTGTACGGGAAATGGGCCACAAGTTACATTTGAACTGATTGGCTGGAATGATATGTAAGGCTAAACACGATTAGTCGGACTATAAATGCTATCCTTGGTTGTTAGGGGAGACGTAGGAAGGTAAAATTTTTTCAAACACTTGTCGAAACGTGGCTCCATTGGCCAGACTCGCTGATATAATCACTTAGGAGCGTTAGTTCGAGACCACTAGTTCAAATAAGCTTGATAAAGCAACAGTGCGTTGAAGCCAGCTCATATTTTTGCTAAATAAAAGCCTGGAACATAAGCAGATGGGAATTTGTGCCAGTATTTGTGCCAGAATTCATTGCTAGTCAACGTATCTGTGTTTATTTCCATGAATTGTGGTAAGCTTGAAACATTCAGTATCTTTTAATGAAAATTGAATGTGAATTGTTAATTTATGCCTGTATATATGTGTAGTTCAGTAGCAAACATGATGTAAAGCCTATAATGCTCCAGCCTGAACAGAAGGTGTCGGAGGAAAGTAAAACTGCATGGAATGGCCAAACAGTACACTGACACCTAGATGATTGACTAGAAAGAAATAATGCTGGAATTGCAGAGGCGTAGTAACCATTAAGGAGGTTAATACTGGTATAAAGTATTTCAGATGAAGCTGACAGTTGGCCTAACGCTCTGAACTCAATGTTTGTGATGTATTGTGATCAGTGTAGAAAGAGAGTATAGATTGGTTATGACGTAGAAGGTACATCCTTCTTGTTTTCAGGGACCGTGGTCTTAACGTTATTGAGCAGCACCTGGTCAGAGCTTTGCTGAATCCAGAGTCGGACAGCATACTCCTTGGTCCATTTAGCTAGCAGTGAGGTGTCTCCAGAGCACAGGGGAGAAATCGAGCAGAGGAGTCTTTTCCTGCCGCCATCACGCAAGATAAGCTGATGTGGCCAGCTGGGCTCAACATTATGTACCCCCATCTTAAAATGACATTGTAAAAATAACATTAAGAGGGGAATTAAATTGTTTTAATATCAGGAACTGAGAACATCTCCAATACTAGTTCCAATAAAGACAAACTATTGAAGTCATGATGACAAATACCAACAGAGCTTGAACAAAACAAAACCAGTATTACCTCATATTACTACTACACAACTGACACACATAGGATACTTTTAATAATATATGTCACTACAATATTCATATTGATAAATTCTGTACTTATAACTTGTAATTAAAATTGATTGTGATTCCTGGTTCCCTTTGTATTTGAATCAGGACACATATTCATTCATGACAGCAATGAATACATATTGTTATTTGAAAAGTTATCAGTGACTCCTTTAAGATATCCTTGTAGAGTGTTTTATGTATGTGAGTGTCACAGTGTTGTCAAGTGTAGTGGAATAAATTAAATTGTTGATCTGTCTGTTGTTGTTTTGACTTACACTTCATCATACACATACCCTAGACATATAACGTAGTCATCACACTATTCCAGAATAATTCTGACTGAGGTATACATATGTGGCAGCAAGTAAGGTTATATATAATACACTACTCTTATTAGATATATATACCTTCACAGCTGATCTCAGTCAGTACACTAAGTCCCCTATAAATATTTATAACATCCCACTTCACCACAACCTCCTGAGCCACTTCTGCACACAACACTACACAACAACACCACATAGACGGGGTCAGATCTCTCTGACCATACAGCACATCTTACCAAGTTGGTTTCACATAGTACTAGTTCCCCAAGACTACATATTCTGAAATATGATCATTAGCTTCCTGCTATTGAATAAGATAGGTGATATGTTCCACTGATCTCAACACTTGATCCGCCCTTCATAATCCTTGCTGGCGTTTATGTATTTTGTTTGTCTCTAGACCCTGAACTTGGGCTGGGGATCTAGAGCGAATCCTTACTTGTTGTAAGGGGTAGATTTTGATATGGCAGTATCAAATCACTCGAAACTTTAAACAATATTAAAATATACAAAGAAATACTTTCATTCTTACCAGAATTAGGAATAGAGAACACAGTTATATTCTAGCAAAACTCAGCTGAGCTGCTGGCTCTAGTATGGCGTCCCTCTAAATATTGCAATTAGCTTCTGGGAAATACACCACTGAAGAATTACTGTGTCTACTACTGGACAATTTATGTTGAATGGCAAAAATGCGCGTCTGTGCGCCGATAATATGATTATCTGTGGCCAATCACCGACTTCCCCCCTTTCAAATTTCAAACCTCCAACCAAAAGTCAATTCAGTCATACCTCAGTCAAGTATGTATTATTGTCTGTTGGTCCGTCTGTCTCTACTTGCTTTTCATAAAAAACACGCTTGGTTCTACATGCCTTTCTACACGAATCGGTCTCTAGAGTTATTTTTAGCCACAATGTTCCACTAGTTCCCCCTCTCTTTCATTCCAACTAGATTTTAGCACTTGAGTCTCAAGGCCGCAATTTTTGAAAATTAGTGACATTTTTTTAACAGTGCAGTCGCTCGTCTGTTATGAACAACACAGTCTTTTGTCAATATCTTCATTATTATCTATCCGTCTGTATAAATGAAAGCATATTATTTCTCTGCTCAAGATGGGCTATCAGACTAGCTAGGTTTTATATTCTTAACATTATTATTAAGAAAAAGTTACTTTTTCAAGGTTAGTTGTTTTTTTTTGAAATATGTTCGAGCATCTTCTGTAATGCGTTTGCCGCTGAATTCAAATAAAAGGACTAAGTATCGTAAAAGCGTCCAAGAAATGACTGTTGCGTATAATAGCTAAGGTCCCTTTTGTCCATTTCTTTACATTGTGTCAACTTGTGGACGTGAATTTTTTTCCTTTCCCCACCAATTGCGTCTTTTTAGCCTTGCTAGTTTCAAGCACGTGTTCAGTCATATTTTTTTCTTTTTGATCTCCGTTCCCTCCCGTCTCCAAGGGTAAACGTTTTGTCTTCACGTCTAACAAGTTAGTTTCCATGGCGGGTATTGAACCGCGGCATGGGCGATCATGTCTTCTAGTAGCTTACGCATTATTTTTATCCCTACATTTTATCTTTGGAGATATTTTAACGTTGTATCACGGTTAAATTTATCACAAGCAGATACACTAAGATACCAGAAACACACTAACGAACGGGTGTAACTGGCACATTTTTTTTCGGTTCCAATTTTCACTTTAACCGTTTTCTACAGGTTATTCATTCTCTTCTCTTTCTTCCTTCATTTCGTTTTTTTTTTTTTTTCAGTTTTCTCTTCTGATTTGTGGAAAACGTGACGATCATCGTGGGAAGACATGGTCGCGAAACAAGGAAAGGTAAGCATACTGAAGACGGCACGCCTTGCAGAACGTATAAGGAAATTAGGTGACTTCATTCATTCAGAGGAGACGAAAAGTAATGAAGCAGTTCTAAATATATTATTACTAGCAATAACCCGTCAAAATAGACCGGTTTTTAATTGCAGCCATCTTATCATTTTGATCCACAATAATAAGTCTGCAATTCTTCAAATTAAAATTTTGTCTTGAAGAAACAATCAAAAACTTACATTTAAGGTTATTTTTAAGAAAATGATGAGTTAAATCCGTTTCCCGAATGAAACTGGACAGAAGAGTATCTTGATTGTCTGTTGATTTAAACTGCATCTCCACACCTTTCTGTCTCCAGTTCATGTAATGTTTATCAATTGTTTTGTTAGCTTCTTTCCATAATCAAACAGTTCATGCACACCGTCATTTGCGCACTTTTCTATTTTCGAGAGAGTACATTAACTTTCAACCACAGCTAAGGGGTGATACTGTGGTTGAAAGTTAGAAAATAATTGTATTGATTCCCTTATATGTAACCGACCGACCGACGTACTTACGACGGGAATTATGGTATTGGATAACAGCAGACTGTGGCAGAAAAGGAGGGAAATGATGAACAAAAAATAACAGTAGCACTGAACACACCGACAAGAAAGTAAGTCTTCGAGATCACTGTATACATGGTTTATGCCAGAGAGACACTTTAAATATTCCTGTTTTTTGTTTTTTTAAATTTCACTGCCAAAGAAACATGGAACCATCACAGCTGTAACGAAATCCCCACCTCCTGCAAAAAAAAAATTGTATAGGTAGATCCACGGCAGATACTAACATAGGGGAGTCAAATGTAAGAGTCTTCACTATACTATGTCCAGCTTCGAAAGGTGAAGTGGATTGTGACGCCACTGTGTTTCGAACCCGGTACTTTTGCTCCGACATGCCAACGCTCTAACCACTCTACTAATCTGAACGCCCATGCCCCCGTTGGAAATTGAAAAAAAAAAACGAACTATGAATGGTATGAATGTATAGTCAGTTTTACAAAGAACAATACGACACAGACGCGGGAAAACACCATTCATCGACCACAACGACAAAGAAGAAACACATAGAAGGTAAACAAATGTAAATAGACAATCCCCTATGTGCTTATTACTTATGTTGTCTTTGTGTTAACCCACTTGGCATTTGACACTGTTACCATGCGTAAACACAACCAAGCTTAACTTACCTCTTAACCCTTTGAAAAGAAAGTACGTTCGTTCGTTCACTTCCACTCAACCATCACATAAACAAATCTAGCTCCAGACAGAGCATAAGTACAGACATCCATACTACAACCAGTTTTTGACATACGTGTATTTTATCGTTTAATATTCTGCATAGCTTCTGTGTTCTTATTATCCACTTGCTCTGGTGGTTGTTTCGCAGAGTCCTCTACAATGTACATGTGTCAGGGTTTAGTATTTGCCTAGTATGGTCACGTCTAGTATGGTCACGTCTATCGCACTTTCCCCAGGGTCTCGGACTAAAAGAAAAACATAATAGGACTACAGCTTCACCAGGAATGAGGTAAGAATCGACAAATATGAGGTTAGTGCGTGAGGCTGGCAAGCTCATGTTGTACAATAGACTGCTACATAAACCACAGCTACAAGAACACTTTTGGGCAGTTGTCCTGCAAGAGGACCAGGTGTAGTGGGGGTTCCAAGCTTTATATAGGGAGTGACCAGGTCAATAATAGTGACACTTTGAGGGAAATAATAGTGACACTTTGAGGGAAACAAAAAGTGAACGCTAAGAAAAAGCAGTATAAAAAATAGTCACAAACACCAGGGTTGTGGAGTCGTCCGAGAACAATTCCGACCCCGACTCCTGAAATTTTAGAAGTCCGACTCCGATTACATTTACTAGTCATATGGCATCAAATTCGGTGTCAGTCCGGACAATTTTTACCTACTCCGATTCCACTAAAAACGACCGATTCCACCACTCTGATTCCGACTTCGACTCCACAGCCCTGATAAGCACCGAGATAATTTAATTATTTTTATTATTCACACATATCTACAGCGTTGATTGACAGAGAGCTTTGGTTTCTCGAGGCAAAAGTGACGTGTTCGAAATCTGGTAACGTCTGCCCCAGTCTAACCAGCTGTAAATGGGTGCCTGACTCTGCTTATGAGTTAGGGAAGGCAACACCACTTGTGACCCACGTTTCTTCCCTTAGGATTAGTGAAGAGCAAATGTAATGTCGCTTTAGTACTTACGACTACATATTATTCATCATATAGCATGTCCTTTGCAGAACGTCGCTCTCATCACAGCCCGCCTGAAAGACTCTCGATCTCTAGCCAGCTTTCCCGCCTCCTCCATTGTCGTATTCAAGGTGTCTTCAATGTCGTTGTGTCTACCGTCGTCTTGGTCGGCCCCTGCCTCGCCTTCCAGGTACCATACCCTCCATCACTGCTCTTTCTAAACCACTATGACATTTAATGTGGCCAAAGTATTTCAGTTTCCGGGAAATGATTTTGTTTATGAGCCAGTTTTCCTCGATGTTCAGGTCGTGTAGAATGTCTATATTTTTCTTCTTCTTGGTCCAAGGTATTCTGATAATTTTTCTGTAGCACTTTGCTTCGAAAGATTCGAACATATTATTATGTTTTAAAATTGTAGTTATGGGGGGAGGGGGGATGTTTGTTTGACAGTAAAACATGAAAACATATACAAGTACTCGTACATTTATGTCTCTCTGATACTTACAGCGAAGACAAGCCGGTTAGTTGAGAGAAGGTACCAGTTGTAATGTAGGTTAGACGGTTCCAAGACAAATCTCTGAAAGTGTATCATTAAATGTTTACTGGCATCAAATAATGCATGTTTTATAGAGACATACAGAGATATATGCATATATAGATATTTATATCATCATCATCATTACCACCACAATCACCACTACTACCAACTAAATCATCATCGTCGTCACTACCAACATCATCATCATGATCGTCATGATCATTATCCTCTTAATAATCACGATAGCAACAGATGATACACTCACAATCGATGAAGATTATCAAGTCCCAGAAATGTCTCCCTGCTGACCTTCAGAATCTGGCAGTTATTAAGCAGTCTGTGAATAAAGATGTTGTCAAGACAACGACGATGGTTGTAATACCACTGATAATAAAATGGTGGAGTTGAGAGAGATGACAGAAGGACAAAATATAATACTACATTCAATTGATCAAGCGGTGCCTTTAGGTATCTCACTTTTGTCATGTTTTTTTTTATAGTTGAAACGATAATGATGGTGTTACTGATGATAAAAGTGATGACTACAGTTCAAAGGTCATTCAATCACTACCCTTTAGCTCTATACGGAGCACAGTCCTAGAACAAGCTCATATTAAGCCTTTCTGTCCTGTGCCATCCCTTCAAGACATTTCCGTGTCTTCTTTATCTCCTGTCATGTCTCATTCCCTTCTTTATCTCCTGTCATGTCTCATTCCCTTCTTTATCTCCTGTCATGTCTCATTCCCTTCTTTGTCTCCTGTCATGTCTCATTCCCTTCTTTATCTCCTGTCATGTCTCATTCCCTTCTTTATCTCCTTTATGTCTCATTCCCTTCTTTATGTGTATTATTTTGGATATTCCTCTATTCCTATTACCCTGGGGATTCTAGAACAAGGACTTTCTGGCAATGCTTTCCGCTGGTTATCTCAAAGTGTGCCCTACTCATAGCCAGTATCTTCTGACATTTGTTTGACACTGGCATTTGTTTGACACTGGCATTTGTTTGACACTGGCATTTGTTTGACACTGGCATTTGTTTGACACTGACATTTGTTTGACACTGGCATTTGTCTCATACTTGTCAACAGTACCCCATTAGTTATCGTGTCTTAAACTTCTATCCTTCTATTCCACGTAAACACCTGTTTATGCAAGTCTGTTCTAATCTTTGTAAACATCTGTTTTGCAAAGTCTATTCTAATCTACGTAAACACCTGTTTATGAAAGTATGTTCTAATCTACGTAAACACCTGTTTAGGAAAGACTGTTCTAATCTACGTAAACACCTGTTTAGGAAAGTGTTATAATCTACGTAAACACATGTTTATGCAAGTCTGTTCTAATCTACGTAAACACCTGTTTATAAAAGTCTGTTCTAATCTACGTAAATACCTGTTTAGGAACGTCTGTTATAATCTACGTAAACACCTGTTTATGAAAGTATGTTCTAATCTACGTAAACACCTGTTTATAAAAGTCTGTTCTAATCTACGTAAACACCTGTTTAGGAAAGTCTGTTATAATCTACGTAAACACCTGTTTATGCAAGTCTGTTATAATCTACGTAAACACCTGTTTAAGAAAGTCTGTTATAATCTACGTAAACACCTGTTTATGAAAGTCTGTTATAATCTACGTAAACACCTGTTAGTAGTCTGTGTAGTAGTACTATTCTTGAACTTTCTCTTGACAGACATGAAAGACTTTAGAAAAGAAGATATGGAAACTCACGTACAGTGTTCGAAGGTGGGGACACGCGGCGAAGAAACCAGGATGGCGTGACAGTTCATCACCCAGCTTATTGTTAGACAAATACCTGATAAAAGAACGCAATATTTGATTATATTTGTGTGAAAGATCAATTGTCGAGAAATATGGGATAACAATAATGTTTGTAGATATATTTTTGCGTGAAAGATCAATAAAAACTGTTAAGAGAACTTGAATTTAGTTGTTGTTACGTTGTAAAAGGAGCTTCAGATTGACAGAGTGGCTAGAGCGCTGGACTCTCGCCGCAAAGGTGCCAGGTTCGATTCACGGTACCGTCCCGCTTCATTGTACTCATTTGTAAATAGGTACCTGACTCTGCTTCTGAGTTGGTGAAGGAAAAGGCAGCGAGGAAGGGATCTGGTAAACCCACTTCTCGATACTGGTACGGTAAAGTGTAGTCTCTAACACTTCACTCCCCTACGACATTATCTACCATGGAACTACCTTATATTGTAAAGCATCACCATCCTCACTTTCTTGTGTTGCTCCATGCGGAGCATGAAGACATCACGGCAGCTGCTCCACTTACAACAAGCCTTTTTTTTTTAACCAGCGGCACATGGGCTTTCAGCCCTTCGGTCCAATGACATGTCATTGCGAGGATGGGGAGCCTGTGGACTTTCCTTCCAACCCGGTCAGGAGCTTCGCTCCTTCCCATCCACAGAGGGTTTATACAACAAGCCTAAACCTAAGCAATGATGTGCTGTTGTATATGTAGCAACTTGTTTTACATGAGATCACTCCCACGCACAACCGTTGGCTTGCTCTGTTTTGTCTCATTAGAGCAATCTAGGAACTACAATACTTTGTATTAATTTATAATTTATCATCATTAACAGTGTTTCACAAACGATAATCGTGAACCGGTCTTATGTCGGCGTACCTCATGAAAATAGCGTAAGTAATAATAAAAATGAACAAACATTCTGACAGGTCAACGGATATAGATTATGGATTCTAAAGGTGATATGATGAGGTAAAGTAGCAAATGTCTGTTTCGTTCAATCACGGGTACCCGTACTACCCGTAAAAATGCTCTGACTCCGAATTTCGTGAGACTTAAGGCAAGGTAGGTCCAATTTTTTCACTGGTCGTTCTATAATGTAGCCAACTATACTTTTATATTTGGACATGCGCCCTAATATAACCGACTAAGTTGAACGGGACGCGCCTTGCCAAAACGAGGCAAAATTTTATTAAAAAAAAAAAAGATCCAAGTTTGATCCATGCAGTGCGCTTTAAAAAATTGAATTAACATTTCAAAGTAGTTGTTTATTATTAACTTAGTACATTTAAGCAATGGAAGTAAAAAGTACCTTATGAAGGTTTTGAAATAGTGAATTAAAAACAACAAAAAAAAAAGGTCTTCTGTTGTATAAATTAGAAGGAGCAAGAGTTATAAAAATGCCATTCAATCATTACATCAAGTTATGCCACACGTGCCTGTCTCGCCGTGGGGTTTGCCCAAGCATTATTCATGCTATTGGCAAGGTCAGATAAACGCTTAGGACAGCTCACAGGGAAAAAATAATGTATGGAAATAACAGACAACAGTTCAGTAAATCGGCTCGCGTTAACTAAAAGTGAGTAATTGTCTTGAGTTGTAAATAAAAAGCTCGACCAATAAATTTAAGTAAAACCATTTAGAGCAGCGAATGAGGCAGTCCAGAGTTTATGCTTGAAGAAGGAAGGTGTGTTCGCTGAGCTGACAAGATGTACCTTCTGTGGTTTTACAGATAGAGAATAGGTATATGGAGATATTCAGAAGTTCCGCCATCACTAGTCAGTGTTATATGAATAAGAAGTTACTTATAGACTCAGTGAGTTGTGAATTAGTGTATTTCTTAAGGAATTCAGCGATGTGGCTGTAAGTATTGACTGAATTTATAATTTGCACGAGATAGTATTTTGTATACAGGAGAGATAACACAGAAGCACAAGGTTGACAAGTCGCTATGAGCACTTTATGACTAAGTGAAAAACAGGTGATATGAAGATATTGCCGCTATTTAAGAAGCAATAGTTGGTCAAGCACATTACGACTAATTATGAATAAATAGATGGTTATGAACTATAGGAAGAAAACTATATGTATCATCGTGAAGTTACGATAAGCAAAGTATGATCTATTCAGAAATAGATATGACATTTAAGCGACTATGAGGGTCGGCTTCCATATGAGAATCGCCAACATGCTCTCGCATGTAAGTACAAATTATATGCCTGGGAACCTTGATATGTTATGCATGAGTTGAATTTTGCTTTCAGGAACTGTAGTAGAGACAGGTTTGACAAGTTTGTCAGGGAGAAAAATAAGTACATATACAATGAGTATGAAATGCTTATATGGAGCATAGAAAATATGAATAAACAGTTGTGATAAGAGGTTTTGATGGTAGTAAATTTAAAGGTTAACAAGGTGAGGTCAAGCTATGTAAGTACCCTGAATCAGAAAGATGATGATGTATTTCTCAGGGGTCCGTATCCGCTACCTCTTCTGATCTCACCCAGTGTACATTATCTCTGTAGTGTTATGTATATGGCAAGTGTCTAGGGTATGTATGTATTTAAGGTGAGGAATGAATAAATACAAACAGAACTGTAATTCAACAAAATGTAAGTAAGTAAGACTGGTGGAAACGTTTTGGTATATATATATATGAGAATAAATATACAATTTATTGTCCCGAACCTCAATCTTTTGGAACAGGACTTGTCAAAATCATAAAATGTTTATTTACAGTTTTTAAATATATAAGATGGAACTCTGTCCATGAAGTGTAACAAAATAAAATTGTCACTAGAATGAGTACCCCACTGTCTGATTTTCAATGCTTTGTATTAACAATAGTCAGTTAATTTAGGGTGTGTTTTCTTCATCATTCCCCAGGAAATTCTTCTTGTTGTGGTGGTTTAAATTGAGAGGAACTGTCATGTGCCCGTTTTGAGGGACTTATCTGTGAAGCCTGTCTGATGCTATGGGCTCCAGACTATGTATATGGTCACTCAAATTGTGCTGCTTTCTGGAGGAAGATATGGCCTGTAGCTCAAAGTATATTGTGAGCCTTCACTGCCCACAATTTCTGTCTTCTCCAGGTTGTCTGTAGCACTTTTTTTTACTGGTAATACAACCCTGAAATTAGAAGGAACGGTTCCTCCCCTTTATAGCCTGTCTATAACAATTCCACAACTAATCAATGGTAATCTTACCTGGGGTCAGCCATGTGTGCTGACCATATGCACCAAACCCTATATTTCTTTGACTACACTCAGTCCTGTGTTTTCATTCTTTTTTTCCATATGGCATTAAAGCCACTATTCCTTTAGCATTGCTCGTCTTCCACATAATCAGCAGGGGTATACAAATATATCTTGTGACCTGTTAATGACTTCTTTCAAACATTCTATGCATAGTGTCACATGTTATTTGAACATTGTGTCACTCCAGAAACCACTACCAATTTATTTTCTCCTGGACTTACAGTCGCAAAATTTTATGGCAAACTTACAAACACATTTATTTTCACTTCCCAATGGCAATATCAATTTTATTACCACGGCACTATGGCACAAAATATGTAAGGCCAATAGCAAAACATTGTTTATACATTTCACTCCGAAAAAGACTGCATTCCTACTTAGGTCGTCGTAACCTGAACCATCTCCCAATTAGCAGTATCGAAATAAAATGTATCCATACACATAAAGCCTGATACTTGCTAAGGAAATATACAAATAAAAGCATCTATCTTACATCAAGTAAAGAATAATAATACATGCACAAAGTTGACTAGCAGTAAATAGGTTTTTCTGACTGCTTTTCTTGTCCAGACGGCGAAAGCTTGGTCCCAAGGCTTTCCCGCTGATCTCAACTTGCGATGGCTTTCAAATTCAAATGGCCTGATCTTACAAGGAGGTGTTAATTTTTATTACCCTACCCTCTAACCAATCAAAAAGCGAGTCAAAATTTTAACTATTTTTGGACTATAAACTTTGAGCAATCGTAAGTGTGTTCGTTCGTCTGATTATCTTTGTGTATTTTATATCTCAGTTATTTATGGACCGATTTCCAATATTAAAAGTGATAATTACACGGTCAACTGACCTCTATCGTTCTATCTAATTTTCATTTGTTTATTCCTTAGCAGTTTTATCTGGGTAATTTTTTTGTAATTAATGGTAGTTCTACCCTGATCTCAAATATCAGTAAATTAAATTTTTCTATGTCAAGATAATTTTATTAAGGGGGAATCTTTAGGTTAATATATTAATCAATATCAGCGCTATAATTCAAGATATCCCTTTCATTCTAATTCCCTTTAGTTATTGAGAAATAAATTATTTAATTTTGGTCAAAAACACAGAATCGGCATTTTTGCCACTGCAACCAAGATTTCTTGTCTCTACCAAAAACGAGGTAACAATTTGATTGGTTGTTAAATTTTATCACGTCCGTTAATAAATATTGGGAGGGGTAGGGTGTTTTTTGGGGCGTAGTAACTTTAAACGGGTGGTAGTAGAAAAATTCAAATTATCTCTAGTTAAATTTTTAGCGGTAAATTTGAGTGTGCCATTCAGACAAATTTCAAATATAGTTTAAGCAGGAAATTATTGGAGCGTGGGGTACATAGATCCATTTCACTACAACAGTAACAGATTTTGGGGAAGACTAAGAAAGTCTACTGGAGATGATAAAATGTTAAAGGAAGAATATGTATGTTCACCAGATATAGAGCTTATATACAAAGTATCTCGGAGATGATTATATACGAGCTCTATTATTTGAATTACTTGCCTGGCTGGGTGTTCGCACCATGTAAATAAATGTTTTGAAAGATAAGTATGGATTTGATTTTATCCTTTGATCGTTGCTGTATGTAGGCCATGTCTATTTAAAACTACCACTATACGAAGTCACTAGTAACACCAAAGAAGGAATAGAACGGATCTTGAGGTCGATGAAGAAGGAAAAGTGTCTCATCCAAGAATCAACATCTCTGGCGGAGATGGCCAGTACACACATATCTATATTCTAATACTTGGAAGATAGATAAAAGAGAACTTGTAAAACTTGAATTACATCACTAGGCCTGCCATCTGCTACCAAGCGCCCTTACCACCTGTGACACCTGTAGTCACCCTGTGATCAGTCAAGCTACGGCTTTGGCTGTAATAGAGTTAACACCCACTCAAGGCACTGTGGAACGTATGTTTTCTGCCCTCAGAATAATCAAATCTAATTTGAGAGCAGCAATGAAGCCGGACCTGCTTGAAACTATCCTTTTTTGAAGAACCCATTCAATTTCTTTTTATTATCATATTTAAAGAAAAACCTTGTTTGTTGAGTTTTTGTTTTGTATTATTGTATGAATGAATGAATAAATGAATAGTTCAAATGTAATCTACTGAAGCCAAGTATTCATTAATTCACACATATACTATACTTATTCAGATAACTCCATATAAGTGTGTACTTTTATGAATATGATTACTAAAATAACTATAATCGGAGTCGGATGTCGTAGTCGGGAGTCAGACTTCTAAAATTTCATGAAAATCTTTTGCCCGACTCCACAACCCTCACATGAAATCAGATTTCTTGCCTTTTGCTTCGAAAAGTCTGTATTATCCTTGACCTATATTCGAAGCTCAAGTTAAAGAAGTCAGTAAACTTATTTTATAAAAGATTTTAGAGGAATTTAATATTCGGCTTTGTAACCAGACGAATCTCGTTTTCAAAACAGACTTCAATACAGATTGAAAGGGAATATAGCAGTCTTAATTAATAGTAAATGACAAACATAGGTGGTTTGAGATGACAAACATAGGTGGTTTGAGACGACAAACATAGGTGGTTTGAGATGACAAACATAGGTGGTTTGAGACGACAAACATAGGTGGTTTGAGGCGACAAACATAGGTGGTTTGAGATGACAAACATAGGTGGTTTGAGATGATAAACATACGAGGTTTGAGATGATAAACAAAAGCAGTTTGAGATGATAAACATTGGCAGTTTGAGATGATAAACATAGGCGGTTTGAGATGATAAACATTGGCGGTTTGATATGATGAATGTAGCCATTTTGAAATGATAAACATAGGTGGTTTGAGGATAGACAGACAGACAGACAGACAGACAGACAGACAGACAGACAGACAGACAGACAGACAGACAGACAGACAGACAGACAGACAGACAGACAGACAGATAGATAGATAGATAGATAGATAGATAGATAGATAGATAGATAGATAGATAGATAGATAGATAGATAGATAGATAGATACAGCATATGCCTTCAACAAACACATGCCAAGTCTTGCCATTAGCTCAAGGTCTTTCCATGTCTTCCCCAGGCCTTTTGTTTCTGTCTCCAGTTCTCTTCTCCGTGTAGTTTTCGGTCCTTACTTCAACAAAGAATGAGTAGGAACGGTACAAGCCAACCAATTCCAAATGTTCTCAGCTCGACAGCGATAAGCATGAAGACCGATGCCAAAAAAGGGACATGCATTACTCGAGCTTTATATTACACAGACAATTAAAGGTAATATTAAAGAAATTAAAGACCATATCCTGGAAACCGACAGAAGATGCGACATATATTTCGACCTCATATCCAAAAAAGACGTTGTATTTACAGAACTGGCTCTGACCGACAGGAATTGGTTAATAGCATACATGGGACTGTTGCGTCCTTTATGAGTCCTTAACATTCACAAGTAGTCATCAGGTCCTACTTTTGTTAAGAGAGTACCACCAACTAAGGTGTTGGTAATAGGCTTTGTATATTTTATTTATCGCGCACGTAAACGCACAATTTTGTGTATGGGAATCTTCGGGCGCGCTTGTTGCCAAACAAATCAGATGACGTCGCAGCTTGTAGGGAACAAGCCAGCATCTGTGTGAGACCTAAGGTCTATTGTGATTCTAGTCCCAAGTGTTGGGCAAATATTATTAGGCGACATGACTCATTGAGGAAAGTCATTGTCAGCTGTTACAGACGTAAGTCGTAGTCCATTTTAATTTAAGAAATTGGAGTTTTATTATATTCTTTCGTGAAGTGTCACCTACATGACATCTAGCTAGAACCTACGCTCTATGGTACTAGAATGGAGTAACTTGGGGAGTCTACTCACGGAAAGCTTACATGTATCCTAAAGGAATCATTAAATTAATATGTATGTTATTGCGATGAATCATTAGACTCCCGTCAAGCACGTCACGGCTACAAAGAGAGGGGTTAATCAACGTATTATACTTAACCTTTTGTATAGGCGCAAGAGGATTCCTAGTGTATAAATTATTCAAAGGTTCCAATTAATGCTCTTGTCGAGGCCATTTAAGGACAGATTTTGTCACATATATATATCTCGAAATGATGCGATGGATAACAATGAGGGTCTCTGTCCTTGACACAAGGTCGACCGTTAGATGATTCCATAATGTATGATTCAAACTGCTTGATCCTTTATGCATATTAACTTTATGGATTCGAATATCAAGCTATCAATTGTTTTAAGGATGTTGTCTGGAACTGTCAAACGATGTTAAATATCTTGTCTCGTTCAAGTATATTGTCAAAATAAATCATGTACTATTTTTTTATATTTTTTCAAGACGAGTTCTCCTATGATCGTCTTGGCACCCGTTGACGTGCCCTGTTCGCATTTATGTTGACTGATTAATCTGTTACTTAAAGGAAAAAAAAAGGAACTTCGCGTATTCAGCACACCCTAGTAGTCGACTGTATCCACCTCCAGAAAACAGCGACAACAGGGACACTGTAGGAGGTGTTTAAATGGTGCGAGGAAACTGGCTACAAAGTCAATCCTAACCAGGCCTGCGTGATGTGATGCGCCTTAATCAACTTCATATTGAAAACAGACCTTCCAGACATTACTCTCAATGGACAGACAATCGAAAGGCAAGGAAAGCTGAAATACTTTGAAGTTACATTCGAAAGTATAATCACCGGATTGATCACATCATACAGAAATGCAGGAGAGGTCTGGCAGCCCTAAAAATAATGGCTGCGGCGCATCTGCAGCAGAGATTATTATTTCTTCTCTACCATTAGCTAGTCATACGAGTCATTGATACGGGATGGGAATACTCACGCTGTCAGTAACACAATGTGAACGACTAGAACGCATTCAAAATGAAGGGATGTGTATGGTCTTGGGCTGTACGCGAGATACCTCCATTGTGGAAATGAGGTACATGCTTGGAGTGCTGTCAGTTAGCTCCAGATATGCGATGGCTCAGTCAAACCTATATGGAAGAAACCACAGACAGACGTCACCCCTTGCATGGAAGCATAGCTGACATTAAGGGAGCAATAATAAAGAGATGGATGGCACAAGCAGAAACAACGATCAAGCAGGTGACCACAGTTGAAAATATATTCAAACAGGAAGAGTGGAGTATGTCAGATGAGACCTGAATTAACTACCAGCAAGTCATCATCAGCTTTGGCACAGAGTGTAGAACTTGGAGCAATGGGAACGCAGAACTGGACATTAATCAACTGATACATGACCATGCCGAGGATAATAATTCCATTGTGTATACTGATGGGTTTGTGATCCGTGGTGAGAAAAAAGGCTGGAGTTTATCTGCTAGAGTAAAGGGCAGAATAGTCGCTGAACATAGCGGGGCTTACAAGATAACAACTTCCAGCATGAGAATGGAGGTAGAGGCAGCTACTGTAGCCTTAAGATGACTAACTGAAACGTCAGTAACAAAGGCAGTCATTATGTCAGATTCTCAGCCCATGCTTCGAAGGTTAAAAATGGTTAACTAAGGCATGAATATAAGGCATTCATAGAAGATTCGAATCTGCAGGAGCTGGTGTGAATCTACTGTCCTGGTCATGGTAATGAGAGAGCTGACAGACTAGCATCAAGAGCACCCACGGTGGGGACACTGGCTATGGATAAAGGAGAGATACTGATAACAATTAATGATCGCCTGTTAGAAAATGACACTGCAATAGATGAATCATCAAGGTTAAGACTGTTAAAATTTGGCATCAGACGTAAGACTAGTAGAGATGGACGTATGAGAGGATGCATCCGTCGTGTTTATAACCCGCGAGCTACAGGAACAGTTAGCATTCACACTCTTCGACATGTACTGAGGGAGACTGAGCACCTATGGGTTTGCCCGGAGTGCAATGATGTCAATTCTGTATAACAATAACAATAACTGTTCGGTCTTCCACTATGTCTCTTACCTTGATGATTCCAACACAAGGAGTGTCATGTAACGCTATCAACAGGTTTCTTCAGTGTGTCCTATCTATCGTCATCATCTTTTTCTCATCTCTTGTTCCATAATGCTGCCTTTTTTTTATTATTATTTAAAATTTTTCCTCGTTTGCTTTGGCGCGCGGCGTTCAACCTAGATATAGGACCCGTTGTTTATATTAGCGTACATGTCCAAATATAAAAGACCTTGTGTGTATTTTTTTTGTTTATTTGTTTGCGGGGTTTGCATTCTTGTGTCCAGACATCTATCTTTCAAGCTAGTCTTAAGTCATTTAATTATATCAGAGCGCAATTTGCTATTTTAAAATAAGTGAACTATGTTAACTGAAGCGCTGTGTTGATAAACACTAGGCCTTGAAAAGGACTGCTAGCGTCTATCAGCCAGCATGAAATAACCCTGTAAAGGACTAGCTCTGAAAGGACTGCTAGCCCGATTAGCGTTGATAAATACTGAAAAGGACTAACATTATCTATCTGCTAGCTTGAAGCTCTGAAAAGGACGTGCCCTAAAAAGAACTCGCCAGCTATGCCAACACCACCCGCACCTCCTCAGTGTTTAGCGAGGACTGGTGTAGAACTCGAATTATTAAAAAAAATCCATTGTGTTAGATTAAGCCAGGGATTTCAAACCGGGGCTCCACAGAACCCTAGGGTTCCGTAAGAGGTCGCTAGGGGTTCCGCGAAAGATCATGATTGCAAAAAATACTTAAACTTTGCTCGCCGGGCGATGTTAGCGCAAGCAGTGGTGGGCAATGACCGAGCAGCCCTGCTCGCCGGGCGATGTTAGCGCAAGCACTGGTGGGCAATGACCGGGCAGCCCTGCTCGCCGGGCGATGTTAGCGCAAGCACTGGTGGGCAATGACCGAGCAGCTCCGTATGGCAGTGCGCAAAAGGACCGTGTTCACTCTTGCACATACCATATTTCATTAGCATCTTGTAGAGAAGAAATTTGTGATAAAACGTTTAGGTCTACATGGATGATGTTAAAACAAATCAAGTAGGAAATTAGAAAAAGAAAAAACTGGGAGGGAAACTCACATGTCAATAGGCGCATGCGGAGAATTCGTTATTAACGAAAGTGTAGCGAATTAGCAATGAAAGAGTGGTAAATTATTAATTAAAGTGTACTGAATTAGTAATGAAAAGGGTTGCGAATTAGTAATTAAAAGGTTGCGAATTAATAATGAAACTGAGACGAACTGTAATACAAGTGTGGCAAATAAGTAATGAAATTGTAGCGAAATGGCAATGAAAGAGTGACAAACAAGCAAACAAAAGTGTAAATAAATAAATAAATAAAGCTCATTAACAGACACTCGTTGGACGTAAAAGAGGACACAAGACAACAAAAAAGAAATATAATTGACAGGCTTACCGGGAATCGAACGGAGGAACATCCAAACGGCGCCATCGCTTCGCTGAGAAAGTAAATCGTGAAAGGACGCACAGCCAATTGTGCACCTCCCAAAAAGTGCATCATTGGCTGAGGTCACTCTCATGACACCCATACAACTACGATATATAGGACCCGCGAGGACACAGTGAATTTAAAGACTAAAATAACTTTCCTATCAGCAAGTATAGACCAAATAAAGGCAGAAATACCTGTGTCCAGTAATGTGTACGGAAGACAAGAACACAGAACAGACGGGTAGGCTAAAGTCACGGACGGGTGAAGACTTAAATAAATAATGAAGGAACCCTGATTCCTGTGACCAGGTCCTCAGTTCAGTTTCCAGTAAGCCTGTCACTTATGTTTCTTTTCTGTTGTCTAGTGTCCTCCCTTAAGTTCAACGACTTCTTCTTTTATCCTTAGCCGCCGACCGTCAAAGCAGTAAGTGGCCATTACGCCTGGTGGCGTCTTGTAGGGCAGAAACAAATTGATTCCACTTTGCTCGGTCGGTGGCCATCCTTCGTACAGTGCCCCAACTCTGGTTCATTTTTTGCATCTCAGCCTCCACAGTCCTCCGGTAAGTTGTTTTTGGTCGGCCTCTCTTTCGTTTTCCTTCCGGGGTCCATAGCATAGCTGTTTTTGTGATGGCATCAGGGTCTCTTCTGAGGACATGGCAACTCAATTTCAGCATCTTCCAGTTATGATGGTGTGCATGTTCTCTTGGTTACTCCGAGTAAGCAGTTCTTGGTTGGTGAAGGTATTCGGCCAAAAGATTCGGAAAATTTGTCTTAGGCAGGTTGTGTGGAAAGAGGACAATTTCGACATTTCCTTCTCTGTTGCTCTCCAGCATTCCGCACCATAGAGAAGCACAGAAAGCACACAACTCTCATATAGTCTTAACTTTCTGTTCGTGCTGTACTGAGAGGACTTCCAGATGTTGTTTAGACTAAAAAAGGCTGTTCTTGCTTTGTTCAACTAGTTGCGTGATAATTACCTTTATTAATTTATTTAATATTCACAGGTCCGTGAGCTGATGGCACGTGACAGGAAGACTATGCATAAATTTGTTGAAGGCCCATGCTTCTTGGGGAGCAGAAGGGTGAATGATGATGTATTGGGCTGGCAAGTATTACGTAAAACAAACTGCCCAAGACACCACAACTTTAAGAGCATGTGAATGATGATGTATTGGGCTGGCAAGTATTACGTAAAACAAACTGCCCAAGACACCACAACTTTAAGAGCATGTGAATGATGATGTATTGGGCTGGCAAGTATTACGTAAAACAAACTGCACAAGACACCACAACTTTAAGAGCATGTGAATGATGATGTATTGGGCTGGCAAGTATTACGTAAAACAAACAGCGCAAGACACCACAAATTTAAGAGCATGTGAATGATGATGTATTGGGCTGGCAAGTATTACGTAAAACAAACTACCCAATACACCACAACTTTAAGAGCATGTGAATGATGATGTATTGGGCTGGCAAGTATTACGTAAAACAAGCTGCCCAAGACACCACAACTTTAAGAGCATGTGAATGATGATGTATTGGGCTGGCAAGTATTACGTAAAACAAACAGCGCAAGACACCACAAATTTAAGAGCATGTGAATGATGATGTATTGGGCTGGCAAATATTACGTAAAACAAACTGCCCAAGACACCACAACTTTAAGAGCATGTGAATGATGATGTATTGGGCTGGCAAGTATTACGTAAAACAAACTGCCCAACACACCACAACTTTAAGAGCATGTGAATGATGATGTATTGGGCTGGCAAGTAATACGTAAAACAAACTGCCCAAGACACCACAACTTTAAGAGCATGTGAATGATGATGTATTGGGCTGGCAAGTATTACGTAAAACAAACAGCACAAGACACCACAACTTTAAGAGCATGTGAATGATGATGTATTGGGCTGGCAAGTATTACGTAAAACAAACTGCCCAAGACACCACAACTTTAACAGCATGTGAATGATGATGTATTGGGCTGGCAAATATTACTTAAAACAAACTGCCCAAGACACCACAACTTTAAGAGCATGTGAATGATGATGTATTGGGCTGGCAAGTATTACGTAAAACAAACTGCCCAAGACACCACAACTTTAAGAGCATGTGAATGATGATGTATTGGGCTGGCAAGTATTTCGTAAAACAAACTGCCCAAGACACCACGACTTTAAGAGCATGTGAATGATGATGTATTGGGCTGGCAAGTATTACGTAAAACAAACTGCCCAAGACACCACAACTTTAAGAGCATGGGAATGATGATGTATTGGGCTGGCAAGTATTACGTAAAACAAACTGCCCAAGACACCACAACTTTAAGAGCATGTGAATGATGATGTACTGGGCTGGCAAGTATTACGTAAAACAAACTGCCCAAGACACCACAACTTTAAGAGCATGTGAATGATGATGTATTGGGCTGGCAAGTATTTCGTAAAACAAACTGCCCAAGACACCACGACTTTAAGAGCATGTGAATGATGATGTATTGGGCTGGCAAGTATTACGTAAAACAAACTGCCCAAGACACCACAACTTTAAGAGCATGTGAATGATGATGTATTGGACTGGCAAGTATTACGTAAAACAAACTGCCCAAGACACCACAACTTTAAGAGCATGTGAATGATGATGTATTGGGCTGGCAAGTATTACGTAAAACAAACTGCACAAGACACCACAACTTTAAGAGCATGTGAATGATGATGTATTGGGCTGGCAAGTATTACGTAAAACAAACTGCACAAGACACCACAACTTTAAGAGCATGTGAATGATGATGTATTGGGCTGGCAAGTATTACGTAAAACAAACTGCACAAGACACCACAACTTTAAGAGCATGTGAATGATGATGTATTGGGCTGGCAGGTATTACGTAAAACAAACTGCCCAAGACACCACAACTTTAAGAGCATGTGAATGATGATGTATTGGGCTGGCAAGTATTACGTAAAACAAACTGCACAAGACACCACAACTTTAAGAGCATGTGAATGATGATGTATTGGGCTGGCAAGTTATTATGTAAAACAAACTGCCCAAGACACCACAACTTTAAGAGCATGTGAATGATTTGATGCAGACTTCATGCAACCATGCCGTAGGATTAGGATTAAGGTTGGGGCTTAAGGTTGGATCTGCCACAAGGTGTGAGAGCTGCCCTATACGCTGACGACTTGGTGGTGTGGTGTGTAGAAGAACATCTAACTATCGCTAATAAGCGAATACAAAGGGCAGCAGACAACATAGCAGCATGGGCAGAGAAATGGATGGTGCAGATCAACGCTGAAAAATCATCAACAACACTTTTCACGCTCTCCAACAAAGACAAAGCAGGAGAGATACGACTTGGAAATATACATGTCCAAACAGATGAGGAACCGTTGTACTTGGGCATTACATTAGATAAGAGAATGACATGGAGGCACCACATCGAGAGAACAGAGGCTAAAGCGAGAAGAAAACTTTCCATACTGAGGAAAATAGCTGGATCAAGTTGGGGAGCTAACGAAACGACACTAAAGAAAGTGTATACAGGTGCAATAAGACCTATATTAGAGTACGGATCAGCAGCATGGTCTACAGCAGCCAAATCACACCTACAAGCCTTAGATAAAGTACAAAATCAAGCGCTTAGGTTGATCACGGGTGCCATGAAGACCACACCAATAAATGAAATGGAAAAATCACAGGCATTCCACCTTTATTATACAGACGAGACACTAAGACCCTGATCCAAGCAGAAAAGTACAAGAACATGCCCGCACATCCAATGAAAACTAGATTTGGAGATTTAGCCAGTGGGAGGTTGAAGAGAAGCAGTTTTGTGCATCGGTCCAAAAAACTAATTAGAACATACAAGGATGAACTACCAGACATCACTAAGGAAATAACTCCCACACTCCTTCCCACCCCATGGGAACAACATCAAAATTTCAGTATTAAGACCTCCATAACTACCACCTGCCCCATGGGAGAGCTAAATACTCTCCAAAGGAAAATAGCAGCATGTGACATGATTGAAGAACTATACCCCAGAGAAGCATGGATCCAAGTATATACTGATGGATCTGCAACCAGAGCAGTGAAGAACGGAGGCGCAGGAGTTTATGTGGTCTATCCAGACAAAGAAAATGAATCCACCTGTTCACCTACTGGAATATTCTGTTCAAACTATGCTGCTGAAGTACAGGCCATAAGCATTGCTGCAGGAATAATAAATAACACAATAAGCCAATGTCAGCAGGTTGTATTCCTTACCGATGCAATGTCAGTTCTGCAAGCCCTCAACAGTGATAAACTGCCAGAATTAAACAAAGTCCTATGCGAAGTAAATATCAAAAGAAGGGTAGTGCTACAGTGGATACCATCACACTGTGGCATACCAGGAAATGAGAGAGCAGATATGTTAGCAAAAGAGGGAGCAACACAGGAACAAAAAGAACAAACAATCACATTCCAGGAAAAGAAGACCCTTATCAAGGCCATCAGGAAAATTGATCAACAAAGAGACAACTATCAATATCTTGATCGAGCAAAACAGGTGATCCTGTTCCGTATGAGAACAGGACACAACAGACTGAACAGTCACTTATACAGACTGAGATTGGTCCCATCACCCCTATGTACGTGTGGACAGGCAGCACAGACAGCCGAACACATCCTACAAGACTGCCACATGCTTAGTCAATTGCGAACTGAACATTGGCCCACAGAGACGCACATCCACACAAAGCTGTTTGGGAGTCTTGAAGAACTTTCAACCACAGCAACATACATCCAGAAAACCGGACTTCTTGTGTAGACATTTCTAAACAACAGCGAACGAGAAGAAGAAGAAGAAGAAGGTTGGATTTAGAGCTCGGTCTAGGATTCCTAAACCTAACCAATAAATAAGTAAATAAATATAGGAATTAGGCACTTGTTGGACAGAAAGAAGGATGACATAACTTAACCTAAACCCTTACCATTTTTTACTGCTGCTCTCAATTATTTTTTTTAAGCCGTTGCGAACAGACGGCCCATTGTTCTTCATGTCAACCAGACACAAGGAACGAACATAGAACAGAAGGAGGAGAAGCAGGTTGTGCACTTTCCCTCGTATTTCTGTAAATTAAACACCTGTTTTTATCTGTGATCTTTAAGCTTCTCCCAAACGCTAACATCTAAACCGACAAGTAACCAGACGTGAGCAAAGTCAAACATTCCGAAGCTAATCTGAAGGCGATAATTCATCATAAACAAATGACATTAATTCCGTGTAATTCGAGTAATGAATGTCATTTTGTTGTGTCACGTCCATTAATGGTTTGATATCAGCCTAACCTGCTTACGGCCAGGCCAACCTTGACATGAGTATTATGTCGATGGAAGATTAACGGGTTTCCTAATAGGCTGTTGTCCTTTGAGCACTGGGGACATCTGGATCTGCGCTTTATCTTGATCTAATAAATACAGCGTCATTACAAAATCACTTCATATTTTTAAATTGTTATTTCTTCACTCCTGCCCAAAAGTTTATAGTAAACAAACGAAACAATGCAGACAATTAACTGCCGTTTTATGACATAACATGTAATGCTACATTTAGCATTACTGCTCAGCGTGAGATCCTGTTTGTTCACAACATGACGTCATAGTGAGCAGCCATTTTTGATTCTCTTGTAATGTCAGTTTGTTGGGCAAATTTTGTTTTATTTTGTTTTTCCTGGACTAGATTGGAACCAGGCCAGGAGAATGAAGGTAGATAGGATAGTGTGTCTCTCTCTCTCTGGCAAACCTCTACACCCCAGGGGAGAAGAAGAACGACTAAGTAAGTTATTTTATTTCTGGGTATAAAACATGTTTTAAAAAAGTTTTTTAATTTAATTTTTGGTCAAATGACAGTAGTTTCTTATTGTTTTGACATTTCCTTGTTTCCCGTATATCCGCTGATTACTAGCGAGGATATATAAATTTAAAACAGGAAATGTTTCTTCAATAACCCTGTAGAGTTTAATGTATTTTATACTGTACATCCTGTAGGAGATATTAACCTGCTTGCTAAATTTAGTATTGTGCAACAAACACGGCGCATTGTTGAGTAACACGTACCTTCTTATTTTTTCTAATACCGATCATGCCGTGAGATGGCGCAAGGAAGACATTTTTTATTTTCCATGGTAAGGTTTAAGACAGGGAGTGTTGCCAAGTTTTACTTCTTTACAAAGGCTGTACTCTGGCTCACTGTTGCTGAGTTATTTGCCGGTTGAAGATCATGCACTGAGTATGGTTACTTTAGTGATCTCTTGTTAATCGTGCTTTGTTTAGTATTACGCGAATTAGGGTGAAGGTGTTCATACAACTCAGTAGCATGGTATGAAGAAGTAGTTCATGTAACTTGAACTCAGCAACATTAATGAAGTAATTAATGCCTTCAGATTGAGTCCGTAATATTTAATCACATGTACACACAGGATGATCATTTCAAATAGGAACAGAACATAAGTCCTTATAAGTCATGCATAAATTAATCAATAACGTAGACTGCTGGTTTACGTGTCAATGTCCGTTTAAGGATACAATGCAGTATTGTCGTCAGAACATCACAGCTATATGCACGCGCAGCTAGACATGGCTACCTGCCGACAGTGAGACTGCGAGTCTGAATATTTCATACGAATTTGATGATTATTCTCCTCCTTCTGAGAATTCTAGTTAAATACTAACCTCCATAAATTTTCCTCTCATATAGAGTTCTAGGACTGACCCTGGTCCATCAAAAAAATGCACATATAAATGGCTATATCATGCCATTGAATTGGAAGGTTAGAAAAACGCAGCTATTCAGCTTGGCGGTCAAGTAACAAAGGGTAGCGTCTCCTAGTTACCGACTGTGTCCTAAACAACGCTAGACACGTCATAATCGATCGTGTATGGAGCGTTCAATAATTGAAACATCTATCGCAATATATTAAATGTCTTAACCTTTACGATTGCACGTCTGCTAACCTTTAGCAGACGGCGTTAATAGCATATACCGTAACAATTCCCTGTACACCGGGGAAAAAAAAAATCGATAGATTTTTTTTCAAGATCTATCCGACTTAACAATTTTTCAAAAAAAATTTAACACAATTGTGACATATGGCCGACGATGTTCTGAGTAGAACCGTGTTGCGGTCATGTCAACTAACTATTTGTCATAGTCATCTAACATTAATCATATTATATATCAATATTATACATATTATTATATCAACTAAATAAAATGTCCAATGTTAATAGTGAATGATAGAATTAAATTAAAGTAAGGTCTGTCGTATTAGTATGTCATATAGGAATTAATTTGACTAATTAAAATTAAATTAATTAATTAAACTAAGAGTTAAATTATTAAGGTTCTAATGTAACGCGATGTTATGAGAGAAGAAAAGACAAAATAAGTGAGAAGAAATAGAAAGAAATTCGAATATAAGTTTAACTTAATTGTGTGTGTTAAGTGTTAGTGAATAATAACTATCTAATTTAACTAACTAAATAACGTATAGGTACATTTAAAAAAAAATATTAATCTAATACTTGTGTGAGATTTATTTTCTCTTTTCATAATTTCTTCTTTTTATATTTCGTTCTCTTTTTTTTTTTGTTCCTTCTTTTCATTTTTTTCTCACATTTCATTTTATTGATAATAATTCAATTAAGAAGTTAAGTTAACTAATTAATTAGTATAGGATATGATGATCCATCCGTAGTCTTGATCCTGATGAATTCTTTTAGGCAAAAATGTTCAAACGTTTACGTTGGAAAGAAATGTCATTTATCCCAGCATCCAAGAATTAAGTGCACATAGGATAATAAGTTCGACTTGTCGTCAGATATTGTTCCATGATTGTTCAACGAATATTCATATATCGTGTATGGACGTTAGACGAAGTTTCAATGTCAATATGTATACCTTGATTGTCTTTAGTTCAATTCTGTGATGCATATAGTGTTTATAAAGTTTAAATTGAAGGCAAGGTTAGTTCCCTTATAGTTGATATGTTTTAGGAATGTTAATGTTGATTATTCGTCGTCAATAGGATTACGTGACAACGCATCCGCCACAATGTTTTCAGTGCCAGGAATATGTTCAATGGAGAATTCAAATGGCTGTAGGATGATTGCATATCTGGCGAGTTTTTGGCTCTTGTGGTTAGATCGACGCAAAGATGCTACAGCACGTTGGTCCGTCTGTATGGTGAAGGGAGCACCAAGCAAGAACTTTTCAAGTTTAGTTATTGCCCATATCACTGATAAAAGTTCCTTGTCCACTGTGGAATACTTTGTTTCTGCCGGCTTTAGCTTTCTTGAAATATATAAGGTAGGATGTAGAATGCCATCATGGTTCTGGAGCAGGCATGCACCAATGCCGTAGTTACTAGCATCTGTTCGTAAGAAAAATCTTTTGGAAGCATCGGGAAGTCTTAAAATTGGTTCATGCGAGAACAAATTTATAATTTTGTTGAAAGTTTCATTGCATGTACCAGTCCATGTCACCTTCACCGGCATGTCTTTCTTTAACAATGAAGACAATACAGCCGTGATGGATGACAAGTTTGGTATGAATCTACTGTAATATTGAACAAGTCCTAACAAACTCCTGACCTGTTTCTTCGTCTGAGGAACTGCTATGTTTAGAATTTTGGAGACTGTACTAGGTAACGTTCGGATATATCCCGAACCAATGATATGTCCCAAAAAGGTTATCTCATTACACGCGATTTGCACCTTTGTAGGTTTAGCAGTTAGATGATAATTCCTTAGAGTGTCGAAAACATATCTAAATCCCGAAACATGTTCCTCAAACGACGAACTAAACAAGCATATGTCGTCAATATATGTAATAACGTCTGGTCTACCTGATAAAATTTGTCGCATCAGGCGAATGAAGGTAGCTGGCGCATTAACAAGCCCAAAAGGCATCACATTCCACTGGTATAGACCTTGTGGAGTGGAAAATGCGGTGTAGTACTTAGCCTTTTCGGTCAGTGGTATCTGCCAATAACCTTTAGTTAAGTCTATCTTACTAAATATAGTTGCGTTGGATAGACGTGGCAGTAAGTCGTCGATAAGTGGATGTGGTTCGCTGTCAACTATAGTCTTAGCATTTAATTTTCTATAATCAACACATAGTCTGATGTTATTGTCCTTCTTCCGGACAATCACTAATGGAGAAGAGAATGGCGAATTACTAGTCTCAATGATTCCCAGAGACAACATCTGTTCAAGTTCCTTAGTAGTTTTAGCAAGGAAATGTAAAGGAACCGAATAGGGATGTACACGAATAGGTGTATCATCATTGAGAGTAATGTCATGACTGATAGCCGATGTGCGACCCGGGACGTCGGTCAACACATCTGGATAAGATTGTAATAGATTAGCAATCTGTAGACGCTGTTGCGGTGTAACCGTTGAAGAGATGGTTACATCCCGCCAAGATTCAGTAGGTTGAACTACTGGTACCGGTAACGGTAACTGTACCTCAGGAAAAGAAGATTCTTCTTCCTGGATGACAGATAAGTTAGAATAATAACAAGTAGATACTGTGTTGTCATCTAGTTCATGAAAAATTGACTGTAAGTGTTCAGGACGTGTATGAAATTGCTTGAGCATGTTAATATGAAATATCTTTTTGTGTCCCTTGATATCTAAGACGTATAAGAATAAATGACCAATAAGGAAAAGAAATGATGACTGACTAGAGCTGAGTCATCAAGAAATAAGACAAAAGGGTGAGCGTACACCATTATCTGCGTGGCGCAGAATCAGGTACTAATTGTAACTTTAGATAACGGTGATGAAAATAAACACCATTATCACGCTCGATTACCCAACGAGCGTCTCGATTGTTACGAAATGTAACCATCGCCTGTCTATTCTGCCCATTGCATGATGGCAGAAGACGAACAAACTTAACGTTTGCTGCTGCATAATCAAAAAAAAAATTCTAAGTGCCTGCCAGGTAGTATCCTGCGGCAGATTTCGCACTAACACTGTGCGAGAATACGCACTTTTCCCAATATATGTAGTATCATTGTCACGAAATAGTGGACAATGATGATATGTATTCTTTGTCAAAGAATTAACCTTCCCTTTCAACACCGACATTGTCTTTCTGTTGGATGTCGTATCATCCTGACTGGACTGAGGATGATACCTATCATCACCAAAGGTATAAGTTTCCTACATGTCGTAGACATGTCCTTGCTGGGCAAAGTAAAAACTTTTTCATCATAATTATTTGTGTTAACTTTATGTTTCCTTTTAAGTCCAGCATTATTATTTAACCTATTATTCTTCCTCATAATGTTTTTGTCAATGTTGACAACGTCAACAGTTTTTATTAGGATCAGTTATATCCTTAGTATGTTGTCCAATAGATCTATCATCTTCATCAATTTCCAGGATAGTACTGAGAGTGAAGTTGGAAACTGCTGTGCCACATGTATTTATGTTGTTGGCACGAAGTGTAGCCATATCAACAACAGCGTTAGCGTTGCTAAAAGAATGCAAATTTTTTTTCTCCCAATCATTAATTTCTTTAGGAGTGCAATCTTTACTCCCATGTATGCGTCCTAATGTAAGATCAGCTGATGGATTCTGTAGCATGCACACCTTGACATTACCTGAAAAATATGGTGTATTAACATGTACTATGGCAGTGGGGTAGTACTCAATAGTACCCCCGAAGTTCATGCAACGGACATAGTCCCCTGTTGCATAGCTAGGATGTACCAAAGACTGCCGAACTCCAATGGTTGTTGATCCAGAGTCTTTTAAAACTGAGACCACCGTACCATTGACTAATCCTCTATTGAACATCAGGGTACCCTTGCCATCGTTCGCTGAAAGACCAACTGCTGTATGAAGGTGTCCACAATTCAGCACCGTTTCCTTGGCCTTCTGAAAAATAGTATTACAATCTTGGCAACTATTTGCCACATTATAATTAATAGCAAAACATGCAGCAGAAGACTGTGTTGTATTATTGTCAAGTGGGACCTGAGCTATAGGGGTAGTATTATTTGTAACTGCCGCCCCTGTATTATGGTTGTAATGAGATGATCCCCGAGAATGAGATCGATTCCGAGTATAATTGTTAGAATTATCTCGTCGTCCTCTATAGTAACTATTATCTCGATGTCTCGAGCCATGATTATTACCATTCCAGTTATTATTATTATTGGGGGTATGTGATCGATTATAATTAGTGTTATGTTGACCATTGTGGTAGTTTGTTTGAGGTGAATAATTTCTATCTCGTGATCTACCTCTGTTGAACTCATTTTTATTGTTGAAATCATTATTATGTCCCTTCTGAAAGTTAACATTGTGATTTCTTTGGAACCTGCTTCTGTCTACACTGTGATGTCTTTGTTTGTTATTATGATTGTAGGCCATATTAGACGCCACAGGTAGAGGTTCTCTTAATGAGGAGTTAGAAATGGTTGCATTCGGATGTGCCGAACAGTAGTTTAAAGAAATTTTTTCTAACTCGTCGATAGTACCTGGTTTACGCTCCTGCAAATATGCAAAAAATGGTTGGCTAACCGAAGATAATACCTTATCCCGTAGTAGTAATTCAACTAATTTGTCGTATGATTTGTTGACTTCTGCCAGTTCAACCCATCTATTAAATGTATTGCGTATGTTCGCAATGAATCCTGCAAAATCTTTTGGAGATTCAGGTAAAATTCCCTTAAATTTCAACCTACAGTGTTCCTCGTCCAGGTGAAACCTTCGTAAAAGCAAGGACTTAATAGCACCGTAGTTATTTGCTATTGATGGGTCAGCATTTTGAGAAGCCGTCAGTGGTTCTCCAACCAAGAATTCATTTAACTTGAGTACCCATGACTCTTCAGGCAAATGGTTTGTTTTGCAAGTCTGTTCAAAACGTGACAGGAACGATGAAAGGTCGTCCACGTTTAAGTTGAGAGTGGGTAATTTAAAGTTGTAGAAATGTTTAGTTTGGCTGGATGATGATCCATTTTGTGTGTTATTATTCTGGTTTGCATCAGCACTTTGTGCTTGTAATCTTGCTGTCTCCAATTTAATACGCGCCAATTCCATTTCTTGTTGTAAAATAATTTCCTCTCGTTTCAATTTATTCTCTTCTTCCTGTTGAGCAATTTCTCTTAATCTATTTTCCTTGGCAATTTGCTTCATCTCACGTTCTGCTTCCTCTTTCTTTAATGCAGCCTTTTGTTCCTCTTCCTCTTTCTTTAATGCAGCCTTTTTCTCTGCTTCTTTTCTTTCACGTTCCTCCATTTCTGCTTTATGTTTTTCCAGTTCTGCCTCAGCAAACTGACGAAGTTCTTGAGATTTATAACCATATTCCTTACCAATTTTAACGAAATGGTCTATAGTAAGCATTTTGACTTTTATCTGTAAGTAATTATTGATAATTACTGAGTAAAATAGTCAATAGTAGCTTCAGAGTAATTATTATACTTACTCAACTTAGGAATATTCAATATAAATAATCACAATAGTACTGAACTCTTATGTCTAAGTTCAACTAATAGACAATATTTTGTAACAATATTGTATCTAAATACGAACTATATCATAAATAGTTATGATATCTGTTAACTATAATGTAATTACGTCACACAATTAATCTTAATATCCAATAATGTTGGGTATGATTCCTAGTAATTATATTGTTCAATGTACTAAGTCACTCTCTTAGTACCAGAAAAGTATATTAAATAATATACAATGGGTCTATTACCTCAAAGGTAGACTATAAGATTATTTTATTTGGTCAATATATATATATTATATTATTATGCCCTAGGCATCTCTTATAAATTGTAGTGCTACTCTCTTGGACTATCACTGCATAATTATGCAATGTCCCATATTAACCTTAAATATCAGAAAAAATTAATTAAATTAAATTACAAGCGTATTATTGCATATAATATCATATTATTAATGTAGTATTTAATATATATCATGAGGACAAACAAAACAATGATGCAACTAAAGGGTACAAACAATGTCAAGACGCAAACAAGACATTTTCACAATTAAAAATGAATTTATGAACTAAATAAAACAAGCGGAAGTGTCACACGGAAAACGAAGGGTCAAGGTCTGACCCGAGGTCAACTTAATATTCAAAGTACACAAAAAAAAAATGACTGCAAAAAATGATGACATCACAGGACTCATAACGGACGACCATTTAACAATCATCAAATAAATGATAGTAAGAGGAGACTGGACGAAATAGTTAACGAACATGATACAAAACTGAATAAAATTGTGAACTGAGTACGAATAAAATACGCCAGTTATCTACGGAACGGCACAGCTAACACAAATCGTCAAACGACAGCAGATTTGGACAGACAGTCCAATGGCAAACCTCAATGGGGCTTCCAAAAGTGCAATCGTTTAACTGCCCTAAGAAACGACCGAAATCAATTCAGGCATCGTGAGAGCCACAGAATATAATTTCGGTTCATCCTCCCTACCTCCCACTAATTAACAACACATTAAAACAACCCAAAAAAAATACATGAAACACATTCAGAAAAGACATGCCTATGCAGGCAAAAGGCATGGACTCAGTATTACTGTTTGCAATGACGACAGTATTAAAACAACTAGACTTATCTTTTCCGTTGCTTAGATCAGTGCTAGAGGTCGTCAACAGCTAGGCTAATGCCCCTGACTGTCTGCTCCTGTAGTCCATATCGTGTGTTTGCTTCAATGGCTCATGTTTCCCCTGGTTAGACTTAGAAAACGACTTTGGTTTCTCCGACAGATCACCTACACGACTTTCAGTGACGTCACGTTGTTAGGCATTAGAATGAGTAAGACGTCATCTTCGACTGGATCATGTGATCGAAACTTGATCATAAATATTATGGTTAACATGTGCGTAAGGAACAGAAGTTTGTTTCTTTTTTCTGTCGTTCCCCGCATTCGGCCGCCACTTTGTTGCTGAGTTATTTGCCGGTTGAAGATCATGCACTGAGTATGGTTACTTTAGTGATCTCTTGTTAATCGTGCTTTGTTTAGTATTACGCGAATTAGGGTGAAGGTGTTCATACAACTCAGTAGCATGGTATGAAGAAGTAGTTCATGTAACTTGAACTCAGCAACATTAATGAAGTAATTAATGCCTTCAGATTGAGTCCGTAATATTTAATCACATGTACACACAGGATGATCATTTCAAATAGGAACAGAACATAAGTCCTTATAAGTCATGCATAAATTAATCAATAACGTAGACTGCTGGTTTACGTGTCAATGTCCGTTTAAGGATACAATGCAGTATTGTCGTCAGAACATCACAGCTATATGCACGCGCAGCTAGACATGGCTACCTGCCGACAGTGAGACTGCGAGTCTGAATATTTCATACGAATTTGACGATTATTCTCCTCCTTCTGAGAATTCTAGTTAGATACTAACCTCCATAAATTTTCCTCTCATATAGAGTTCTAGGACTGACCCTGGTCCATCAAAAATGCACATATAAATGGCTATATCATGCCATTGAATTGGAAGGTTAGAAAAACGCAGCTATTCAGCTTGGCGGTCAAGTAACAAAGGGTAGCGTCTCCTAGTTACCGACTGTGTCCTAAACAACGCTAGACACGTCATAATCGATCGTGTATGGAGCGTTCAATAATTGAAACATCTATCGCAATATATTAAATGTCTTAACCTTTACGATTGCACGTCTGCTAACCTTTAGCAGACGGCGTTAATAGCATATACCGTAACACTCACCTGATAGCAGGTTTTTATTTATTATTATTATTATTTTTTTTTTAAACTTCATTTTCTCTTAGCTTTCTATTTTATTACTGACAGTTTAACGACATACATTCTCACAAAATGTCCAGCCTTCATTTTTCTAATATGCCATAAAATATATATGCTTCATTTTCGCAGTATGTCAGAACTGTCACAATTTACAGATGATGCAGCTATTTGGAGGACGGGGAAAATCCTTCCCAGATTATATACAGATCTACAAGTCCTAATTAACAAGATCGCAGAATGGATGGCTAAGTGGGGCTTCCAACTAAACGCTAAAAAGACAGTCGGAATGATATTCAGTAGAGGTAGAATTATAACAAATAAAACAATTGACATACAATTCCAAGGGCACAAAATTAAAACAGTAGGAACAACCAAATATTTAGACATGACTTTAGATCAACAACTAAACTGGAAAAAAACATATAGACAAGCTGGTTGAGAGCTGCAGAAGACTCACTAATATGATGAGATACTTAAAAGGCAATGGGGAGCAAGAATCAAGTCACTTCTCATGCCCTACAGGTCATTTGTAAGGGGGAAAATAGACTATGCAAGCATAGTATGTGACTCTGCAGCTCACAGCAATAAGAAAAAAATTGGACAAAATACAGCACCAGGCACTATGCACAATAGCTGGAGCCTCAAGATCAACATCACTAGAAGCACTAGAGGTAGCACTAGGAATAATACCCCTCAAGCTAAGAAGAAAAGAACTTAGACTGAATTACATGGGCAAAGTCATAATTGACAAAAACCACCCAGCCCATGCAATAGTTGTTAAGCATCTCTCTACGACCTGTGATACCACACTGGATCCCATAAGACTCCCAATAGGATGGAAGTGCATGGAGAAAATAGAAGAACACAATACTGTCACAAATGCAATAAAATGTAGTAGTAAATACACACCAGTGATTCCTCCTTGAGAGCTCAAGAAACCAAACATTGACTCTCATCTTTCAGATATAATAAATAAAAAATCATAGCCAGGAAATATATAGAACAGATAACTAAGGGTAGCTTGAAAGTATACACTGAAGGATCTAAGATAGAAAATGAAGAACTTGGAATAGGAATACACATACCAGACTGGAAGCTGAAGAAAAGTTTTAGTTTAACTGAAAACGCATCAACATTCACGGCAGAAATGGTGGCAATAGCAAAATCACTTGAAATAATTACTGACAAGCCCCCCAAAAATCTAACAATCCTAACTGACTCACTGTCAGCTCTTCAAGCACTAAGACACCCACACGAATGTAGCCGACAAGACATAGAAGAAAAAGTGTTGCAACTTAGTACACACCTAAATAATAGGGGCTGCTCAGTATTATTAGCGTGGATACCCTCTCACGTGGGAATAGAAGGAAATGAGGTGGCCGACAGGGAAGCAAGAACAGGAAGCAGCCCAAGCCACATTAACTCAGGATTAGGCACAACAGAGATCAAAAGTATAATTAGAAATACGAGGTAGCTTCAAAAAGTTCCCGGAAAAGTCGACACATGTTTTAATGAGTGATTATGTCATGGAGATTATAGTTTTATAAGTTGGTAGTGACCTTGAGGAAACGACATAGCTGATTTAACCTTCACATGTACTCTCGAACAGAAGTTACTGTCGTAAATTTCCAATAGGTGATTAAGAACAATGTTAGGTCCCGTCTGAATAGAACTGATAAAGGTGATGACTCAGTGCGAGATACGGTAAACAGATATATTTTCACTAGTGAGTTGGTGAAAAGGTAAAGTCTGTCCCTGGATTAGAGTAGCTTCTCAAATCCAGGGACAGACTTTACCTTTTCACCAACTCATTAGTGAAAATCTATCTGTTTACCGTATCTCGCACTGAGTCATCACCTTTAACAGTTCTATTCAGACGGGACCTAACATTGTTCTTAATCACCTATCGGAAATGTACGACAGAATGGTTTGTTCGTTTACCGGGATTTTGATTTAGATTCTTGAATAAGTACCACTGAAAGGGTGCGAATTCTTTAGATTTGTTTTTTCTAGTACATCAGGGTGACTGTGTTTCCAAATCAGGATACAATCTGTATCTAGATAATTGACTTAAATCTGATAAAATCTTTATAGTCTAGATAGAGCAAGCGTGTGATTGTCTCGTGAGATTAAGTAAATTTAAAAATAATATTCCCCTAGACAAAACGATCTGTTTATTAGCTTGCTGACCACACAAATATTTCAATTGGTTTTTTTTCCACAGCATTTGTTAGAGTATATATACAATTAGATTTACAGGGTGATCTGTGTCGGAGTTATGTTATGTATTGATTTTGTAATACAAGGCCGCTGGTAGCGTGTGATTGTGTAACAATCACTAGGGTTTTTTGTTGTTGTTGAAGCAGAGGTGTTTTGAGCTAAGCTAAGGAGCGCGTTCGGACGGAAACGTCCAGTTAAAAGCTGTCATAGATTTTTCGATAGGAATTTAAGACATAGATTGGTCCCTTCTGAATAGATTAGAACAGTTGATAGCTCAGTGAGAGGTTATGTAAAGAAAATAGATTTTCACGAGTGAGATGGTGGAAACTAGTTAGAGTCTGTCCTTGAAATCGAGAAGCTTCTCTCGTTCAGCCTATCTCTACAACAGAACTTAGTTAGTCAGACAGTCTACTAGAATATATATATATATATATATATATATATATATATATATATATATATATATATATATATATATATATATATATATATATATATATATCACCACTCACATACACACACACATAAGTGACGACAGTTAGACGCACATACGTGAAAACTACATCAATGGAATATGGATCTTTTGGGACAAGCTGACCGACACACGTAAATAAAGTTTATGTAAATTTTATTTATCATAAAGAAACTTTACAACAGCAATATGTTGAATATCAAATCAAATACAGATAAACCTAGGTTAATGAAGTAATTAAAAGAGTTAGACTCATATGTGTAATCCTCCCTCCCTCTGTTGAGACAAAAATCCCGTTAAGAAGAAAGTTATTAACCCCAAAGAGTCAAAGATTTATACGCTATGGTCTAGAATTTCCCTCAACAGTAAGAACAGAGTTTATACGTTAATCTATTCTGAAAGGGAAACAGTAACAGAAAAAAACCTTGCATTAAAAAAAATACAAAGTGGGTACATGAATTATACGATCAAAGAACCACTCATTCCTGCTTTCTTTCTATCTATACAACAGTGGCCACTGACATTCGTTCTTACCTAAAAACTTGATTTTCACCTTATGGCGCAAACTTTAGGACACACACACCCACGAAACTCCAGTGTTCTTTTGGCATAGAGAACCCCAGCTCTACAGAGACAGGTTAAATCCAATTTCTCCGGGGAGCGTTCGCTTTACTATTATATTTTTTTCTGGATTACTGTTTATGTCACTTCCAATCAGTTCAGGTAATATATGTCGCCGTGCTCACAGTGTTCGAATATTGAGTTTTCCAGTACTTAGGAAATGTCAGGTCGGCAACTTCTCTCAGTATAAAATTCTTGGTCACACCACAAATGATCAAACGTCGGAAATGTTAAGGTTTGTTAGGTCGCCACGATGGGACTGCATGTAAATTGAGATTTGAACAATAAATACGGATCTATATCCCAGTTACCAAGTCACTCTAAATGTTCTTTGTGTTGGTATTCGGTCTCTCTCTCTGGGTGTAAACACAACCTCAGACCAGATTTACCTTGAAGACCCAGAACTAAGTTAAAATGCTCTTTAGTATGATTACTCTCAGGTTTACATGGAAGCCGCTGGGTTTGACCCAAATACTGTATAAAGGAAGAGAAAAATACAATGCTTAACCATAATATAGTATTCTCACTCCTGTCCTACCTCGCGTAAAATATAATATATTCACTTCGGTTCTTTAACTTTAAATTACAAACTACAAGCTTAAAGCTAGTCTTATCGTTTAAAACTCCCGTGAAATAAATTCTATTCATTAAAAACGATTATCATGAATTAGAAATAAATACATATTTCGTCAATACTCATGATGAACGGTGCCTTTACTATTGGTTAAAATATTCTCTGACTAGTTATAAGCAGTTAACTAAACTTATCTTATAGCTGGAAGAGTTTAGCTAGAAATTATTATTTGTTCTGCTATCCACTGTAACACAGTAAAACGTAGAGAAATATATATATTGCTGGACCTCTCTAGTAAATCATTCTGCACAGGAAAACTAGTAAAATATGATTGACAATTTAACTAGTTAAATCACTCAAACTACTAGTAGTATATTACCTTCGCACAAACACATAAGACTATATTATCCAACAAAAACTAAGAAACTCTAGTCAATACGAGTGATTCTGGAATTGCAGCTAGATTTCTTCTGATTCTGTGAGTACTGGATACATTTTAGTTAGAAGGTATATTGTAGTGAAATTGACAGAGATACAACGGTAAAATACCTCCAAAGATAACATGTAAGGATAAAAACATAATGCGTAGGCTGCTGATAGTACATGATCGCCCAGACCGCGGGTCATCACCCTCCATAAAAATTGACTTGCTAGACAGGAGGGGAACGGCGGATAAAAAGGAAAAAATATGACTGGAAAGATTGCGTGAGAATGGAAAGGCTAAGGAGACGCAATTGGGGGGGATGGAGGAAAGTAAAAATTCACGTCCCCCAAATTGACACGAAGTACGGAATGGACGCTTTTGCGATACCAAGCCCTTGATTTGAATTCAGCGGCTAAACGCAGATGTTCGAAATATTACAAAATTTAAAAAGTACTTTTTTCTTAATATTAATGTTAGGAATATAAAAATTAGCTGGCCGGATGGCCCATTCTGAGCAGTGAACTAATATGTTCTTAATTTTACAAACGGATAGATAATATTGAAGATAATGACAAAAGACAGTGTTGTTCACATCATCGACAGACTGTATTGAATCTAAAAGTGTCGCTATTTGCACAAAAAAAAACACGACCTCGAGACGCAGGTGTTCAAATCTACGTAGTATGGAAGAGAGGGACATTGGTGGTAGCTGTGTCTAAATATAACTTTTAACGACAAAATTTTGGAGGGGAGAGAAAGGTTGGTTCAAAAATCAAGTACATTTTTGTAGAAACACAAGTAGAGACGGACAGACTAACAGATAACCATCCATACTTGACTGAAGCATGACTGAAATGACTTTAGGGTAGGAAATTTGAATTTAAAATAAACCTAGGCAGTGATTGGCTACAAACAATCATATTATTAGCGCTCAGTCGCGCAAGTGGGGCCATTCTTCAATAGTTGTTCAGTGATAGACACAGATTTTAAAGTGTGGTGATTTCCATATGAAAGAAAGTGAAAGAAGTTTAGGGACGCCATACTATAGCCAGCAGCTCAGCTGAGTTTTGCTAGCAATTCTGTGTTATTTATTCATAATCTGGTAAGATTGAAATTATTTCCTTATATATTTTGAATATTGTTTCATGTTCGAGTGATTTGATACTGCCTTATCGAAATCTAGCCTTACAAACAAGTAGGGATTTGCTCTAGACCCCCCGCCCAAGTCAGGGTCTAGGGACCAACAATGTACATAAACTCCAGCAAGGGTTAGGCAAGACAGATCAAGTGTTGAGAATAATGAAACATATTACCTATCCTCTTTTAGGGCAGACAACTAATAAATATTTTTCAGAACCTATAGTCTGGGGAGGATCTATCTGATGTAAAACCACCATGGTAAATGTGCTGTTTGGTCAGAGAGATCTGACCTGTCTGTATGATGTGGTTGTTGTGTCAGTGTTGTGTCCAGACGTGGGTAGAGAATAGATTTTGACACATGGCCCATACTTTGATTGCAGAGCTGTGAGTTTCTGTTGTCAACAAAGCAGTGTCTATTCAGTTGGTGACTTACTCGAGTGTATCTGTGCAGTTCTTGTGACAGAGACCACCATTATTGCCCGCCAGCACGGAGAGGTGGGACCACCAGATTTCAGCACCAGAGCTACAACTACAAGATGAGTGAGCCTCTGGTCTGCTGGACATTCACCAACGCTTTGTAGTTACTAATATCCCCATAAAAATTCCCACCATTTTCTGGACACTGTGTAGTCAATATAGACAGGTGTGATGAGGCCACCCCAACAGCACAAACATTAACTATCCTCCCAAGTAGATGACTACTAGAACATTTTAATAAAACTAACTAGTATAGTACATATATATGTACACTATTGCATTTATGATATAATATTCCATGCATTTCTTTCATAATCTCTAAATCCTTTTAAGTTCTGGTCAACCAAAAAAATTGATCCAGAACAAAATAAATGTAATATAATTCTATCAAAAATTTTACACACGTGAGTTAGTTCAGTGTATTTTAACATTTGTTAATATTATTAGTCTTCTTAATTATCTGTGGGTGTATTTATAAACTATCACACCACACTACACATCATAACCCTAGACATTTTATGTAGCCACATTCATTAAGAAAAAAATTAAGTGTGAGGTCGTAGTGGTAGCAAGAAAGGCCTTCTGACAATTCACAACTACATTTTATCTCAGGAGCCTTCACAGCTGGCCTCATACATTACATTTAGTAACATCACCATCATACAATACCATCAAACACCACTACATATATTGGGGTCTTGTCCAGGGATAATTAGCCCAACAGTAATATTAGGATCTCCTGGTGGGAGAAATAAAAGTAGGGAAATAAATTGTAAAATTTCCTTTAAAATTAAAAGTGTCCCTGCAGATAAAAGTTGGTGAATCTTCACAGCCAGTAATAATTAATTAGTTAACTGGTTAGTTAGAATTGGTTAGACTATAGTCATAAGAAGTACTTAGTGTATGTACTGGTTAGAGATTTATCTTGTATATTATTATATTGTCTAAAAAGTATGGCGGAGCTGGCAAAATTTAGATCAGCTGCTGTGCTCACCGCGAAGGAGATGGGAATGGATGGTCAGATTTTAATTCAATACGTAACGGCTGAATGTGATAAATATATTGAAAGGGAAGATAGAAAGGTAGCTGAAGAGAAGAGGTTACAAATTGAGGCTGATAGAGAAATTAAGAGGCTGCAGATTGAGGCAGAAGAAAAACGACAGCAAAGGGAGGCAGAAGAAAAACGACAGCAAAGGGAGGCAGAAGAAAAACGACAGCAAAGGGAGGCAGAAGAAAAAAGGTTGACTGCCGAAAGGGAGGCAGAAGATAGAAGGTTGCAAAGGGAGCACGAATTACGACTAAGGGAGCTGGAATTACAAGGCCAGGCTCCTGAAAATGGTGCCAGCCCTTTTGCCTCAGATGCTACGCCCAGTCTGGGAGCCTCAAACTCAGCTATGGGGTTTCATTTAGACCATTTTGTTGAAAAAGACGATGACATAGAGGGGTACCTAGGACGTTTTGAGTTATTAGCTACTACATATGGGTTAGAGAGAGAGAGGTGGAGCTTAAAGCTATCACAGGGATTGAGAGGTACTTCTTATGAAGTATTTGCCAAAATGAACAGGGAAGACCAAGACAATTATGACATGTTAAAGCAGGCTTTGTTATTAAGGTACGAGAAGAATGGTGAATTTTATCGTAAGAAATTTAGAAATGCCAAACTGTTGTCTGGGGAGACATACCACCAATTCTCTGCTAGACTAGAAACCTATTTGGAGAAATGGACGGCTCTGGGGAAGACCCAAGATCTTAAGGAAATGATCATGATTGAGCAATTGAGAGAGTCCATGGCTCCAGACATGAGAAAATTTCTCATGGAACAAGGTGCAGAGAAGTTGGGGGAAATTTTAAATGTTGCTGAGAGGTATCAGGCAGCCCAGGCAGAGGTAAGTGGTGCTAAGAAGAAGCACATAGACAATTTTAAAGCTCCACAGCAATTTAATAAATTTGATAATAGAGAGCAGGGAAATAAAGGTAGGGCAAACTTTGAGCGGCCAAGAAATGACTATCGCGACAGAAACTCACAGTTCAATGACCAAAAGTTCAATGAAAGAAAACCGTTGAACCAAGGGAAAAGATGGTGTAAATGGTGCAAGAAGGATAACCATAACACCGAATTTTGTAGAAGGAAACCTTCAAACATTGCTGCAATGAAGTCGGGGACGCGAAGATTAAAGGTTAATCCTAATGGACAACAGGAACCTTATCACCCCCCAGTTTGTGAGGATGTTATTTGTAATGGGGTCACCATAAGGTGCCTTTATGATACAGGTTTGGATTATGATTCAGTTGTGAAGTCTAGCCTAGTGGACCCAAGTCAGTATACCACAGAAAAACAGTGGAAATACAAGGGGCGACTAAGGACATACCACTCATGACACTTCCCATCGCAAGGATAACGGTGAAAACTCGCTATGTGGAAGGAGAAATCAGAGCAGCAGTGATAGATGAACCAATCTACCCTCTGATATTGGGGTGTAGATACGTCTTCTTGGGGAATCCCGAGAAACCTGTGATCATGGCGACAGTGCAGACCAGGTCACAGAAGAAGGAGGAAGAAGGTGAACCTATAAATGCTCATCCAGAGGAGATGAGGAAGGCGCAGGCTGAGGATAGGACACTCAAGCCATGTTTTAAAAAATTGCCCAAATGCCACACACCTCCGAGCAAGGGGGAATATTTCATGAAGAACAAACTCTTATACAGGAAGGCCGGAACTGGAACAAATGGTCACAACCAGCTGGTTCTTCCCACTTCATATAGAGATAAAGTGATGGAACTCGGGCATGCGATTCCCTTCAGTGGTCACATGGGGATCAGCGCCACAGGACAGCGTATAGCTTGTCATTACTTCTGGCCAGGGATAACGGAGGATATAAAAAGATATGTCAAATCCTGCCCAGAATGTCAAAGGGTAGCTCCAAAGCACTGGACTGCTCCTGCAACTCTAGGGGAAATGCCCATAGTGGGAACACCTTTTGAGAGGGTTGCAGTGGATATTGTAGGACCTCTCACTCGGACCAAGAGGAGGAACAGTTACATCCTTACTCTGGTGGACACTTGTTCTATGTGGGGAGAGGCGGTAGCCCTGCCATCAATTGATTCAAAACATGTAGCAGAGGCACTACTTACAATATTTACCCGATTAGGATTCCCGCATCAAATCTTGACGGATAATGGTTCTCAGTTCAAGGGGAAACTAACGGAAGAAGTTTTTAAGCTATTTCAAGCCAGGCACTTTCATTGTAGTCCGTACCATCCACAAGGGAACGGCCAGGTAGAGAGGTTCAACGGGACTCTCATTTCTATCCTGAGAAAGCTGGCACACGAAAAACCGGATCTGTGGGATCAATTCCTGCCCGCCGCATTGTTTGCGTACCGGGAGGTACCACATAGTTCAACCGGGATGGCTCCCGCAACTCTGCTATTTGGGAGGCCAATAAAAGGTCCTTTAGAAGCTTTATTAAGGACCTGGACAGATGAGAAGGCGGAAGAGACTGTTACCTCATCGTATCAATATGTGAACGAACTGACCACTCGTTTGAAAGCTGGATGGAAACTGGCAAATGATAATTTGAAACAAGCCAGGAAGAAACATGCAGCATATTTTAATAGGAAGGCAAAGGACAGGGAACTGGCAGTCGGAGAGAAGGTGCTGCTTCTACTACCGGGAAGCCAGAATAAATTACAAATTGGTTGGCAAGGTCCATATACGGTTCTAGAGAAGGTGTCTAGAACAAACTATAAAATTGACAAAAAGGGGAAGGAAAAAGTTTATCATGTAAACCTGTTAAAGAAGTATCTGGACAGACCACTCCAGGAAAGCACCCCCTTATTGACCTTGGCTATTGCAACCCAGATGCAAAAAGAACCACTCACCTCACATGAATACCCATTACATCCTTGTGAAACAGCAGCACAGGTAAAAGTCAGTAAGCACCTGACTAAAAACCAGAGGGAGAGAGTTCAACAGGTTCTGGAGGAACATACAGATGTATTAACAGATAAACCAGGCCATACAAATTTGCTACAGTATGACATGAAACTGGTAGACTCAAACCCAATCTGTATGAGAGCCTATTCTATTCCGTTCGCGAAAGAGAAGGCATTGAAGGAAGAAATAGAGTATTTGATGAAGGAGGGGATTATTTCGCACAGTGAATCATCTTTTAGTTCTAGTGTCGTTTTGTTGAGGAAACCGTCTGGGGAACACAGACTGTGCATAGATTACAGGAAACTGAATGCTGTCACAGAAGGACAAGTGGATCCATTACCAGACACAAAACAGTTATTTGCCAGACTGAACAAGGCAAAATACTTTTCAAAGGTGGATCTTAGTAAAGGCTAATACCAGATCCCAGTGAAGCCTGAAGTGAGACCTTATTTGGCTTTTAGCACTTCGGATGGACATTATGAATTCAATATGCTACCATTCGGACTGAAAAATGCTCCGAGTGTGTTTTCAAGGATGATGCGAAAATTGTTGGATCCCCTGAATAACCCATGTATCACGAATTTCATGGATGATATTCTCGTCGCCACAGAGACATTTGAAGAACACATTGAAGCTCTGGAGATGTTGTTTGATAGACTTCGGGAGGCGAATTTGACTGCTAGGCCAACAAAATGTTGTATTGGATGTAAAGAGTTGGAATTCTTGGGGCACACTGTATATCAGGGTAATATGACCCCTGATCCTAAGAACTTGGAAAAACTGCAGAGAGCACCTAGGCCACAAACAAAAAAGGACGTGCGATCATTCGTGTCGTTATGCGGATTTTATCAGAAATACATCAAAAATTTTAACGCTATTTGTGCTCCTCTGACTGATCTGACTCGCAAGGGACTTCCAGATAAAATTATTTGGACTGCACAATGTGAACTAGCGTTCCAAGAGTTAAAGGAAAAACTCACTAGCAAGCCTATTCTCAAACTGCCTGATTTGACACAGGACTTTGTCTTAAGAACCGATGCAAGTAATGTGGGACTCGGAGGGGCTTTGTTGCAAAGATCATCTTCACCTGATGGGGAACTTAAACCAGTCGCTTATGCAAGCCGCAAATTGAATAAGGCGGAACAAGGATACTCCACAAGCGAAAAAGAATGTTTAGCATTAATCTGGGCAATAAAGAAGTTTCAAATCTATCTGTATGGTAGGACTTTTGTGGTGGAGACGGACCATCAGCCTCTCGTGTTCTTGTCTCAGGCTAAGCATGAAAACGCAAGATTGCTGAGGTGGTCTTTGTTGCTTCAACCTTATCAGTTTAGTATCCAATATATCCCAGGCAAATTGAATGTCGGTGCAGATTTCCTCAGTCGGCACCCCTGTGATCAAAATTAGAGTAGTGGCAGACGTGAGGAGTAATTTTACCTATGTGTATCGCTGGTGTTGGAACTTGCCATAGGCATGTTTTCAAGTGGGGAGATGTGTAGTGAAATTGACAGAGATACAACGGTAAAATACCTCCAAAGATAACATGTAAGGATAAAAACATAATGCGTAGGCTGCTGATAGTACATGATCGCCCAGACCGCGGGTCATCACCCTCCATAAAAATTGACTTGCTAGACAGGAGGGGAACGGCGGATAAAAAGGAAAAAATATGACTGGAAAGATTGCGTGAGACTGGAAGGCTAAGGAGACGCAATTGGGGGGGATGGAGGAAAGTAAAAATTCACGTCCCCCAAATTGACACGAAGTACGGAATGGACGCTTTTGCGATACCAAGCCCTTGATTTGAATTCAGCGGCTAAACGCAGATGTTCGAAATATTACAAAATTTAAAAAGTACTTTTTTCTTAATATTAATGTTAGGAATATAAAAATTAGCTGGCCGGATGGCCCATTCTGAGCAGTGAACTAATATGTTCTTAATTTTACAAACGGATAGATAATATTGAAGATAATGACAAAAGACAGTGTTGTTCACATCATCGACAGACTGTATTGAATCTAAAAGTGTCGCTATTTGCACAAAAAAACACGACCTCGAGACGCAGGTGTTCAAATCTACGTAGTATGGAAGAGAGGGACATTGGTGGTAGCTGTGTCTAAATATAACTTTTAACGACAAAATTTTGGAGGGGAGAGAAAGGTTGGTTCAAAAATCAAGTACAATTTTGTAGAAACACAAGTAGAGACGGACAGACTAACAGATAACCATCCATACTTGACTGAAGCATGACTGAAATGACTTTAGGGTAGGAAATTTGAATTTAAAATAAACCTAGGCAGTGATTGGCTACAAACAATCATATTATTAGCGCTCAGTCGCGCAAGTGGGGCCATTCTTCAATAGTTGTTCAGTGATAGACACAGATTTTAAAGTGTGGTGATTTCCATATGAAAGAAAGTGAAAGAAGTTTAGGGACGCCATACTATAGCCAGCAGCTCAGCTGAGTTTTGCTAGCAATTCTGTGTTATTTATTCATAATCTGGTAAGATTGAAATTATTTCCTTATATATTTTGAATATTGTTTCATGTTCGAGTGATTTGATACTGCCTTATCGAAATCTAGCCTTACAAACAAGTAGGGATTTGCTCTAGACCCCCCGCCCAAGTCAGGGTCTAGGGACCAACAATGTACATAAACTCCAGCAAGGGTTAGGCAAGACAGATCAAGTGTTGAGAATAATGAAACATATTACCTATCCTCTTTTAGGGCAGACAACTAATAAATATTTTTCAGAACCTATAGTCTGGGGAGGATCTATCTGATGTAAAACCACCATGGTAAATGTGCTGTTTGGTCAGAGAGATCTGACCTGTCTGTATGATGTGGTTGTTGTGTCAGTGTTGTGTCCAGACGTGGGTAGAGAATAGATTTTGACACATGGCCCATACTTTGATTGCAGAGCTGTGAGTTTCTGTTGTCAACAAAGCAGTGTCTATTCAGTTGGTGACTTACTCGAGTGTATCTGTGCAGTTCTTGTGACAGAGACCACCATTATTGCCCGCCAGCACGGAGAGGTGGGACCACCAGATTTCAGCACCAGAGCTACAACTACAAGATGAGTAAGCCTCTGGTCTGCTGGACATTCACCAACGCTTTGTAGTTACTAATATCCCCATAAAAATTCCCACCATTTTCTGGACACTGTGTAGTCAATATAGACAGGTGTGATGAGGCCACCCCAACAGCACAAACATTAACTATCCTCCCAAGTAGATGACTACTAGAACATTTTAATAAAACTAACTAGTATAGTACATATATATGTACACTATTGCATTTATGATATAATATTCCATGCATTTCTTTCATAATCTCTAAATCCTTTTAAGTTCTGGTCAACCAAAAAAATTGATCCAGAACAAAATAAATGTAATATAATTCTATCAAAAATTTTACACACGTGAGTTAGTTCAGTGTATTTTAACATTTGTTAATATTATTAGTCTTCTTAATTATCTGTGGGTGTATTTATAAACTATCACACCACACTACACATCATAACCCTAGACATTTTATGTAGCCACATTCATTAAGAAAAAAATTAAGTGTGAGGTCGTAGTGGTAGCAAGAAAGGCCTTCTGACAATTCACAACTACATTTTATCTCAGGAGCCTTCACAGCTGGCCTCATACATTACATTTAGTAACATCACCATCATACAATACCATCAAACACCACTACATATATATACATCTGAAATCAAAGGAAAAGTTATAACTATAACCCGAAAACAGACTCTCTGCCAGATGTTAACACCCACAGTGAATTCTACGTTCGGATTTGCAAATCAAAGATCTTTCACACATTATAAGCCGAAAACCAGAAACCTAATCATTCTCAGATCAGACATCGCCAATTCACTAATCAGTGTGAGTTTCCTTCGTCTCTGCTCGTCTTCTAGCGAGCAAGGTCGTTTGATCTGCTCGTTCTCACCGTGGTTTAATTACTTTCTAGCGACCAGTTTACAAGGGGAGGAATAAAAATGTCTCCCTTGGTTCCAAAATTATCTTCACCTTGATCGCTGTCTGATCCCATTACAACGATCTTCGATTTCTGGTGTAAAATAATACAGCTCACGTTAGCTAATCGGTCTTTGGTAAACTCTCATCACAGGGAATAGCGAACAGAAAATTAAATTACGCGCTAAATTAGAAAAAGGGACAGATCTCAGAGTGTATAGGGGTTTATGTTAAAAACATGCGTAGGTTAAAGCTATGTAAAAGACAAAAGAAGATAAAGAAATAGATATATGAAATCAATTAACATAATCTGCCACAATAGCCTCCCTTACCCTAACTGACTTCAGGGGTGAACTTGATAGTGGACTTAAAAATTAAGGGATTTTTTTTCTCCTTAAAGTTTTGAAATCAATTTTTTTGTTTCCACTGTAGTAACATAGTTCTGTCAGTTGATTAGTCTGATCTATCATTTATTTGGCGTAGTCGTCTGCATTAAGGGCCTAGGTGCCAGATAATAGCAGCGATAGATTAGATATAACCAGGAGAAGGTATCACAGTTAAATAACATATATAGAAACAGTCTGATCAACCCAACCGGTCTACATGGCAGCGCAGCCAGAAAGGACAGGGTGACAAAGGGAAAACCCCTGCACAAAGGACATCAGATCAGAGCAAGTACACCGGGCCTAATCGCATCGGATGCTTGCAAACAGCCTCGCAAGGAAGAATTAGTGTCAGTGATTCTCAGGTAGGGGGAGAGGCCCTAACGCGAGGAACTGTTATTTTGAACGGGACTTCAACATATTGTTTGTTTGATACAGGTTTGTCTTTTGATTGCATTGTAGCAAGACACTTGGTCAAACCCGGTTAAGAGACAGAAGAAACCGTCAAACTATGTGGAGTTTTCAAAGGAGATGCACCCATGACGCTTCCCATAGCAGTGGTGGAGATACACTCTGATTTTGTCAGAGGTGTGATCAAAGCGGCTATCATGGATGACCCGATCTACCCAGTCATACTTTGCTGTAGATATGTGTTTATTGGGAGACCGAAAGAGCCAATTGTGGCAGCAGTAACCACAAGAGGGCAAACCAAGAAGGAACGGGAGCCGGCGCCAAATTTGTTACCTAAGGAACTTAAAGAGGCGCAACAAAAGGACCCTACCTTGGAGCCCTGCTTTAGGAAACTGCCCATGGCCAAGGACCCCAGACACAACGGGGACATTTTTTCTAAGGATAGTGTACTATATAGTAGAACTGGAAACCCTGAACAAGGGCATAATCAGCTCCTAGTACCGACGCAGTACAGAAACCAAATCTTAGAAATGGGGCACTCTCTTACCTTTAGCGGACATATGGGACAAAACGCCACAAATCAGCGAATATCGACTCACTATTGGTGGCCAGGAATGAATACTGATATTATCAGATACGTGAAATCCTGCGCACAGTGCCAACGGGTGGCACACAAGCATTGGACACCCCCAGTTCCCATGGAGGAAATGCCAATAGTGGGAACACCATTTGAACGGGTTGCTGTCGACATTTTTGGACCCCTAGAAAGGACCAAAAGAAGAAACAGGTTTATCCTGACCTTAGTCGATACATGCACTATGTGAGCCGAAGCTATACCGCTAACATCCACAGATTTCAAGCATGTCACAGAAGCCCAAGTGCAGATTTTTACACGGTTGGGATTCCCTCAACAAGTTTTGACGGATAACGAATCCCAATTCCGTAGCCTGTTAATGGAGGAGATCTTTAAGATCTTGAGGGCCAAACACATCCACAGCAGCCCGTACCATCCGGCCGGAAATGGACTCGTAGAACGTTTCAACGGCAGCCTCGCCATGATGTTACGTAAGCTGGGACAAGAGAAACCGGAAGATTGGGACCTTTTCATTCCTGCAGCCTTATTCGCCTACAGGGAAGTCCCACAGGCCTCTACGGGTTTTCCTTCAGCTATAGTTTTATTCGGCAGACCTATCAAGGACCCGCTTGACGCCTTACTCAGGTCGCTGACAGACCAGAAGGCGGATGAGACAGTCGTCCCAGCCAGTAAATATGTATTAGAATTGAAGGAAAAGTTACAGCTAGGATGGGATCTAGCAACAACTAACCTTAAGCGAGCACGCGCAAAGCACGCTAAACGATACACTCAAGCAGCGAAAGAGAGAGAATTACAACCAGGGGAGAAAGTTTTGTTGTTACTGCCAACCGGAAGCAACAAACTACGGATCGGATGGCATGGGCCGTTTACCGTCCTGAAAAAGATCTGGAGAACTAATTATCAGATCTCTATTAAAGGAAAGGAGAAGGTCTACCATGTAAATCTGTTAAAGAAATACTTGGAAAGACCGGTGCCGTCCTCCGAACATCTCCTGGCGGTCGCCATAGCTACTGAAGATGTGGAAGATGACGATAGTTGCATGGAATATCCATTGCAACAAACGGAATCTTTCAAAGATGTAAAATTCGGTGACACTCTCTCTGAAGCACAACAGACAGAAACGAGGGCGCTACTGAAACAGTACACAGCAGTGCTAACGGATATACCTGGGCGAACACATCTCGTAGAGTTCGACATGAAACTTACAAACGAGACACCGGTTCGAACCAGAGTTTACCCTATTCCGTATGCTAAAGCTGATACGCTACGAGAAGAGATAGACAAGCTATGTAAATCAGGAATTATTAGCGAGTCCACATCTCCATATAGTGCGAGCGTAGTGCTGTTGCAGAAGCCCAATAAGGAAGTTCGGCTGTGCATCGATTACTGTCTACTTAACACTGTAACGGAATTTCAGCCGGAACCTCTTCAAAGCGCTTCTGAGCTGTTTAGCAAGCTAAGCAAGGCACGGATTTTCTCTAAGATTGACCTGGGTAAAGGTTACTATCAAATACCAGTCAAGGAGGAAACGAAGCCTTTGCTATCTTTCAGCACCAGTGAAGGACACTATATGTTTAACGTGATGCCATTCGGTTTACATAACGCACCAGGAGTGTTCACAAGGATGATGAGAAAGCTTTTAGAACCATTGCACAATCCACATATCCACAATTTCATTGATGACATACTAGTCGAAACGGATACCTACGAAGAACATTTTGCTACGGTTGCTATGCTCCCCAGGAGACTTAGGTAACTGGTCTTACAGCTAGACCTAGCAAATGTTTAATCGGCTTTGAAAAGCTCGACTTTCTGGGGCATACCATTTCTCACGGTTCCATGTGGCCAGTTGCTAAGAACGTGGAGAAGATACGTGCATCGAAAAGGCTAAGAACAAAGACAGAAACCCGGTCGTTCCTATCACTGTGTGCTTATTACCAGAAATTTATCAAAAACTTCAACGGTTTGACGGCACCCCTAACTGATCTTACAAAGAAGGGGCGACTTGAGAGAATTATCTGGGATTCGAAGTGCGAAGACGTTTACGTCACGCTCAAGGAACAGTTGTCTGTGTATCCAATTTTAAGATTACCTGATATTACCAAACCCTTTATATTACGGGTCGACGCATCGGGTCAAGGCACCGGGTCAACTCTGCTTCAAGCAGGCGACGATGATCCGAACCAGCTATTCCCAGTGGCATATGGCAGTCGTAAATTGAATAAAGCAGAACGGAACTATTCCGCAGTGGAACGGGAATGTCTGGCCCTGGTTCATGGTATAAGAAGACACAATGAATATCTGTACGGAGTGTCATTCACGGTGCAGACCGATCATGCTCCACTGGCGTTTCTTGGATCGAATAAGGAATTTAATGCGAAAATAATGCGCTGGGCACTGTTGCTTATTGTATATTCCTTTAAAGTCGAATATATTCCAGGAAAAGGAAACGTTGGAGCAGACTTCATGAGTAGGAATTGGACAACGAAGGAGGAGGAAGATGAGAGTGACTAGAGATGACGCATGTTTTAGTCACCCGGAAATTACTGATATACGTAACCTATTTCCATAAAGTAGACATGGAAGGGTTTCACATCTTTAAAGCGGGGACGTACTGTGTCAGAGGTTATGAAAATAGATTTCATATATATCTACATTTTTCTTCCACCTGGCTTTCACCGGGCTTCCTTATTTGTTATGCACGTTTTGTTAACGTAAAACCCTCCTACACTTAGATATCTGTCTCTTTCTTAATTTAGCCAAGCCTATATTTTTCTTTCTTTCTCTACTGTCTTATAGGCACTAAGAACGTTTACAATTGTAATAGTGACAAGTAGACGGAACGTGTAGAGAGGGGACGGGGTGGTAGATTTGTAGAGAACCAAGGGTGACTATTCAAAAAGTCGTACTTTTGGCAAAGGGGGAGATAAGCTAATGAAGTTAAGACGTATTTTCGGTAGACATTGGTCGGGGGAATTAACCTGAGGAAAGGGAAGATAATCACAGTTACCTCCCCCTACCTTCGTTCGTTAGTTAACGTAGTAGATACGGTGAGAGTCGCCAGATCAAAAGACCGTTCGCTCGTAACCAGAGTCTGCAAGCGGTAAAAGGTGGCAATTTTAGCTTTGATTCGCAGATCAACCGGAGAAATTTCAGAAATCTGAGCGAAGGTGTCAAAACTAGCAAGTGCTATTGAATTTCTACCAAGTTAAGATATATACCGCGTCCTTTAAAATCCATTATTCAGTACCTTAAGGATTTTTCAGAACCAACTAGCTCCGATCGCTAGACCATTGTTAAAGTGGATTTCTTAGTATTTTCGATTGGAGAAGTTCTAAATTTCTGTGTTTGCGGTAAATATTATACTAGAAGTTTGAGGGATTTAATTGTTAAGTCCATCATTATATTTCACTAAGATTTTCTATGCAGAGTGATTTACTGGTTAAGGTCCGTCAATTATATTTCACTAGGATTTTGTTGTGTGTTAATTGACTAGCAGAATTAAAATAATCTATAGCAAAATTGTTCCGGCTGTAGCGTTAATCTAACTAACTGGTATTAACCAGTAAGAGGTATTTTAATAGACTAGTAAATGCACTATTCATTATGAGTACTGACGAAATATATATTTATTTCTAATTCACGATGATTAATTTTGTAAACGACTAGAATTTATTTCACGGGGTTTTTAAACGATAAGCTTGTAGTTCTAATTAAAATTACATAACCGAAGTGGATAATAATATTGTATTTTACGCGGGTTAGGATAGGTTTGAGAATACTATATTGTGGTTAAGTATTTTGTATTTTTTCTTCCTATATCTAGTACTGGGTCACATACCCAAAATCTACCAGCGATCTAATCTGAGAATAACGGACCTAAGTCCAACATTACACAGAGAACATTCTTATATAACTACCGGGTTTTCAAGGTGAACCTGTCTGGCCTTTTGTTTACACCACGAAAGAGACAGAGTAAAAACCCAAAGAATATTAAGAGTAAATTTTAACTGGACCTATAGCTCTCCAGATTTCTTGTTATCAATTTTCATATACATTCAGCCAATTGTGGCGACATAATCAAACATTGACATTTCCCGACTATCGACCATTTGTGGTGTGACAAGGAATTTTTATACTGAGAGAAGTTACATACCTGACATTCCTTTATGTATTGGAATCTCAATCTACTGACACTGTGAGCACTGTTAAGTTTAACCTGGACTAATTAATGTGACATAAACTGAAATCCAACTAACAGTAACGAAATAAACGTTCCCCGAAGAAGAGGATTTAAACAGTCTTTGAGGAGCTGGGGTTTATTTCGCCAAAATAACACTGGATTTGCTGTGTGACCCATGAAACTATGTTCCAGACGGTGTTAATCAACAATTAGGTAAGAACGAATGAACGTGGCCACGGTAGTCTGAGAAGAGAGAAAGAAGAAATAAATAATTCTCATATTGTATAATCCATGTACTCACTTTGTTGTGCTTTTATTAGGTTTTTATTTTAATAATACTGTTCATTTCAGAATAGATTAACTTAGAACCTCTGTTCTTTACAGTATAGGCAAATTCTAGACCATAGCGCAAATCTCTTTGACCTTTTGGGGTTTAATAACTTCTTCTAACGAGATCTCGTCTCAACAGAGGGAGGGGAGATTACACTTATGAGTCTATTTGTTTATTAATTCTGTAACCTATGATTTGTATATTCTGATATTTTGTTATAATAACTGTTGTGAAGTTTCTTTATGGTAAATAAAAGTAACATAAAACTTAATTACTTGTGTCGGTCAGCTAGTCCCAATACCGATACACCAATACTATAGTTTTCACGTTTGTGCGTCTAATTGTCGTCACTTATCTGTGTGTGAGTAAGTGAGTGGTGGATATATATACTGAAGCACATTAAAAACGCAACACTATTATATATATACTGATGCCGAGAAGCTGGAAACAAAAAGTGTGGGAATGGATTTTCCCCGTGTTTGTCATGAGGTAGAGAGCGAATGGCTGCTGGAATGGAAAGTGCATGATTCAACCCACGAGTTTGTGTACAGACTACTTGAAAACAATGAAAGTTACACGTGCAACACGATTCCCAACAACTATGACCCTGAAAATGTGTACGCGTTGTGGCAGTATACTCTGTATAAAAAGGCCGTTGAGATAAAACACCCAGTACATGTGCTTGAAATGCCACGACTATCTGAAAACGACCGCCAACGAGCCATTGGTATGTTGGAGACCAGAATGAGCTTGCGGGCCTTGACAGAAGGATGAATTGCCACCACAGCACTATTGTACGTCTCAATGAACGTTACGGAACCACTGGCAGTGCCCGGGATAGACTTCGGAGTGGCCAACCACGAGTTACTACCCCTGCGCAAGATCGTCATATTGTGCTGAGTCGCCTAAAGAGTCGTTCTCTCCCGGCAAGTCAAACAGCAAGAGCAATAGTGGGTAGACGTGGGCAAGTCTCTCGAATGACAGTCATACGACGACTCAGAGATACAGTCTTTACTGCAAGATGACCTTATGTTGGGCCAAACTTGACTCACAGACATCGTCAGCAGCGCCTACAATGGGCAGAACAACATGTCAGATGGACTAGACTGCAGTGGAATGCTGTCCTATTCACAGAAGAGCGGATTCAACATATCCTTTGCTGATGGACGTATGCGCATTTGGCGACGGTGTGGAGAGCGCTTTGCAGATTGCTGTGTTCGTCAGCACAACCGATTTGGAGGAGGCAGTATTCACATTTGGGGAGGATTCAGTTTTCACCATCGCTTGCCTCTTCGCGTTTTCCGTGGAAATGTTAATGCTGTGACATATCGAGATGAGGTTCTGGGTGCATTGGTTGCTCCTGCGTTCACAAATTATCCAGACTTGCAGCTTCTCCAGCAGGATAACGCACGTGCGCACACCGAATACATTACGCAGCAATATCTACAGCAGCAGAACATTGTGACTATTGATTGGCCTGCCCTATCACCAGACATGTCCCCTATAGAACATCTGTGGGACGAGCTTGGACGCAGAGTCTACAGGCAAGGATCTCCAGCTAATCTGAAACAGCTCGAAGCTGCTCTTACACGTGAATGAAACTTGATTCCCCGGAATTTCCTTCAGAGACTTGTGCGTTCCATGCGGAGTCGCTGCCAAGCTTGTTTGCAAGCACACGGTGGACATACCAGATATTGAGGATAGTGTGAATGAATTTTTTTATTGGTTGCATTTTTGGTTTTCTCCCTTGCCTGCACACAATGCAATGAATTTCATAACAATCAAATGTAGAAATTAATGACCAGCATGGATTCATAGGAAAATGAATAAAGATTCCAAATATGTAAACTTGTAAACACTTATATTTACATTTCACACTCTGTTCCTGGATTATACAGGTGGTGCGTTTTTAATGTGCTTCAGTGTGTATATATATATATATATATATATATATATATATATATATATATATATATATATATATATATATATATATACATATTAATATAGAAAGGGAACTGTCTGACCAACTAATGTTAGTCGTAACCGATAGGCTGGACTAGAGTAGCTTCTCAAATCCAGGGACAGACTCTACCTTTTCACCAACTCACTAGTGAAAATCTATCTGTTTACCGTATCTCGCACTGAGTCATCACCTTTATCAGTTCTATTCAGACGGGACCTAACATTGTTCTTAATCACCTATCGGAAATTTACGACAGTTACAGACGTTTGTTTGTGTGGTGTGCACGTAGCATTGTCGGAGCTCAAAATGTCCTTGATTGAACAACGAACAAACGTCAAATTTTGTGTTTTGCTTGAGGTCACCCTCAGAGGCAGTAACCTGGCTTAATAAAGCATATAGTGATACCGCACTGAAGAGATCGCAAGTTTTTGAGTGGCACAAGCGTTTCCGTGAAGGTCGTGTTAGTGTCGATGATGATCCACGTAGCGGACGACCGCCTACCTCGATAAACAATGAAAACATTGAGCGTGTTCGAAACGTTGTTCGTGTTGACAGAAGACTTAGTGTAGAGAAAAAAGCCTCAGAAGTTGGAATATCAGTTGGAAGTTGCCACAGTGTTCTCCACAATGAACTGCACATGCACCGTGTTTGTCAAAATGGAGAACAAACAGTTGGGTTCTGCTGCATGACAAAGCGCCAGCACATTGATCCTTACTGGTGAAGCAGTACCTCGCAACGCACAATGTGACTGCCCTGGAACATCCTCCATATTCTCCCGACCTGGCACCGCCTGATCTTTTCTTGTTCCCTCGCCTAAAATCGGCACGGAAAGGGCAGAGATTCAAGGCTGCTGAGGACGTTATCACCAATGCGACACAGCAGCTGAGAGAGGTGTCAAAGAATGGGTTCCAGGAATGTTTCCAACAGCTGTATGGACGTTGGCAAAAGTGTGTAGTTGCCGAAGGGAACTATTTTGAAGGAAATGTAGTGTAAATAATTGTAGTTTTACTTATTTATATACAATACACAAATTGCGGGAACTTTTTGAAGCTACCTCGTATTATAACACAGGAATGGAAAGAAAACTGGAAAGATAGCCAGAAAGGCAGACACACCTATAAACTTCTAAAAGATCCAACCCGGACATGTCAGATATCTAGAGAACCAAAAATACCATGCAACAGAAAACTAATTAGACTTCAACTAGGAACTTCATGGTGGAGGAACCCTACTGTGTAACATGTCTGGAGAAAAACACCATAGCACATTATGTGTTAACATGCAAAAAATACGAACAGCACAGAAAACCACTAATGGAATACTTGAGAACCCAAAACTCGACATCACTGTCACTGGCAAATTTACTGAAAGTTGACCTACCCAGGGAGCTACACAACATAATAAAATTATATATTACCAAAACAAGAACCAAAAAAAAAAAAACAACTTGAACAAATTAGAATGGCAAGGAAAAGCAAACCCAAAAGTCCATTCAATATCAGTAGAAGAATTAAATAAGAAAAAAAAATAAAAATAAAAAGCAAACAAACAAAAGTCTCCAATCCAAAACCATCAAAAGCCCATCAGATAAAAAGATGTCACTAGCGAGAGAGAACAATAAGGTATCATGGAAGAAGACACATTACACACACCGTAGACATTAAACATTGCCACAACAAACGGCAGATAAATAAAGCCTGGAAGAGCCAACACACAAGAAAAACAGCAAAGTAATACACTATATGGAATGATGAACACTATATACCTAAATTATAACCCACATGGGGTTGAACCGGGTATCCCTTGCACACAAAAACATCAGTTTTTAAGTGCGGGGTTAAAAAACCAAACCAAACTTTAGTTTCCCTACATGTCCATCTTTAATTCTTATAATATGTCCAACCTTACTGATAAGGGTGGATTTGAGCTGAAAGGATAATGGTGCGCCAGGAAAAATGCCAGGTACGTTAGCTCCGTTATAAGATTGACGACCACTTGCCACCCCTATCGACACCTGGTATTAAAGTGCAAGATGTAGGTGTCTTCTCTGATTTAGAATGTTGCTGTGTGTGTTGCAGTAGAACAGTTCACAGGGTACACCACAGGCAACATGACGTGTAGAGTCATAGAAATGGTAACTTCGCTTTAGTTTTATACCATTTATTGCACGCCACAAAACAGTCATGATATTTATGTCATCATCAGCACAGTATAACGAATGCAGCATTCAAAATCATATTAACTGATAGTCATGTAGGATTCAATACTCCATAGTTGTATGGTAAACAGATATCATAAAGTTCTGGTTCGTGAAGCTTTATAAATAATACATATAACTTCTGCAACAGTGTCAGCTGCAGATCTTCCATGTTCATAGACAATAATAATTATTCCCTTCCTGATGCTAGCAGATCAGATGTATACAATAAGTCCGTTTACTGTCTGCACGTGAATAGCATACATGGATTACAGGTCAGCTCGACCTTTATAACCTTCCTAAGTCTAACCATCTGACTTGGACGTGATCTCTGATATAACGAATCCTGGAACACAGACAATAGTCTTGTTGGTCTAGAGCGACCCATATATATATAACTAGTTCAGGTATAAAGGTACCGGTGACTTAATCCTAGTCAAAGTACCTCTCCATTTTGAATCACACAGGCGAGCAAAAAGGCGACAAAATGACGAACCTCTAGATGATAGCATAAAGTTCGATACAAGAGGAATTACCCTATTTCGGAAAATCAACCATGAACATATGCCTCCAGGCAGGCTTGAATAATACTGGGAAATAGTCTAGTTAGCTAACTAACTCACAAAGACAATGTATTTCCCTCCGAAAATCACAAGACGCAGGTCGCGTCTGCTCGCTACTTAGACCATTTCTAAACTCCCCGAGCTGGGCGGAACAACAAACGAAAACCAAGTCGAGACATGCGCAGAGCGACAATCTCTGAGTCGCCGTTCACAATAAGACGATTCTAAGAACATTCGAGATAAAAGTCTTACACAGTCGCGCCTTTTATGGTCATGAACAGAAGCGTTAAGAAAGGTTTCAGGCATCTACAACAGTTGACTGATACTACCAAATAAGGAGATATGGTCACGCTTCGTTCAAGAAATTATAGACCAAACGTGTCTCTATACAAGAGAAGGCAAACTCCTAAAAAATTGTAGTCTCGATAACTCGGATTATGTCCCTTTGACTGTAAAAAACATAATACACACTTCAGTCAAAAAATGATCATACATACGAAAAATGATCATACAAAGGCTTTGAAAAAAGTAATTATTTGTGCGTACATTACCGCACCCTCCCGGGAAAAAAAAAATGAAACATTTTTTTTTTTTTAAATCCTGGAGCCGGAAAAATCTAGGCTCCTAACGCACGTATGATGCGCGGATATATACCTAACAAATTAGCTCAACGCATGGAGCGACACTGAGATCATATCTCAGATCCTTAGAGAAAAAATTTATCTAAGTATACGCTTATATATTCCAGGAAGGTGCCACCAACACACGCCACAATGATGGCAACATCATAATGAAAATCAAATTATTCTCATACCAATATATGAAATTAAATATATTATTATGATATCATACAATGTGTTGTGCAAACAGCGGTGTAAAGTATTAATATACCGCACTATTTTATAACATTATATAATGCAACAGTAATTAATAAGTAATACATGTGTTGATCTTCGTTGACATAAAACATTCAATAGAAGAAGATGTGGACATCATCCGCTCCCAATCTAGGACAGGACTTGATATCCTCAAAGTTCCACAATGGACACAATCTCGCATCTTCAATGATGTGCTGCGAAAATATCAATAACACAAATCTTAAAGACAACTGGTAAATCTCTTAATACAATTATACAAATATATTATTCAAATGTGGCCGAGTGATCTTTTGGCCCGTATATCACTAACTAAGCCTTCTTAGATAATTAATTGGTACAATGTTATAAATTCCCCTCAAAAAAGTGAGAAGAAAAAAATCTACTAACATGTCATTATAACATTGGACTGTATATCAGGAAATATATATATATGACAGAAGAATCATGTGGAATCGTGTGGGCATCTGGACAGAATGTCTGCCATTACATTATCCGAACCACGGATAGCTCGAACCGAGAAATGAAATGGTTGAAGAGCTATGGCATAACGAGTGGACCTCGAGCTCTTCAAGTTTTTGCTCTGAATAGCAGTAAGCGCTTTCTGGTCGGTTTCCACAATGAAATGTGCGCCTAGAAGAAATCTTTGTAACTTCAGAATAGACCATACCATAGCCAATAACTCACGGTCTAAAACCGAGTAATTCTTTTCTGCAGCATTTAATTTCCTAGAGATATACATCACCGGATGCAGAGTATCAGAATACTCCTGCATTAGTGCCGCCCCAATCCCAGTTGACGAGGCGTCACTTCGAAGAACAAAAGTCTTCTCAATAGTAGGTAACCTAAGAATAGGTGGAGATGAAAATAGGGCTTTAACCTGGTCCAATGAGGATTGACATTCTTTAGACCAGCGGATCAGATTAGGCGACCCTTTCTTCAATAAAGTAGAAAGCGGTGCCATAATGGAGGACAGATTCGGAATGAATCGTCCGTAGAATTGGATCAAACCTAATAGACTCCTTACTTGTTTCTTCGTCTTAGGGACCGAAATGTTAAGTATTTTTGAAACATTGTGGTCCTCTGTCTTTAAAAGACCACGACCAACACGATGACCTAGGAAAGAAATCTCACTAAATCCTATAAAGGCTTTAGAGGGTTTTGCAGTCAAGTTATACTCGCGAAGAGTGGACAGTAATTCGTATAAACCCAAATAGTGATCTTCCCAGGAATCACTGAATAGACAGATATCATCTAGGTATGCTATGACATCTGTACGATATGCGAGAATTCGCCGCATCATGCGTACGAATGTAGCAGGGGCGTTCATAAGACCAAAAGGCATGAAATTCCATTGGAATAAACCCCTAGGTGTAGAAAAAGCTGTAAAAGGTTTGGCACGTTCGGTTAGAGGAACTTGCCAATAACCTTTAGACAAATCTAGTTTGGTAAAGAATCTAGAATTAGAAAGTTTATTGAGTAGCTCTTCTAATGAAGGCATAGGTTCAGCATCGAACTTCGTAACTTGGTTCAATTTGCGATAATCTACGCAAATGCGAATGTTATTATCCTTCTTTCGAACAATAACCATAGACGAAGAGTATGCTGAAGTGGATGGTTCAATGATTTCCAAACGTATCATTTCATCCAATTCTTTTTCGACTTGAGACTGGAAATGGATAGGTATTGGATAGGGTCTGACTCTGATAGGATTATGATCAGTTAGCACAATGTCATGTTCAATGACATGTGTGTGTCCCGGGATGTCTGTAAGAACATCCTGAAATGTTTGCAACATCGAAGAAACTTGTCGATGTTCCTCAGCGGAAAGATTTGGAGAAACGGTCACGTTTTTCCAAGATTCCGTAGAATAAAGTGGGACCATAGAAAGAGGAAGATTGACATCAGAAAAAGTAGTTTCCTCATCCTGTATAACTGACAGCGATGAGTACTGACCATGAGGTACTTGAGAATTGTCCGTTGCCTGGAAAATAGGCTGCAAATAGTCAGGTCTTTCATAAAATTCCGTGAGCATATTTATGTGGAAAGTTTTATGCTTTCCATCAATATCGACAACATAGTCGACATCAGAAATTTTGGAGACTATTGCATATGGACCTTTCCATGCAATTAGAAGTCTGTTCTCCCTTGAAGGAAGTAGAACGAGAGCTTTGTCACCTGGACAAAGTTGTCGTAGACATCTATTCTTATTTGCAAACTGCCTTGCCTTTTCTTTAGCAAATTCGGAAGACGAAGTTGCTAGTTTGCATGCCTCGATGATCTTTTGCCTAAGAGCAATGACGTACTCATAAGAAGATTGAGTTTCATCGCTAATATTATCGGCAGTGATTAGATCGTGAAGTAAAGACATAGGGCCGCGCGGTTGCGCGCCAAAGACAAGTTCAAAAGGGGAAAACCCCGTATGTTCATTGGGGACCTCTCTATACGCAAAGAGAGCCGCGGGTAAGACCCTGTCCCAATCCTGAGGATGATCCTCAGTTATCTTACCAAGTAAAGTTTTCAGAGTCCTATTTAAACGTTCGACCAACCCATTAGACATTGGGTGATAGATACTGCTGAGAGACCTTTTAATGTGTAGCATAGACATTACCTGTGACATAGTGTCTGATATAAGTTGAGTGCCATGGTCTGACAATATTTCTCCGGGAAAACCCAAGCGAGAAAATATCAGCCAAAGAGCGTCTGCGATGTCAGCAGTTGAGATGCTCTTGAGAGGTATTGCCTCTGGCCAACGTGTGCACATATCGACACATGTAAGGATAAATTGATGTCCTCTAGCCGACTTAATTCTAAAAGGACCGATAATATCTATTGCCATTTTTTGAAAAGGGCGAATAGGAATGTCAGCAGCCTGGATAGGCGCAGCATGTCGTGGTCCTTTAGATTTGACCTCCTGACATACTTTGCAAGAGCGACAGTACATTCGTATGTCCTTGCTCACAAATGGCCAAAAGAAAGCCGCAAGAACTCTCGACTTTGTACGGGAAAAACCCATATGTCCAGCACATTGCGAGTCATGAGCATGTTGCAATATTTGCAATCTCATGCTCTTGGGCACAAGAATTTGTGAATGAGTGGACGTAGTCGAGTCTTGTACCATACGTACAAGTACGCCGTTCTTCATAGAAATCCAAGATTTTCTATTAGTATTTTGATTAGGATCACCTTTTTTTGCTAGAATGAAGAATTTTTGTAAAGAAGGATCTTCTTCTTGCAATTTGATAAATGAGTCACGTGTAATAGTCAAGTGACTATCTTGGTCATTTACTTCATCATTATTAGTTAATGAAGTTTGAGGTGGATCCAGAGCATGTGCTCTTGTGACCACCGCATTGGTAGCTTCAATGTTTTGCTCTTCCCAAACAGCAATCTGCTGTGGGGTACATTCCCTAACTCCGTGAATACGACCAATAATAAGGTCCGCAATAGGGTTTGGAAGTAGACACGCGTGGACCTCTCCCGTGAAGAAAGGAGTAGCAATGTGTATTATAGCAGTAGGATACTTTTCCAACGTGCCACCAAATGTGACACATTTGATGACCTTTCCTGTAGCACAGGATGGATCTACAAGAGATTGCCTAACCCCGACAGTAGTACATCCAGAGTCAAACAACACTGAGACTGGATTACTATTTACAAGCCCCTTATGTAATATAAGAGAACCTCTCCCATCATGAGCAACATTAGCAGGAAGAGCGGGCAAAGGATGACCACAGCTTAAAGTACTAACGGTCTTTGGGTCAAATAAAGTACTGCATTGGATACATTTATTTGCTCTACCAAAATCAAAAGATGAGCATCCGATAGCATTATGGTCTTTATTATCATTAACCTGTTTATCTACTCCCTGAGATTCTTGTTGAACAGAGTTTGTCTGTTGATATTTTTTTCTCTTATGTTGCGATCTACCGCGACCATTATTGCCTCTGCAATTATCATTAAAGTCCCTACTGTAATTTTTATCCTGGTTTGAGTTCCAGTTTCCATAACTGTCATTACCATCTCTATACTGTTGAGAACCTCTATTATCCTGGTATTGAGGTCTCTGAGAAAAATATTTTCCTCTATACCGATTACCTTTGTGAAAATTTCTAAAGTTAACCGGAGTAGAATAACGTGTAGTATTAGGATGTCTCCAGTTCTGGGAAGAAGAATCACCCTGGAATTGATTACTATGATTCTGGGCATAATTACGGTTACTCTTTTTATTGAAATTTTGCTGGCTACCCTGAAATTTACGCATAAAATTTGGGCCATAAGGTGCTGCCGAAGCAACTGGCAGACCTTCTTTTACTTTAGAGTTGCTAATGGTTATGTGAGGATGCGCAGTAACATACTGGCTACAGTATTCTTCCATTTCTTTTATGTTTTTAGGCTTACGCTCATGAAGAAAAGAAAGAAAAGCTTCATTAACAGAAGACATAACCTTGTCTCTAAGTAGTAAGTCCATAAGAGCTTCAAATGTACTCTCTGTTTTAGACAACTCAACCCATCGTAAAAAAGTAAGACGGATGCCTGAGATGAATTCAGAGAATTCAACTCCAGTTTCTGGTAACATGTTTTTAAATTTAAGACGATATCCGTCCTCGTTAAGTTGGTACTTCTTTAACAATGCCGCCCTGACAACCTCATAGTTGTTCTTGTCAGGCACATCTACCATACCCAACAAAGTCAAAGCATCACCTCTAAGTATCTTGGACAGATGATAAACATATAATGTTTTATCTATATTATGCACCTTACATGCACTTTCAAATCTATCTAGATAAAATGTTATATCATCAATTGAAGCATTGAATGCTGGTAAATTAAGCTTGAAATCAACAGCATTAGACTTATTAGCAGATGATACCTTATTAGCATCATTAGCATTACTAGATAACTTCAACTTTTCTAACTCCAAAGCTAAGAGTTTTTCTTCATGCTCCATTTTTGCTTTTCTCTCATCAGCTTCTCTTTGTAACCTTCTTTCTTCAGCCTCAGCCTGTAACTTTCTTTCTTCAGCCTCAGCCTGTTTTTCTAATCTTTTATTTTCAGCTTCTATTTCAAGTCTCTTATTTTCAGCTTCTTTTTCAAGTCTCTTATTTTCAGCTTCTTTTTCAAGTCTCTTATTTTCAGCTTTTTTCTCTTTTCAGCTTCTCTTTTTTCTCTTATTTTCCATTTCTTTTTTGTTTTTTCCATTTCCATTTGTAATCTTTTCTCATCTACCTGCATCTGCAGTTTTAAATTTTCAGCATCTATTCTCTTTTGTTCAGTTTGTTCTTTCATTTTCTTTTCTTCCGACTTCAATGCCTTGGCATATTGAACAGTCGCAAATTCTTCTAATTTATCACCTGTCTTCCCAAGGGCTTTACCCTGCTCAATAAAGTACTCAAATGTAGACATGATGTCTAAAATGTGAGTACAGAACCTGAAATAATTAATTATCTTATTTCAATCTTAATAGCAACAAGACTTAATAAAGTGCTTGTGTAATCACTATGTTTACCCCAATCTCTGTGGGAAACAAGACTTGACACCAACTTGTATTATCAAATGTATAATAATATCACAAGTCACCTCTTAATTATCAGTGCACTACACAAATCAGTGCATAACCATCAGTTATTTATCATAACTGCACTACAATAGTGCATAAGCAAAAAAACCACCAGTTAGTTATGATAAGTGCACTATAGACCAATAGTGCATGAGCATATATGTAACAATAGTGAAAGCTAACTATGCAAGAACTATGCAAACAATAACAAGCCAATGTAAACAATAACAAAGATCAAAGTCAAATGTAAACAACAACAAAGATCAAAGTCAATGTAAACAACAACAAAGATCAGAGTCAATGTAAACAATAACAAAGATCAAAGTCAATGTAAACAACAACAAAGATCAAACAATATGAAAACATTCGCATAAGTCAAATAAATAAACAGCGAAACTAAAAAGAAATGTGATGACAAAATGCGAAGATATGACAAACAAATGACGCTACAGTGTATACACAAAAATATACGTAAAGAACTGAATAATAGATAGGGGAGACCTACAAATACAAACAATCGAAATCGAAACTAAAAAACAGAAAGAAAGAGAGAAAAGGAAAAAGAAAAAAAAATATACAAGAAACAAAAAAATAAAGCACAACTCGTCACAACTAAACAGATATAGCAACGATTGTCGCTAGCAAATTTCACAGTAGGAAATTCGCACAGTCCCTAACGAAAACGCTAACAGTAGAACCTCTGTGACGTGGTATCTTCTACTGAAAGACACCGCCCAACCGAGAAAACCCGCTGAATATAAACATATAAATATACAAATACAAATAAAATATAACATGTAACAAACAGCAAAAAGTGTGAAAGAATTTAGAAGGCTCAGCTAGAACATAAGGGCACAGTTCACAAACAAAACAGGCCACTTAACTTCTATGTATCCACAACGTCAGCACAGTTCAGAACAGGATGTGATCAGCATTCTTAGGACAATGATCCAACGTTGATCCATATCTGCTCTCGTAAACTGCCATGACGAAGGAAATGAGCTTCTGACAGGAAACAGCTTCTGAACTTGACCTTCTGAATTCTACAAATTGACTTGAGCACTTGACCTTCTGAATCTGCAACAGTACCTCTGAGACCGGAACAGTTGTTACGGCACTTGTCCTTCTTCTTAACAGATCAGGAAATCCATTCGCTCGGTACTTGTCCTTCTAGTTGTAGACAAACTTCAATACTGCCGAGCAGCGCCGGGTAGTTTCAAAATATCAACAACTGTCAGTAATGTCGCGTCTTTCAAAAAAAAATTTCATCAAAGGTGATGAATAGAAACTGCAACGTTGTCTTGTAGTCTGCTGATGATGTCTGGGTTTGTTGACCCCCTTGATAGCTGGTATCAGAGTAAACCAACATATGGCCACCAAAAATGATAAGGGGGGATTTGAGCTGAAATGATAACTTGCCACCCCTATCGACACCTGGTATTAAAGTGCAAGATGTAGGTGTCTTCTCTGATTTAGAATGTTGCTGTGTGTGTTGCAGTAGAACAGTTCACAGGGTACACCACAGGCAACATGACGTGTAGAGTCATAGAAATGGTAACTTCGCTTTAGTTTTATACCATTTATTGCACGCCACAAAACAGTCATGATATTTATGTCATCATCAGCACAGTATAACGAATGCAGCATTCAAAATCATATTAACTGATAGTCATGTAGGATTCAATACTCCATAGTTGTATGGTAAACAGATATCATAAAGTTCTGGTTCGTGAAGCTTTATAAATAATATATATAACTTCTGCAACAGTGTCAGCTGCAGATCTTCAATGTTCATAGACAATAATAATTATTCCCTTCCTGATGCTAGCAGATCAGATGTATACAATAAGTCCGTTTACTGTCTGCACGTGAATAGCATACATGGATTACAGGTCAGCTCGACCTTTATAACCTTCCTAAGTCTAACCATCTGACTTGGACGTGATCTCTGATATAACGAATCCTGGAACACAGACAATAGTCTTGTTGGTCTAGAGCGACCCATATATATATAACTAGTTCAGGTATAAAGATACCGGTGACTTAATCCTAGTCAAAGTACCTCTCCATTTTGAATCACACAGGCGAGCAAAAAGGCGACAAAATGACGAACCTCTAGATGATAGCATAAAGTTCGATACAAGAGGAATTACCTTATTTCGGAAAATCAACCATGAACATATGCCTCCAGGCAGGCTTGAATAATACTGGGAAATAGTCTAGTTAGCTAACTAACTCACAAAGACAATGTATTTCCCTCAGAAAATCACAAGACGCAGGTCGCGTCTGCTCGCTACTCAGACCATTTCTAAACTGCCCGAGCTGGGCGGAACAACAAACGAAAACCAAGTCGAGACATGCGCAGAGCGACAATCTCTGAGTCGCCGTTCACAATAAGACGATTCTAAGAACATTCGAGATAAAAGTCTTACACAGTCGCGCCTTTTATGGTCATGAACAGAAGCGTTAAGAAAGGTTTCAGGCATCTACAACAGTTGACTGATACTACCAAATAAGGAGATATGGTCACGCTTCGTTCAAGAAATTATAGACCGAACGTGTCTCTATACAAGAGAAGGCAAACTCCTAAAAAATTGTAGTCTCGATAACTCGGATTATGTCCCTTTGACTGTAAAAAACATAATACACACTTCAGTCAAAAAATGATCATACATACGAAAAATGATCATACAAAGGCTTTGAAAAAAAGTAATTATTTGTGCGTAACATTACCGCACCCTCCCGGGAAAAAAAAAAAGAAACATTTTTTTTTTTTTTTAAATCCTGGAGCCGGAAAAATCTAGGCTCCTAACGCACGTATGATGCGCGGATATATACCTAACAAATTAGCTCAACGCATGGAGCGACACTGAGATCATATCTCAGATCCTTAGAGAAAAAATTTATCTAAGTATACGCTTATATATTCCAGGAAGGTGCCACCAACACACGCCACAATGATGGCAACATCATAATGAAAATCAAATTATTCTCATACCAATATATGAAATTAAATATATTATTATGATATCATACAATGTGTTGTGCAAACAGCGGTGTAATATATTAATATACCGCACTATTTTATTACATTATATAAAGCAACAGTAATTAATAAGTAATACATGTGTTGATCTTCGTTGACATAAAACATTCAATAGAAGAAGATGTGGACATCATCCGCTCCCAATCTAGGACAGGACTTGATATCCTCAAAGTTCCACAATGGACACAATCTCGCATCTTCAATGATGTGCTGCGAAAATATCAATAACACAAATCTTAAAGACAACTGGTAAATCTCTTAATACAATTATGCAAATATATTATTTAAATGTGGCCGAGTGATCTTTTGGCCCGTATATCACTAACTAAGCCTTCTTAGATAATTACATGGTACAATGTTATAAATTCCCCTCAAAAAAGTGAGAAAAAAAAAAATCTACTAACATGTCATTATAACATTGGACTGTATATCAGGAAATATATATATATATGACAGAAGAATCATGTGGAATCGTGTGGGCATCTGGACAGAATGTCTGCCATTACATTATCCGAACCACGGATAGCTCGAACCGAGAAATGAAATGGTTGAAGAGCTATGGCATAACGAGTGGACCTCGAGCTCTTCAAGTTTTTGCTCTGAATAGCAGTAAGCGCTTTCTGGTCGGTTTCCACAATGAAATGTGCGCCTAGAAGAAATCTTTGTAACTTCAGAATAGACCATACCATAGCCAATAACTCACGGTCTAAAACCGAGTAATTCTTTTCTGCAGCATTTAATTTCCTAGAGATATACATCACCGGATGCAGAGTATCAGAATACTCCTGCATTAGTGCCGCCCCAATCCCAGTTGACGAGGCGTCACTTCGAAGAACAAAAGTCTTCTCAATAGTAGGTAACCTAAGAATAGGTGGAGATGAAAATAGGGCTTTAACCTGGTCCAATGAGGATTGACATTCTTTAGACCAGCGGATCAGATTAGGCGACCCTTTCTTCAATAAAGTAGAAAGCGGTGCCATAATGGAGGACAGATTCGGAATGAATCGTCCGTAGAATTGGATCAAACCTAATAGACTCCTTACTTGTTTCTTCGTCTTAGGGACCGAAATGTTAAGTATTTTTGAAACATTGTGGTCCTCTGTCTTTAAAAGACCACGACCAACACGATGACCTAGGAAAGAAATCTCACTAAATCCTATAAAGGCTTTAGAGGGTTTTGCAGTCAAGTTATACTCGCGAAGAGTGGACAGTAATTCGTATAAACCCAAATAGTGATCTTCCCAGGAATCACTGAATAGACAGATATCATCTAGGTATGCTATGACATCTGTACGATATGCGAGAATTCGCCGCATCATGCGTACGAATGTAGCAGGGGCGTTCATAAGACCAAAAGGCATGAAATTCCATTGGAATAAACCCCTGGGTGTAGAAAAAGCTGTAAAAGGTTTGGCACGTTCGGTTAGAGGAACTTGCCAATAACCTTTAGACAAATCTAGTTTGGTAAAGAATCTAGAATTAGAAAGTTTATTGAGTAGCTCTTCTAATGAAGGCATAGGTTCAGCATCGAACTTCGTAACTTGGTTCAATTTGCGATAATCTACGCAAATGCGAATGTTATTATCCTTCTTTCGAACAATAACCATAGACGAAGAGTATGCTGAAGTGGATGGTTCAATGATTTCCAAACGTATCATTTCATCCAATTCTTTTTCGACTTGAGACTGGAAATGGATAGGTATTGGATAGGGTCTGACTCTGATAGGATTATGATCAGTTAGCACAATGTCATGTTCAATGACATGTGTGTGTCCCGGGATGTCTGTAAGAACATCCTGAAATGTTTGCAACATCGAAGAAACTTGTCGATGTTCCTCAGCGGAAAGATTTGGAGAAACGGTCACGTTTTTCCAAGATTCCGTAGAATAAAGTGGGACCATAGAAAGAGGAAGATTGACATCAGAAAAAGTAGTTTCCTCATCCTGTATAACTGACAGCGATGAGTACTGACTGACCATGAGGTACTTGAGAATTGTCCGTTGCCTGGAAAATAGGCTGCAAATAGTCAGGTCTTTCATAAAATTCCGTGAGCATATTTATGTGGAAAGTTTTATGCTTTCCATCAATATCGACAACATAGTCGACATCAGAAATTTTGGAGACTATTGCATATGGACCTTTCCATGCAATTAGAAGTCTGTTCTCCCTTGAAGGAAGTAGAACGAGAGCTTTGTCACCTGGACAAAGTTGTCGTAGACATCTATTCTTATTTGCAAACTGCCTTGCCTTTTCTTTAGCAAATTCGGAAGACGAAGTTGCTAGTTTGCATGCCTCGATGATCTTTTGCCTAAGAGCAATGACGTACTCATAAGAAGATTGAGTTTCATCGCTAATATTATCGGCAGTGATTAGATCGTGAAGTAAAGACATAGGGCCGCGCGGTTGCGCGCCAAAGACAAGTTCAAAAGGGGAAAACCCCGTATGTTCATTGGGGACCTCTCTATACGCAAAGAGAGCCGCGGGTAAGACCCTGTCCCAATCCTGAGGATGATCCTCAGTTATCTTACCAAGTAAAGTTTTCAGAGTCCTATTTAAACGTTCGACCAACCCATTAGACATTGGGTGATAGATACTGCTGAGAGACCTTTTAATGTGTAGCATAGACATTACCTGTGACATAGTGTCTGATATAAGTTGAGTGCCATGGTCTGACAATATTTCTCCGGGAAAACCCAAGCGAGAAAATATCAGCCAAAGAGCGTCTGCGATGTCAGCAGTTGAGATGCTCTTGAGAGGTATTGCCTCTGGCCAACGTGTGCACATATCGACACATGTAAGGATAAATTGATGTCCTCTAGCCGACTTAATTCTAAAAGGACCGATAATATCTATTGCCATTTTTTGAAAAGGGCGAATAGGAATGTCAGCAGCCTGGATAGGCGCAGCATGTCGTGGTCCTTTAGATTTGACCTCCTGACATACTTTGCAAGAGCGACAGTACATTCGTATGTCCTTGCTCACAAATGGCCAAAAGAAAGCCGCAAGAACTCTCGACTTTGTACGGGAAAAACCCATATGTCCAGCACATTGCGAGTCATGAGCATGTTGCAATATTTGCAATCTCATGCTCTTGGGCACAAGAATTTGTGAATGAGTGGACGTAGTCGAGTCTTGTACCATACGTACAAGTACGCCGTTCTTCATAGAAATCCAAGATTTTCTATTAGTATTTTGATTAGGATCACCTTTTTTTGCTAGAATGAAGAATTTTTGTAAAGAAGGATCTTCTTCTTGCAATTTGATAAATGAGTCACGTGTAATAGTCAAGTGACTATCTTGGTCATTTACTTCATCATTATTAGTTAATGAAGTTTGAGGTGGATCCAGAGCATGTGCTCTTGTGACCACCGCATTGGTAGCTTCAATGTTTTGCTCTTCCCAAACAGCAATCTGCTGTGGGGTACATTCCCTAACTCCGTGAATACGACCAATAATAAGGTCCGCAATAGGGTTTGGAAGTAGACACGCGTGGACCTCTCCCGTGAAGAAAGGAGTAGCAATGTGTATTATAGCAGTAGGATACTTTTCCAACGTGCCACCAAATGTGACACATTTGATGACCTTTCCTGTAGCACAGGATGGATCTACAAGAGATTGCCTAACCCCGACAGTAGTACATCCAGAGTCAAACAACACTGAGACTGGATTACTATTTACAAGCCCCTTATGTAATATAAGAGAACCTCTCCCATCATGAGCAACATTAGCAGGAAGAGCGGGCAAAGGATGACCACAGCTTAAAGTACTAACGGTCTTTGGGTCAAATAAAGTACTGCATTGGATACATTTATTTGCTCTACCAAAATCAAAAGATGAGCATCCGATAGCATTATGGTCTTTATTATCATTAACCTGTTTATCTACTCCCTGAGATTCTTGTTGAACAGAGTTTGTCTGTTGATATTTTTTTCTCTTATGTTGCGATCTACCGCGACCATTATTGCCTCTGCAATTATCATTAAAGTCCCTACTGTAATTTTTATCCTGGTTTGAGTTCCAGTTTCCATAACTGTCATTACCATCTCTATACTGTTGAGAACCTCTATTATCCTGGTATTGAGGTCTCTGAGAAAAATATTTTCCTCTATACCGATTACCTTTGTGAAAATTTCTAAAGTTAACCGGAGTAGAATAACGTGTAGTATTAGGATGTCTCCAGTTCTGGGAAGAAGAATCACCCTGGAATTGATTACTATGATTCTGGGCATAATTACGGTTACTCTTTTTATTGAAATTTTGCTGGCTACCCTGAAATTTACGCATAAAATTTGGGCCATAAGGTGCTGCCGAAGCAACTGGCAGACCTTCTTTTACTTTAGAGTTGCTAATGGTTATGTGAGGATGCGCAGTAACATACTGGCTACAGTATTCTTCCATTTCTTTTATGTTTTTAGGCTTACGCTCATGAAGAAAAGAAAGAAAAGCTTCATTAACAGAAGACATAACCTTGTCTCTAAGTAGTAAGTCCATAAGAGCTTCAAATGTACTCTCTGTTTTAGACAACTCAACCCATCGTAAAAAAGTAAGACGGATGCCTGAGATGAATTCAGAGAATTCAACTCCAGTTTCTGGTAACATGTTTTTAAATTTAAGACGATATCCGTCCTCGTTAAGTTGGTACTTCTTTAACAATGCCGCCCTGACAACCTCATAGTTGTTCTTGTCAGGCACATCTACCATACCCAACAAAGTCAAAGCATCACCTCTAAGTATCTTGGACAGATGATAAACATATAATGTTTTATCTATATTATGCACCTTACATGCACTTTCAAATCTATCTAGATAAAATGTTATATCATCAATTGAAGCATTGAATGCTGGTAAATTAAGCTTGAAATCAACAGCATTAGACTTATTAGCAGATGATACCTTATTAGCATCATTAGCATTACTAGATAACTTCAACTTTTCTAACTCCAAAGCTAAGAGTTTTTCTTCATGCTCCATTTTTGCTTTTCTCTCATCAGCTTCTCTTTGTAACCTTCTTTCTTCAGCCTCAGCCTGTAACTTTCTTTCTTCAGCCTCAGCCTGTAACTTTCTTTCTTCAGCCTCAGCCTGTTTTCTAATCTCTTATTTTCAGCTTCTTTTTCAGGTCTCTTATTTTCAGCTTCTTTTTCAAGTCTCTTATTTTCGGCTTCTCTTTTTTGTTTTTCCATTTCCATTTGTAATCTTTTCTCATCTACCTGCATCTGCAGTTTTAAATTTTCAGCATCTATTCTCTTTTGTTCAGTTTGTTCTTTCATTTTCTTTTCTTCCGACTTCAATGCCTTGGCATATTGAACAGTCGCAAATTCTTCTAATTTATCACCTGTCTTCCCAAGGGCTTTACCCTGCTCAATAAAGTACTCAAATGTAGACATGATGTCTAAAATGTGAGTACAGAACCTGAAATAATTAATTATCTTATTTCAATCTTAATAGCAACAAGACTTAATAAAGTGCTTGTGTAATCACTATGTTTACCCCAATCTCTGTGGGAAACAAGACTTGACACCAACTTGTATTATCAAATGTATAATAATATCACAAGTCACCTCTTAATTATCAGTGCACTACACAAATCAGTGCATAACCATCAGTTATTTATCATAACTGCACTACAATAGTGCATAAGCAAAAAACCACCAGTTAGTTATGATAAGTGCACTATAGACCAATAGTGCATGAGCATATATGTAACAATAGTGAAAGCTAACTATGCAAGAACTATGCAAACAATAACAAGACAATGTAAACAATAACAAAGGTCACCAACAATGTAAACAATAACAAAGATCAAAGTCAAATGTAAACAACAACAAAGATCAAAGTCAATGTAAACAAAAACAAAGATCAGAGTCAATGTAAACAATAACAAAGATCAGAGTCAATGTAAACAATAACAAAGATCAAAGTCAATGTAAACAACAACAAAGATCAAACAATATGAAAACATTCGCATAAGTCAAATAAATAAACAGCGAAACTAAAAAGAAATGTGATGACAAAATGCGAAGATATGACAAACAAATGACGCTACAGTGTATACACAAAAATATACGTAAAGAACTGAATAATAGATAGGGGAGACCTACAAATACAAACAATCGAAATCGAAACTAAAAAACAGAAAGAAAGAGAGAAAAGAAAAAGAAAAAAAAAATATACAAGAAACAAAAATAAAGCACAACTCGTCACAACTAAACAGATATAGCAACGATTGTCGCTAGCAAATTTCACAGTAGGAAATTCGCACAGTCCCTAACGAAAACGCTAACAGTAGAACCTCTGTGACGTGGTATCTTCTACTGAAAGACACCGCCCAACCGAGAAAACCCGCTGAATATAAACATATAAATATACAAATACAAATAACATATAACATGTAACAAACAGCAAAAAGTGTGAAAGAATTTAGAAGGCTCAGCTAGAACATAAGGGCACAGTTCACAAACAAAACAGGCCACTTAACTTCTATGTATCCACAACGTCAGCACAGTTCAGAACAGGATGTGATCAGCATTCTTAGGACAATGATCCAACGTTGATCCATATCTGCTCTCGTAAACTGCCATGACGAAGGAAATGAGCTTCTGACAGGAAACAGCTTCTGAACTTGACCTTCTGAATTCTACAAATTGACTTGAGCACTTGACCTTCTGAATCTGCAACAGTACCTCTGAGACCGGAACAGTTGTTACGGCACTTGTCCTTCTTCTTAACAGATCAGGAAATCCATTCGCTCGGTACTTGTCCTTCTAGTTGTAGACAAACTTCAATACTGCCGAGCAGCGCCGGGTAGTTTCAAAATATCAACAACTGTCAGTAATGCCGCGTCTTTCAAAAAAATTTCATCAAAGGTGATGAATAGAAACTGCAACGTTGTCTTGTAGTCTGCTGATGATGTCTGGGTTTGTTGACCCCCTTGATAGCTGGTATCAGAGTAAACCAACATATGGCCACCAAAAATGATAAGGGTGGATTTGAGCTGAAATGATAACTTGCCACCCCTATCGACACCTGGTATTAAAGTGCAAGATGTAGGTGTCTTCTCTGATTTAGAATGTTGCTGTGTGTGTTGCAGTAGAACAGTTCACAGGGTACACCACAGGCAACATGACGTGTAGAGTCATAGAAATGGTAACTTCGCTTTAGTTTTATACCATTTATTGCACGCCACAAAACAGTCATGATATTTATGTCATCATCAGCACAGTATAACGAATGCAGCATTCAAAATCATATTAACTGATAGTCATGTAGGATTCAATACTCCATAGTTGTATGGTAAACAGATATCATAAAGTTCTGGTTCGTGAAGCTTTATAAATAATACATATAACTTCTGCAACAGTGTCAGCTGCAGATCTTCAATGTTCATAGACAATAATAATTATTCCCTTCCTGATGCTAGCAGATCAGATGTATACAATAAGTCCGTTTACTGTCTGCACGTGAATAGCATACATGGATTACAGGTCAGCTCGACCTTTATAACCTTCCTAAGTCTAACCATCTGACTTGGACGTGATCTCTGATATAACGAATCCTGGAACACAGACAATAGTCTTGTTGGTCTAGAGCGACCCATATATATATAACTAGTTCAGGTATAAAGATACCGGTGACTTAATCCTAGTCAAAGTACCTCTCCATTTTGAATCACACAGGCGAGCAAAAAGGCGACAAAATGACGAACCTCTAGATGATAGCATAAAGTTCGATACAAGAGGAATTACCTTATTTCGGAAAATCAACCATGAACATATGCCTCCAGGCAGGCTTGAATAATACTGGGAAATAGTCTAGTTAGCTAACTAACTCACAAAGACAATGTATTTCCCTCAGAAAATCACAAGACGCAGGTCGCGTCTGCTCGCTACTCAGACCATTTCTAAACTGCCCGAGCTGGGCGGAACAACAAACGAAAACCAAGTCGAGACATGCGCAGAGCGACAATCTCTGAGTCGCCGTTCACAATAAGACGATTCTAAGAACATTCGAGATAAAAGTCTTACACAGTCGCGCCTTTTATGGTCATGAACAGAAGCGTTAAGAAAGGTTTCAGGCATCTACAACAGTTGACTGATACTACCAAATAAGGAGATATGGTCACGCTTCGTTCAAGAAATTATAGACCGAACGTGTCTCTATACAAGAGAAGGCAAACTCCTAAAAAATTGTAGTCTCGATAACTCGGATTATGTCCCTTTGACTGTAAAAAACATAATACACACTTCAGTCAAAAAATGATCATACATACGAAAAATGATTCACAATGTGTCCAACCTTACTGTTTCACAATGTGTCCAACCTTACTGTTTCACAATATGTCCAACCTTACTGTTTCACAATATGTCCAACCTTACTGTTTCACAATGTGTCCAACCTTACTGTTTCTCACAATGTGTCCAACCTTACTGTTTCACAATGTGTCCAACCTTACTGTTTCACAATGTGTCCAACCTTACTGTTTCACAATGTGTCCAACCTTACTGTTTCACAATATGTCCAACCTTACTGTTTCACAATGTGTCCAACCTTACTGTTTCTCACAATGTGTCCAACCTTACTGTTTCACAATGTGTCCAACCTTACTGTTTCACAATATGTCCAACCTTACTGTTTCACAATATGTCCAACCTTACTGTTTCACAATGTGTCCAACCTTACTGTTTCACAATGTGTCCAACCTTACTGTTTCACAATATGTCCAACCTTACTGTTTCACAATATGTCCAACCTTACTGTTTCACAATGTGTCCAACCTTACTGTTTCACAATGTGTCCAACCTTACTGTTTCCCAATGTGTCCAACCTTACTGTTTCACAATATGTCCAACCTTACTATTTCACAATATGTCCAACCTTACTGTTTCACAATATGTCCAACCTTACTGTTTCACAATGTGTCCAACCTTACTGTTTCACAATGTGTCCAACCCTACAGTTTCACAATGTGTCCAACCTTACTGTTTCACAATATGTCCAACCTTACTGTTTCACAATGTGTCCAACCTTACTGTTTCACAATATGTCCAACCTTACTGTTTCACAATGTGTCCAACCTTACTGTTTCACAATGTGTCCAACCTTACTGTTTCACAATATGTCCAACCTTATTTTCTCACAATGCGTCTAACATTTACCCTAACAATGTTTAACCTTTATTATTACAATACGTCTAACATTCACCTTAACACTAAGTCTACCCAATATTCTCACTATAGGTTCAACCTTGAGGGCACTTAACATAAATCCAGTAACCTAGGAGGGTAAAGCTGCCTATCGCACCAAGTGGCGATGCTCTCAACGGCACCACCTCCGAAAAAAAGCTCTCACGGCAAGCAGAAGAGAGGAGAAAACATGGAAAGGAACTCCAGGAAAATAAGCAGCAGAGGGCTGTCACCTAGAGGGGCGCATTGCCATTAGTTATGACGGATGGGGCTATCGTTATGTTATTATAGGTCCAAACTTTACGCTATTAGTACAAGCTCACCATCAACGTGACAGCAAATACATGTCAGAGGTATCTGAAATTTCATCTGATTTAATTTCATATCTCATGACAATTTACTTCCTTATGTAGTGTCGTTTTCTTTAGCTTAACTTGTGGAAGTTGTAGGAATACTGTAAGGTAGTCCTTAAGCAGGTACTGCCGTCTCGAACTGAATATTTAGAGACTGCACTACACTAAGTGCAGTTTTATGGGGTGGGACGACAAGTTAGAAATATTGTACGGCGCTTCACAATTTATATATTTATCTTAAGGTCGAACGTTATTGTAAGATCGTGCTTCATTTATGCATGATGAGGTACGGAATCAGACATCGCAAGCGAAGTGTAACTTATTTATCGCAGTTTTAGTCAAGGTAGCCATGAATACATCGTTTGTTAGTCAATGTGGCATAACTTTACTTTAATTTTACTTGACTATGACTAGAGATGACGCATATCTTTTAATAAAATTGTTACGATTTTTGTGAGAGGAAAGGGCGTTAACAATGTAAGGGAGATAATTATTTGTCTGAAAGTTTCCTATGGTGTTGTAAACAAATGACTGTAACAGTTGCTCAAAGATGTTTTATGATTTCATATGGTACATGTGTAACAGCCGAAACCAACAGTTAAGACTACCTGTGACGTTTTACGACATAAGCAGTAGATACTGAAAAAAAAAAAAAAACAAGTAGACAGATCTAGAAGGAAACAAACAAGGGCAAACAGGAGAATATTGACAGGAATGTTCTAGAGGCGATAATTGGAGACACTTACAGCGTCATCAGCTCACCAAGTCCGGCCAACGCTCGGTTCTCAAGTTTGGAGATACTGTTGTTGTCCAAGTGTCTGTGTAAGAAATGTAACATAATTACCACATACCGCGTGTGCTATATAGAGCCAATCCTAATATACGGAAGCGAGTCATTGACAATTAGTAATCCAGCAGGAAAAGTCCTGGAGATAAATGTACTTTAAATATACTACTGGACAAAAGTTAAGGGCCGCTATTCAGTTTAGACAAGGTTTATAAAATTCTTCGTGAGCAGGGTAGATTTTCCAAATGTCCGGTAGCTTGAAATCTCTCAAGAAGTCTCTGAATGGTAGAGTGGGACACTGCTAAACGTCTTGCAACATGACGAACAGATTGACCATCCTGAATCCATGCCATGGCTTGACCACGGTCTACAGTGCTGAGACTTCTTCTTGGTGGCATGGCTAATGCAGTGATCATTTCGACCACTTGTCATACTGATTTATTGCATACCAACGGTGAACACTCTTTACCGATGATCATTTTCCACGTGCATTCAAATTCAACTCACTTTTTCACCTTTTGAACTAGTGGGGCGTGTTGCAAAAACCAGCGACAATGGCAATTTTCAGGTGCGGGTTAAAGTGACTCAGTTTTTGGACATTTAAAAAAAACATTAACCTAGTGCACACAGAAATGTATACACATTTGTCTGAGCTCAGTTTTAATGACATTTTCACTTGTCTTTACAGTTTGCCAATCAATTATATAAACCTTGTCTAAACTGAATGGTGGCCCTTAACTTTTGTCCAGTAGTATATTATTTTACTCAAGAATGTTAAGATCATTATGGGTAGCTAAAAGGGTAATGCGGATTTTCCCGAAAGAAGCCAGAGCGCGTACTTATTAAATAAAATATAAGTTAGTATACCACTTTCTTTAGACTTATTATGACAAGGAGAAAGCTAGAATATACTGTGACAACAGGAGAGATTGAAAGGAGGCAAGAGTACGACAAATAGAGGAGATACCAGACACGTTCTTATAATGGTATGGTAGAAAATTGACAACATAACTGATATACAATCCTGAAGACAGAAAGTTGTGAAGAGTTAGAAGTTGACTACACAATTAATAAACAGTCCTGGAGACAGGCTGTTCTAAAGAGACATGATCACCCAAGCCAGTAGACATGGTACTTAAAAAAAAAGAAGAACATGGGATTACTTTGTTGTTATATCTTTGTAAAATCTGTTAACTCTGTCTGGTCATTATAATTAATAAATAATTAACATAGAATAAACAACGTACTATTCTGTCTTACTGAGTCATCACTTTAACCAGCATGACATTATTGACTCAACAGTTCAAGTCAATTATTTATTATTTCATTCCCCGGAGAGAACACGCCTCAACAAATACGCCCCGAGTCTTATTGTCCTGTGCCATCCATTCCAAGACTTTTCATGTCTTCTCTTCAGACTTTCTGTAGGATGATATTTCCCCTTGGGCTCCAGTCGGAGCATGGAGACACGACTACAGCTGGTCCTCTAGCAGGAAGCCTGCACGAGGCAGTCACGTGCTCTTGTAGCAGTGCTTTCTGTGACACGATGAGGTTACCAGCCCACGCACAACCCCCATATTAGTTGCCTTATACGACATGCCTAAGCTTGAAGTCGTCCTATTCTTTCTGGGTCTCCACAGGCACCCCCCGTGGACGGCACGGGGCAAAGAGTCAGATGTAACTGAAGTATATTACTCATAGCCAGAAGAGATCAATCAACCAATCAATCAATCAATCAATCAACCAATACCCGTTAGGTACCCAAGGACCACAAGCCTTCAACAAACACATGCCAAATCCTCCTGTCACGTGTCGTGTCAACAGCTCAAGTTCTTGCCGTGTCTTCTTCATCATTCTCGTTTCTTTAGTTCTTTTCTCCGTGAGTTGTTCGGTCTACCACTGCCTCTCTTTTCTCCGTGAGTTGTTCGGTCTACCACTGCCTCTCTTTTCTCCGTGAGTTGTTCGGTCTACCACTGCCTCTCTTTTCTCCGTGAGTTGTTCGGTCTACCACTGCCTCTCTTTTCTCCGTGAGTTGTTCGGTCTACCACTGCCTCTCTTTTCTCCGTGAGTTGTTCGGTCTACCACTGCCTCTCTTTTCTCCGTGAGTTGTTCGGTCTACCACTGCCTCTCTTTTCTCCGTGAGTTGTTCGGTCTACCACTGACTCTCTTTTCTCCGTGAGTTGTTCGGTCTATCACTGCCTCTCTTGTCTCCGTGAGTTGTTCGGTCTACCACTGCCTCTCTTGTCTCCGTGAGTTGTTGAGTCTATCACTGCCTCTCTTTTCTCCGTGAGTTGTTCGGTCTACCACTGACTCTCTTTTCTCCGTGAGTTGTTCGGTCTACCACTGCCTCTCTTGTCTCCGTGAGTTGTTCGGTCTACCACTGACTCTCTTTTCTCCGTGAGTTGTTCGGTCTACCACTGTCTCTCTTGTCTCCGTGAGTTGTTCGGTCTATCACTGCCTCTCTTTTCTCCGTGAGTTGTTCGGTCTATCACTGCCTCTCTTGTCTCCGTGAGTTGTTCGGTCTACCACTGCCTCTCTTGTCTCCGTGAGTTGTTCGGTCTATCACTGCCTCTCTTGTCTCCGTGAGTTGTTCGGTCTACCACTGCCTCTCTTGTCTCCGTGAGTTGTTCGGTCTACCACTGCCTCTCTTGTCTCCGTGAGTTGTTCGGTCTATCACTGCCTCTCTTGTCTCCGTGAGTTGTTCGGTCTACCACTGCCTCTCTTGTCTCCGTGAGTTGTTCGGTCTACCACTGCCTCTCTTGTCTCCGTGAGTTGTTCGGTCTATCACTGCCTCTCTTTTCTCCGTGAGTTGTTCGGTCTACCACTGCCTCTCTTGTCTCCGTGAGTTGTTCGGTCTACCACTGCCTCTCTTGTCTCCGTGAGTTGTTCGGTCTATCACTGCCTCTCTTGTCTCCGTGAGTTGTTCGGTCTACCACTGCCTCTCTTGTCTCCGTGAGTTGTTCGGTCTACCACTGCCTCTCTTGTCTCCGTGAGTTGTTCGGTCTATCACTGCCTCTCTTTTCTCCGTGAGTTGTTCGGTCTATCACTGCCTCTCTTTTCTCCGTGAGTTGTTCGGTCTATCACTGCCTCTCTTTTCTCCGTGAGTTGTTCGGTCTATCACTGCCTCTCTTTTCTCCGTGAGTTGTTCGGTCTATCACTGCCTCTCTTTTTCTCCGTGAGTTGTTCGGTCTATCACTGCCTCTCTTTTCTCCGTGAGTTGTTCGGTCTATCACTGCCTCTCTTTTCTCCGTGAGTTGTTCGGTCTATCACTGCCTCTCTTTTCTCCGTGAGTTGTTCGGTCTATCACTGCCTCTCTTTTCTCCGTGAGTTGTTCGGTCTATCACTGCCTCTCTTTTCTCCGTGAGTTGTTCGGTCTATCACTGCCTCTCTTTTCTCCGTGAGTTGTTCGGTCTATCACTGCCTCTCTTTTCTCCGTGAGTTGTTCGGTCTATCACTGCCTCTCTTTTCTCCGTGAGTTGTTCGATCTATCACTGCCTCTCTTTTCTCCGTGAGTTGTTCGGTCTATCACTGCCTCTCTTTTCTCCGTGAGTTGTTCGGTCTATCACTGCCTCTCTTTTCTCCGTGAGTTGTTCGGTCTATCACTGCCTCTCTTTTCTCCGTGAGTTGTTCGGTCTATCACTGCCTCTCTTTTTTCCCGGGAGTGGTTGGTTCTATCACTGCCTGTTTTTCCTCCGGGAGTGGTTCGGGTTATCACTGCCTCTCGTTTCTCCCGTGAGTTGTTCGGTCTATCACTGCCTCTCTTTTCTCCGTGAGTTGTTCGGTCTATCACTGCCTCTCTTTTCTCCGTGAGTTGTTCGATCTATCACTGCCTCTCTTTTCTCCGTGAGTTGTTCGGTCTATCACTGCCTCTCTTTTCTCCGTGAGTTGTTCGGTCTATCACTGCCTCTCTTTTCTCCGTGAGTTGTTCGGTCTATCACTGCCTCTCTTTTCTCCGTGAGTTGTTCGGTCTATCACTGCCTCTCTTTTCTCCGTGAGTTGTTCGGTCTATCACTGCCTCTCTTTTCTCCGTGAGTTGTTCGGTCTATCACTGCCTCTCTTTTCTCCGTGAGTTGTTCGGTCTATCACTGCCTCTCTTTTCTCCGTGAGTTGTTCGGTCTATCACTGCCTCTCTTTTCTCCGTGAGTTGTTCGGTCTATCACTGCCTCTCTTTTCTCCGTGAGTTGTTCGGTCTATCACTGCCTCTCTTTTCTCCGTGAGTTGTTCGGTCTATCACTGCCTCTCTTTTCTCCGTGAGTTTTTCGGTCTATCACTGCCTCTCTTTTCTCCGTGAGTTGTTCGGTCTACCACTGCCTCTCTTTTCTCCGTGAGTTGTTCGGTCTACCACTGCCTCTCATTTCTCCGTGAGTTGTTCGGTCTACCACTGCCTCTCTTTTCTCCGTGAGTTGTTCTGTCTACCAATGCCTCTCTTTTTTCCGTGAGTTGTTCGGTCTACCACTGCCTCTCTTTTCCTGAAGATTCCAGAACAAGCTCCATAATGCTAACATTACATTTGTTGAGGTTTTTGTGGAAAATGGTTTTTTACTGGATAAGGTAACAAACTTCATGCCCAACCCTCCTCAGTAGCGTTTTAGAACGTTACCTGGTAGTGTACAGTGTTACTATTCTTTGCTCCCCTTTCGGGCTACAGTAACACACATGTGAGGAAGAGATCAGGTGATAATTAATTTTCAGACTCAAATACCATCTGTTCGACAACCATACCTTATTCCGCTTCTTAAGCTAACTATGCAGTCAGTAAAACCAATCAGTACGAACCCACGCCAGCCAGAACCACGCACACACAACAACAAGATGTACTCACAGTTCCTGCAGTAGATTGTTTGTCAAAAACATGTTGTCATCAAGATGAGTTAGATTATTGGTGCGTAAAAATCTGAAAATATGACAGAAAAATTACATTCATTCTGACGTTGTCAATAAAACACCTGGTGTGGACAACATACATATCGTCAAATTATCTACACCCTGTGTAGCTACCGGGGGTTTATGAGTGGATAAAGACAGAATACGAACTACGGCGCACTCATGCATGTCGTGAAAGGCACCTAATATGAGATTGTGGAACATCTTCATGTAAAATAAAATTGCCACTGAAACCACATCTACATGATTGTGTGAATGCTTGGTGCAGCCTTCCTGTTAATGGGAGCCACCTCCAGTAGTCGCTCCATGCCCTGTAAGAAACGTAAAGAATCTTTAGCTGTTGGTTTCCTATGTTAGTCGTGGTCGCCGGAAATAGATGCAAGTGAGGACAAACAAATGTACAAATATCACGTGATTTTTCAATGACCGTTAAGATTTGACCGTTTGGCTATTCTTAGCCTAGTAATAACAACCAGTATGTAAAAGTGTAACTCAAAATTATGAGCAGAAATGTAAAATCATTGGTAGCAAATACTTACAATTGTTTCAGTCTAGCTGCTCCAGAGAAGGCGCCAGAAGCAACTTCCTGTATGGAGTTGTGAGACAGATCTCTGAAAACCAATATGAGAATTGAATTCCAGCACAAGTAAGTTGTTATGGCAACAAATAATCAAAATTAGTAAATAAATAACAAAATGTAAGTTTACAAGTAAGGACAACAGACGAAGAAATGAAGACAATAAGTAGGCAGAAGACACTCGTAAGAAAGTAAGAATAAAGGAAAGAAAGTTATTTATATCTGTTTGACTCTTAAAGTACGTAGTGATATTCCCATGTTTGACTCTTAAAGTATGTAGTGGTATTCCCACGTTTGACTCTTAAAGTATGTAATGGTATTCCCACGTTTGACTCTTAAAGTACGTAGTGGTATTCCCACGTTTGACTCTTAAAGTATGTAGTGGTATTCCCACGTTTGACTCTTAAAGTATGTAGTGGTATTCCCACGTTTGACTCTTAAAGTATGTAGTGGTATTCCCACGTTTAACTCTTAAAGTATGTAGTGGTATTCCCATGTTTGACTCTTAAAGTACGTAGTGATATTCCCACGTTTGACTCTTAAAGTACGTAGTGGTATTCCCACGTTTGACTCTTAAAGTATGTAGTGGTATTCCCACGTTTAACTCTTAAAGTATGTAGTGGTATTCCCAAGTTTGACTCTTAAAGTATGTAGTGGTATTCCCATGTTTGACTCTTAAAGTATGTTGTGGTATTCCCACGTTTGACTCTTACAGTACGGAGTGGTATTCCCATGTTTGACTGTTACAGTACGTAGTGGTATTCCCATGTTTGACTCTTAAAGTACGTAGTGGTATTCCCATGTTTGACTCTTAAAGTATGTAGTGGTATTCCCACGTTTGACTCTTAAAGTATGTAGTGGTATTCCCACTTTTGACTCTTAAACTATGTAGTGGTATTCCCACGTTTAACTCTTAAAGTATGTAGTGGTATTCCCATGTTTGACTCTTAAAGTACGTAGTGGTATTCCCATGTTTGACTCTTAAAGTACGTAGTGATATTCCCATGTTTGACTCTTAAAGTATGTAGTGGTATTCCCATGTTTGACTCTTAAAGTATGTAGTGGTATTCCCACGTTTGACTCTTAAAGTATGTAGTGGTATTCCCATGTTTGACTCTTAAAGTATGTTGTGGTATTCCTATGTTTGACTCTTACAGTACGGAGTGGTATTCCCATGTTTGACGGTTACAGTACGTAGTGGTATTCCCATGTTTGACTCTTAAAGTACGTAGTGGTATTCCCATGTTTGACTCTTAAAGTATGTAGTGGTATTCCCACGTTTGACTCTTAAAATATGTAGTGGTATTCCCACGTTTGACTCTTAAAGTATGTAGTGGTATTCCCACGTTTGACTCTTAAAGTATGTAGTGGTATTCCCACGTTTAACTCTTAAAGTATGTAGTGGTATTCCCACGTTTGACTCTTAAAGTATGTAGTGGTATTCCCATGTTTGACTCTTAAAGTATGTTGTGGTATTCCTATGTTTGACTCTTACAGTACGGAGTGGTATTCCCATGTTTGACTGTTACAGTACGTAGTGGTATTCCCATGTTTGACTCTTAAAGTACGTAGTGGTATTCCCACGTTTGACTCTAAAAGTACGTAGTGGTATTCCCACGTTTGACTCTTAAAGTATGTAGTGGTATTACCATGTTTGACTCTTAAAGTATGTAATGGTATTCCCACGTTTGACTCTTAAAGTACGTAGTGGTATTCCCACGTTTGACTCTTAAAGTATGTAGTGGTATTCCCACGTTTGACTCTTAAAGTATGTAGTGGTATTCCCACGTTTGACTCTTAAAGTATGTAGTGGTATTCCCACGTTTAACTCTTAAAGTATGTAGTGGTATTCCCATGTTTGACTTTTAAAGTACGTAGTGATATTCCCATGTTTGACTCTTAAAGTACGTAGTGGTATTCCCACGTTTGACTCTTAAAGTATGTAGTGGTATTCCCACGTTTAACTCTTACAGTATGTAGTGGTATTCCCAAGTTTGACTCTTAAAGTATGTAGTGGTATTCCCATGTTTGACTCTTAAAGTATGTTGTGGTATTCCCACGTTTGACTCTTACAGTACGGAGTGGTATTCCCATGTTTGACTGTTACAGTACGTAGTGGTATTCCCATGTTTGACTCTTAAAGTACGTAGTGGTATTCCCATGTTTGACTCTTAAAGTATGTAGTGGTATTCCCACGTTTGACTCTTAAAGTATGTAGTGGTATTCCCACTTTTGACTCTTAAACTATGTAGTGGTATTCCCACGTTTAACTCTTAAAGTATGTAGTGGTATTCCCATGTTTGACTCTTAAAGTACGTAGTGGTATTCCCATGTTTGACTCTTAAAGTACGTAGTGATATTCCCATGTTTGACTCTTAAAGTATGTAGTGGTATTCCCATGTTTGACTCTTAAAGTATGTAGTGGTATTCCCACGTTTGACTCTTAAAGTATGTAGTGGTATTCCCATGTTTGACTCTTAAAGTATGTTGTGGTATTCCTATGTTTGACTCTTACAGTACGGAGTGGTATTCCCATGTTTGACGGTTACAGTACGTAGTGGTATTCCCATGTTTGACTCTTAAAGTACGTAGTGGTATTCCCATGTTTGACTCTTAAAGTATGTAGTGGTATTCCCATGTTTGACTCTTAAAATATGTAGTGGTATTCCCACGTTTGACTCTTAAAGTATGTAGTGGTATTCCCACGTTTGACTCTTAAAGTATGTAGTGGTATTCCCACGTTTAACTCTTAAAGTATGTAGTGGTATTCCCACGTTTGACTCTTAAAGTATGTAGTGGTATTCCCATGTTTGACTCTTAAAGTATGTTGTGGTATTCCTATGTTTGACTCTTACAGTACGGAGTGGTATTCCCATGTTTGACTGTTACAGTACGTAGTGGTATTCCCATGTTTGACTCTTAAAGTACGTAGTGGTATTCCCACGTTTGACTCTAAAAGTACGTAGTGGTATTCCCACGTTTGACTCTTAAAGTATGTAGTGGTATTACCATGTTTGACTCTTAAAGTATGTAATGGTATTCCCACGTTTGACTCTTAAAGTACGTAGTGGTATTCCCACGTTTGACTCTTAAAGTATGTAGTGGTATTCCCACGTTTGACTCTTAAAGTATGTAGTGGTATTCCCACGTTTGACTCTTAAAGTATGTAGTGGTATTCCCACGTTTAACTCTTAAAGTATGTAGTGGTATTCCCATGTTTGACTCTTAACGTACGTAGTGATATTCCCATGTTTGACTCTTAAAGTACGTAGTGGTATTCCCACATTTGACTCTTAAAGTATGTAATGGTATTCCCACGTTTATTTCTTAAAGTATGTAGTGGTATTCCCAAGTTTGACTCTTAAAGTATGTAGTGGTATTCCCATGTTTGACTCTTAAAGTATGTTGTGGTATTCCCACGTTTGACTCTTACAGTACGGAGTGATATTCCCATGTTTGACTGTTACAGTACGTAGTGGTATTCCCATGTTTGACTCTTAAAGTACGTAGTGGTATTCCCATGTTTGACTCTTAAAGTATGTAGTGGTATTCCCACGTTTGACTCTTAAAGTATGTAGTGGTATTCCCACGTTTGACTCTTAAACTATGTAGTGGTATTCCCACGTTTAACTCTTAAAGTATGTAGTGGTATTCCCATGTTTGACTCTTAAAGTACGTAGTGGTATTCCCATGTTTGACTCTTAAAGTACGTAGTGATATTCCCATGTTTGACTCTTAAAGTATGTAGTGGTATTCCCATGTTTGACTCTTAAAGTATGTAGTGGTATTCCCACGTTTGACTCTTAAAGTATGTAGTGGTATTCCCATGTTTGACTCTTAAAGTATGTTGTGGTATTCCTATGTTTGACTCTTACAGTACGGAGTGGTATTCCCATGTTTGACTGTTACAGTACGTAGTGGTATTCCCATGTTTGACTCTTAAAGTACGTAGTGGTATTCCCATGTTTGACTCTTAAAGTATGTAGTGGTATTCCCACGTTTGACTCTTAAAGTATGTAGTGGTATTCCCACGTTTGACTCTTAAAGTATGTAGTGGTATTCCCACGTTTGACTCTTAAAGTATGTAGTGGTATTCCCACGTTTGACTCTTAAAGTATGTAGTGGTATTCCCACGTTTGACTCTTAAAGTATGTAGTGGTATTCCCACGTTTGACTCTTAAAGTATGTTGTGGTATTCCTATGTTTGACTCTTACAGTATGGAGTGGTATTCCCATGTTTGACTCTTACAGTACGTAGTGGTATTCCCATGTTTGACTCTTAAAGTACGTAGTGGTATTCCCACGTTTGACACTAAAAGTACGTAGTGGTATTCCCACGTTTGACTCTTAAAGTATGTAGTGGTATTACCATGTTTGACTCTTAAAGTTCTTAGTGGTATTCGCATGTTTGACTCTTAAAGTATGTAGTGTATTCCCATGTTTGACTCTTGTTTACGAAGTTGTATTCCCATGTTTGACTCTTAAAGTATGTTGTGGTTTTCCCATGTTTGACTCTTATAGTACGTAGTGGTATTCCCATGTTTGACTCTTAAAGTATGTTGTGGTATTCCCATGTTTGACTCTTATAGTACGTAGTGGTATTCCCATGTTTGACTCTTAAAGTATGTTGTGGTATTCCCATGTTTGACTCTTAAAGTACTTAGTGGTATTCCCATGTTTGACGCCACACGTTTTTTGCCGCTTTGAGTTTTTATACGGTGTTAAACTTTATTACTTACTTAGTCATTCCTCTTCTCCGCTGGGGTGTAGAGGTTTGTCAGAGAGAGCGCCATACTATCCTATCAGCTGTCTTCCTCCTGGCCTGGTTCCAGTCTAGTCCTCGGTTCTTTAGAAATTGTCTAATGTTGTCCTCCCATCGAACTCTGGGTCGTCCTGGAGGTCTGGTGTCTGGCTCTTAGTTTCCCATGTATTAAATTTTAAGGGTCGATTACATGTTAAGGGTCAATTCTTTTCAAGTCTTTTTTTAATTTTTAAAGTATGGTATAGCTGTACGTACTTGAAGCTGTAAATGAAATGGAATGAATGTTAATAAATTATACAATTGGGGCAAACAGAAACACAAATTTAGTTTAAAGACACCGGTCTAGAAAACTGGTCGCACATCACAAACACCTGGGATAATCGGCCTCAAATACTTCCTCTTGTCCCTTAACATGTAAAGTTGTTATGTTATAAGACATGTAAAGTTGTTATGTTATAAGACATGTAAAGTTGTTATGTTATAAGACATGTAAAGTTGTTATGTTATAAGACATGTGAAGTTGTTATGTTATAAGACATGTGAAGTTGTTATGTTATAAGACATGTAAAGTTGTTATGTTATAAGACATGTGAAGTTGTTATGTTATAAGACATGTGAAAAATAATTTAAAAAAATATTACAGCACAGTGCGTTAAGTGGCGCCCTTGCAGTTACTGGGGATCTTGGAAGAAAAAAACAAAAAACAAAGAATATCACTACTACTACCTCAGGTAACTCTTAAGAGACGCCTAATCTGAAGTTGTTCAAGAGCTAGCAACCTTATCATGTCAATTAATTGCTACAGAAACGATTGCTACGTGAGTACACAGAGGCGGATCTACTATGAAGGTTGAGCTTCAGGGCCCCCTAGTCCAAGTTTCGCTCTAATGGTTGAAGAGAGATTGAACTATTTCAGTATCTTATCAATAGAAAAGGACAGTGTAAGAACACTATCATATGACAAGACTGTTTAGTAATAGGTTGTTAGAAAATGTAGAAAAAAGAATATTTTGTACAATTAGTCATTTAATTTCAGTCATTTACCACAATAGGCCTAAGATTATGTCGTTTGTATTTTTGTTGATTCTCTGTTTATAACATTTCAAGTTTTCTCTACAATACGCTTCTTTCCTATTCCCTAGGACTTTTTTTTTTTTTTTTTAAGGACAAAAGGGTCCCCTCCAAGAGTTCAAGCTTCAGAGCCCTCAAAATTTAGATCCGCCACTGGGAGTACATGAAAGCTTAGGCGCAGACTCCCTCATGGCGCGGACTAGATGCATATATGATTCCCTGCTCCATTGGGAGCAAAACAGGGAAATAATGATTATAAAGACATGTCAATAATAGGACCACTGAAGACATCAGGAAACGTAAGAGGAGATCAATTCAAACAGACAAAATAGTTAGAAGACCAAGAAACGTAACAACAACAAACAACATACAGGTAGGGAGAAGTCAAACTAAAAACATTGAACTGATAGATAACATTTTTAGAAATACGTTAATTTAAAAAAAAATTAAATATTGACGACAGAGAAATACATTGTAACATGAAAGAAAAATAGAAACAAACAATGGAAGAAAGTTAACTTGAAAGATACAATACAATACACGAAAGAAAGGAATAAGAAAGACAGAAAAAAGAGAGGAAAGAAATAAGAAAGAAAAAAGAAATACAGAGAGAAAACGATAAATGAAGAAATTAAGATTGATAGATAAAATAAAGACAGAACGAAATAAAGAAAGGACGAAAGAAAGAAAGATAAAATTAAAGAAAGTAAGAAAAAAGAAAATAAGAAAGAAATAAAAAAAAAGAAAGAAAGAAAAGAAAGAAATTGAAAGACAAAATAAAGGACAGACAGAAGTCGCGAAAACTTTAAAATACAAACAATAAGGAAAGATTATGCAACATTAGTTCAAGGAAGAAGCTCCAACGACACGTGACAATAATCAAAATACTAATATGCTATTTATTTTTCTCCTCACCATCAATAATAGTATACAGATTGTCCTCGAGTTACGACGTATGCGACTTACGACTACTCGTACTTACGACTGTCATCCCAGAAGTACTGAAAATTTATGTTTTATTATTTATTACAGTACAGGACTGTACCGTACAGCCATTTTATGTAATAATTTATACAATGTATTATTTCACAATAAACAAAGAGTACCATTTGCTTAAATAAATAACAAAACAGATATCTCTTCTTCTTCTTTTTCGATCAGTTTCCTATGCTCAGCAATCTAAACAAGGAGATGATTTGCTTCTATGAATCCAATCGTCATCAGGAGGTCCTCGCGGGTGCCCCACAGTTTCTCTTCCATTTTCGTCTCTTGGGGCCAGGTTTGAGCTCTCAAGTCACCAAATGTGTTCCGGAGTCTGGGGGCCATTTTGGCACGTGCACTGGTCAGTTGGGTCAGCTTTCATTTTGTGGAGCTGGGCTTGTAGTCTGCAGTGTCCTGTGCGGAGCCTAAAAATGGTGGTTTGTTGTGTTCTGCCTAGCTTTAGGATGGGGTCTTGTGGGTAATTGCTACCTGTTCTTTGGCTCCAAGCATTTTTGTACTTTCTTTTGATGAGTATCTTTTGCTTCCTTCAGTGAGACTCTGTGGTGAAACTGCTCCTTCTGGGTGCCTGCTTTTGCCAGTCTGTCGGCTGCCTCATTTCCTGCAATACCACAGTGTGCAGGAATCCACTGCAGTGAAACTTTGTTGTTGACGGACAGCTGATTCAGGTGTTCTATGGCTGTTCTTGTTAGGAGATCTTTAGGTTCATTTTGAATAGTCTGGAGAATTGACATGCAGTCGCATAAGAAGACTATGTTTGATCCTTTAAGTCTTTGTTCCTCCAGTATCTTTGTAGCCTCTAGGATTGCCTGTAGCTCTGCCCTTTAGTTTGTTGAGAGTTCTCCAGTAGCAATTGACTGTTCTATATTTGGAGCGTTTGGCATTAGTATTTGGATCCCTGTTCCTCCTTTCCTTACTGCTTCTTCTGAAGATCCGTCAGTGAAGACATGAATCCAATGTGAACTGGGGTATTGGTTGTTGAGGTGATCCAGTGTTTTCATTTTCAGAATGGTGGGAGTCTCCAGTTCTGTTCTCAATGCCTGGGATTGTAACGTGTACAGTGTACGTGGGTCTAGTGTTTGTGAAGTTGCAGTATGCTACGAGCTGCTCCCATTTCTCTGGGGTTTCTAAGGTTACTTATCCATTGGCAACCTTCAGCTGTCTTCATAGGTGGTTGAAACTTGATCTTTTCAGTCGGTTTTGGTTAGTTTTTTTATTTTATCGTGCATGGGATGCTGTTTTAGGCGTCTGAAATTTTCTGTCATGATGGTGATTTTATCATCTCTGCGTTCTCTTAGATTTTGCTGCCCTGCTTTGCTTCCATTGCTGTTATTGGTGTACTCCTTAGTCCTTCCGTAATGATTCTGAGTCCTGCATTCTGTATTTTGTCCAGCTTCAGGAGATTTGTATTTGCTGCTGTTGTATATGTGCCCATTCCATATTCAAGAGTTGGGCGGATATTTCCTACGTAGATTTGCTTCGTGATTTGTATATCTGCTCCCCAACTGGTCCCCGATAGTATTTTCATTAACTGAAGTTTGCATGTGGCTTTTCTTTCTGTTTCTTCGATATATGATCCCCATGTCAGTTTTTTGTCAAATTTTAATCCCAGGTATATAGGGTTGTCCACGTTTGGCAGTGGAGTGTTGTCCCGTGTGAGAGTGTAGTTTTCAAATAAGGTGACCAGACGTCCCGGTTTTTCCGGGACAGTCCCGGTTTTCGACCATTTTTGATAATTTGTCCCGACTTTTTTTCGATGCAATCCGGGACGGCAATTTGTCTCGGTTTTGGACGAATTTGCCAATTTGGCATAAATCTCACAGATTAAAAAAAAAAATTATTATTCCGTGGCTGACTTGAGGGAATTTTTAATTATTAGTGAACTGGCGCCGAAACAGCACAAGAGGTTGTCAGGACCGCGAATTAGTTTTGTAGTTCCAATGTGATATTCGCAGTTATTTGAAATTTTAGGTAGTCGTAAAGTACCAAGATTTTGCGTACGGTATACGTTTATTTAATTTAAACGGTGAACTATTTGTGCATATTTTGTTATTGTTGTAAGAAAATGGTACCAAAGCGTAAATGCAGTTTCAATGAAGATTTACAAAAGGAATATCCGTTTATTAAAAAGAGTACATCAAACTTCAATGTACGATGCAATATATGTGCCTCCGGGTTTTCGATAAGCCATAGTGGACATGGTGATATTAAGAACCACATAAGCAGTGAGAAACATAAGAGAGCCGTTGTTACAGCTGCATCAAGCTCGTCGTTAACCACTTTCTTCAGAGCTGATAAAATTGGTGACCAAGAAGAGCAATTAGCTGCTATAGCAGGCGCCTTTGCATACCATACAGTGCTATACAATCATACTTTCAGGTCTATGGATTGCACATCAAAATTACTTCAGGTTACTTTAGAGCCAAAATTTGCATGTGCACGTACGAAAATAGAAGCCATTATTCGATTTGTCTTGGCACCCCATATTCTAAATGAGTTAAGGTGTAACCTAGAAAAGTCTACATTTATTTCTGTACTGACAGATGCATCCAACCACAAAGAATTCAAGATTTTTCCTTTGCTTGTCAGATACTTTGATCACAGTAATGTAGTGAAAATTAAAATATTAGAGTTAAAGTCATTGCCAGGTGAAACATCTGATATTGTAAGTAGTTTTCTTAATGACTGCATAACTGAAAATGGTTTAGACAGGAAAGTAGTTGGATTATGCGCAGACAACACAAATTCCAATTTTGGAGGTGCTGAAAGGAAAGGACAGAACAATGTTTTCAAAAAACTGCAAGAAAACCTTGGACATGGTCTTATAGGAGTTGGGTGTGCAGGTCATATTTTCCACAACACTTTCGAACAGCTGCAGATGTATTGCCTGTTAATGTCGAGCTGATTATTGCTAAAATTTATCTACTCTTCAAATCATACACAGTACGAGTTGAAAGACTCAAGGAGTTTTGTCAGTTTGTGGAAATAGACTTCCAGATGATCTTAGATTATGCTCAGACTAGGTGGCTTGCTCTGCTGCCTGCTGTTGAAAGGGTTCTTCAGATATTCCTGCCTCTAAAATCATATTTTCAATCTCAAGACAGATGCCCAGTTTTTATACAGACATTCTTTGAAAATCCTCTATCTGAAGCATGGCTTGTTTTTGTTCACAGTCAGGCCTCTCCATTCCACGAAGCAGTGCAAAAAATAGAGGGACAGACGGTCACTGTGTTTGAAGTCATTGACAGCATCAACAGGTTGAAAACTATTTTGAAGTCCAAACTGGAAGACAGTTTCTTGCCATCAAGAGTTAAGCTAATCCCTGAAAAGCTGGAAATGGAAGGACTTTCAAAGGAGGATGTGAAAAAGTTTCATGCTAGCGTTTCTTCGTTCTATGAAACAGCTTTCAATTATTTGAATAAATGGGCTGCAAAAAATTTTCAAGACCTAGAATCCTACGGCTGGGTAACGCTGAACAGAATACCAATTTGGGCAGATATTGAGATATCATCATCACTAGTGATTCAAACATTACCTTCAGCACACTTTACAGAAACTGAAATTTATGACGAATATGTCTATACCCTTGTATGAAGCAGTTTGATACTTCTCAGAAAATTAGTGAATGGAGTGCCAAAAGAACATTGCCACCACAACGTTGGATTGAAATGGTTTCCCACTTCAAAAACAATAATGTGACATTTTCAAATATTTTGAAGTTGGCAGAGTTTTTTTTTCTATCTACCTGGAACAAATGCTGCCACAGAAAGAGTGTTTTCTTTGATGAACAGCTTATGGGCAAGTGATAAAACACAGCTAGGTGTTGAAACTTTGAAAGCTATGTTGACAACCAAAGTGAACTGTGAGGAAACATGTGTCGAGTTTTTTAAGATGCTGCTTGCAAAGAAAGACCTATTGATAAAAATCCACTCATCTGAAAAGTACAGTAACTAAGCTTCACCTTAAGTAAGGATTATTGATGTTTTTCTCTCTTATTAGTTTAAGTAGTTAAACTGTTACAGTAAAATGTATGTTATTCAAATGTATATATAAAATGTATATTATTTTAAATTGACATCAACTTGATTTTTCCGGGACATGTCCCGACTTTTGACCTTTTCTTTACCCTTTTGTCCCGATTTTTTGCATTGAAATAGGTCAAATCTACTATTTTGTCCCGGATTAGGGTTTTGAAAATATGGCCACCTTAAGTTTTCAGGTTTGGTGGAGAGGGAGAAGAGTGTAGTGACAGTCTTATTTTTGTTTATTTGGACGCCCCAGATTTTGGCCCACTCTGCAATTTTATTTATTGCCTCCTGCATTCTCACTTTTGTAACTCCCGTGTATCCAGACTGAGTCCATATAGTAAGATCGTCAGCATGTAGGGCCCTATGGATGTATTGTGTGAATAGCTTTGGCAGGTCGTCTATGAAGATGATAAAGAGTGTTGGGGATAGTACTCCTCCCTGTGGGACCCCCTTCTGGTATGACAACCATTCTGCTTTTCTTTCCCTGGCGTTGCATGTCTTCCACGTAGGAAGTTCTTAATCCACTGCAGCATTCTGCTTCCGATTCCTTTCTAAACTAGTTTTAGCAGTAGGCCCTCTTTCCAGATTTTATCAAATGCTTTTGTGAGATCAAAGAAAGTAGCTAGGAGTTTGCACTTTTTCTAGAATGCATCTTCAATTTCTTGGGCGAGATATGCTATTTGATCGTCAGTGCTTCTGTGTTTTCTGAAGCCTGATTGGCAGTCATCTAGTAGCTTGTTTTCTTTAAGGTAATTTCGAAGCCTGTTGTTGACCATCCTTTCCATTACTTTTCCCAGGCAGCTTAACAGGCTGATGGGGCGGTAGCTAGATTTGTTAGTTTTTGATTTTCCTTTCTTTGCAACTGGTATTATTTCTGCCTCTTTCCATTCTTCTGGGAAGATCCCTTGTGTCCACGGCTCATAGAAGAGGTCTAATATTCTGGCCTTTCCGTGAGGTCCTAGATGCTGGATCATTTCATTTGTGATTCCGTCTGGCCCAGGGGCCGTCTTTTTTTTTAATATTATGGATTGTAATATTCATTTCTGTTATTTGAAAGAGTGAGGTCATTGAGCCTGGGCATGGCTGCGGAATTCGGAGGTTTTTTTGTCTTTTGTCTTACTTCAGCAGTTCTTGTTCTTGTCATCTTGATTGTGTTTTCTTCAGCGTAGAAGTTTGCTAGAACGTATGCAGCCTTTGAGCCAGCGTAGGATTTTCCATTTTCTTCAATAATGATGCTTTCTTGGGGTTTGTTCTCTTCACTGAGACATTTGACTGGTTGCATTTTTTTGTGGTGCAGTTTTTTCTCTCCAGCTGGATCTGATGCAGTTCAGTTTTCTGTTCTGAATATAGCTTGGTTTTTGTTGTGTTCAATGATATTAGTTTCAGTTGGATTATTATAAACAGATATACATTTTTAGGATTCGGACATGTTACTTGTCAACATATCCTTACGGTTTATACATTATGCAAAAATTTCCGACTTACGAATATTCCTACTACGGCTGAATTGTCGGAATGGAATCCCGTCGCAAGTCGAGAACAGTCTGTACACAGCTATAGAAACAATAAAATAACACCGTTATACAGTCAACTTACAGATATTCCAAGTTAGCAGCCTCTGAGAAAGTGTCGCTGCTGAGTTTCTGTACTGAGTTGTTTCGAAGATACCTAGCGAACAATTTTACAGTAAAATTATACTCACTCACTAATTCACTCACTCACGCACGCACTCACTCACTCACCGACGCACCATATCTAGAATAATAAACATGTCAGAGTTCACCCTTCATCAGCCACTTACATTATGCTGTATCTGATGCTGCTACTCTGTTTTCGTTTCGTCATAACTGTTGTTGTGCACTTCTTTATTCGCACTTTTTTATTATTATTATGCCTTATCATGTGTCAAATGTCTTTATCTTTTGACCAATCTATATTTCTGGTCTTTGTCGCCTGTTTGTTACTGTGGCTGATGAAGGGTGAACACCGAAGCTCTCTTTGTCGCCTGTTTGTTACTGTGGCTGATGAAGGGTGAACACCGAAGCTCTCTTTGTCGCCTGTTTGTTACTGTGGCTGATGAAGGGTGAACACCGAAGCTCTCTTTGTCGCCTGTTTGTTACTGTGGCTGATGAAGGGTGAACACCGAAGCTCTCTTTGTCGCCTGTTTGTTACTGTGGCTGATGAAGGGTGAACACCGAAGCTCTCTTTGTTTCTAGTGTAACGATCATATGTAAAACTGACTCCATACCATATTTTACAAATTATAAGACTCCCCTTTCAATTTAAAAAAAAAACATATATATTACTCCCGTTACCACTTTAAAAAACTGATATTACTCCCTTTACCAATTTGTTAAAAACATATATATTACTCTCGTTACCACTTTAAAAAACTGATATTACTCCCCTTATCAATTTTGTTTTTAACTTATAAATTACTCCCCTTACCAATTTTTTTTTTACTTATATATTACTCCCCTTACTAGTTTTACAACAACCTCCTTCATTTATTTGTTACTACTAATACTATTATTTTTTACTGCTAATACTACTATTTACAACTACTAATGTTTAAACCAATTACTATTTTACTAGTAGCCTTCTCCAGTCATAACTGACTGTGGGAATGATGCTCCCTTGAGGTGATTGCCCTTAGTTTCTTTTTTGTCCGGCGTTCCTTTCACGCGTGTTCTTTTCTCTTCTGCTTATTGTAAACAGCTTATTTTCGCGCAATCTGAGGTTGCACCATAGGGAGCATCGCCACTTGGTGCATCGACAGCTTCATCCTACCAAGCTACTGGATTTATATCCAGTGCGTTCATGTCTATCTTGCTGACATCGTTGAACCTCAGCTGTGGTTGCCTGATTGTCCTGTTGCCGTCTGCCAGTTACCCGTAGAAAATATCTTTGGGGCTGCGACCATTTTCCTTGCGACGGACATGGCCAAGCCAGCGTAGTGTATGCTGTCTAAGAAGTGTAAAATGCTGTGAAGGCCTGCACACGATAGCACCTGCTATTTACTACTGCTACAACAACTACCGCAACTACTACTACAACTATCAATTCTGCTATTATAAAAACTACCACGTTTGTCTCCTATTATTAATACGGCTTTAATTTTCACAACCTGTTCTTTTCAACCAATCAATGTTCACTTTAAAAAAATAATTAATTGTGCTTTTGCACGTGGGAATTAATGTATGTGTGTGTGTTATAACTCATGACTCTCTAGTGTTCCTTGCTGTGTTAGTATAAAGAGCATTTGCAGTTGTGAATGCGTTTGTGTATGTGTGTGTACTTGTATTAACTCATGACACTCTGATTCGTGTGCCTTACAGTCTTAGTATCGAAAGCTTTTGCATTTGTGAATGTATGTGTGTATGTGTGTGTACTTACATTAACTCATCACTCGCTCATTCGTGTTTATTACAGTCTTATTAAAGAGATCGTTTACACGTATATATGTGTTAAATATACTAATTCTTAGCTTTCCTATACGTGTTTCTTACAGTGTTAATGTAAAGAGATTATGCCTATGTAAATAATAACTCTTAATCGTGTCCCTTACAACAGTTAGTATAAAGTGGTGTTGAATGTGTGTATGTCTGTGTGTGTAGGTATATTAACTTTATATTAACTCTCTCCCATTTGTGTTACTTACAATAGTTAAGCATAAATTGTTTTAGAATGTGGATGTCTGTGTGTGTAAGTATAATAACTTTACATTAACTCGTAACTCTCCCATTCGTGTTCCTTACAGTGAAAGTATAAACTTGCTGTCAAATATATTGAAGACATCTGTGACGTTTCTGACGTTGGAATCTTCTAGGTACCTGTAGGCAAAACAGACCCAAAAAAAATATTTAAGGCGCATAATTTACAGTACAGTTATTGAAAGACATTTTGTTTACAGCACATATAACGACAGTGATAGGAATTAAAGTATTATCTGAAACAAAATGCAACCAACGTCCATAGATTCACATAAAAATGGGTCCTGGTATAAATGACAGTTTCATGCACATGGTAAATGGTTAAAAGGGACGTGCTACGTGGAAATGTAGCAAATACCCCCCCCCCCCCAACTAGGCGCCCCCCCCAAAAAAAATAAATAAATAAATAAAAAGAGTTGCATCAGATGGAGATTCTTCTTCTTCTTCGTACACTCTCAGACGTCGTCAACTTGAATGTTCTCAAAGAAAGCAGTAGTCAGTTTAAGGCTATTTGAATCCCCGTAAAGCTTTTCCACGAAAGGAGCTGGCGTCGGCCATACGCGCTTTCTCTGTACCGCATATAAGGGGCAACTTTGAAGCAGATGTTCAGCAGTCATTTTATCAGTGCTGCAGTTACACTGATCGGTAGTTCCTATCTTTAGCTTGTTGAATAGATGGTATCTCAATCTTTTGTGGCCAGTGCGGAGTGTGAAGATTACCACTTGTTCTCTTCTGTTGAGCTGGTAGTAAGCATCATTCTGTGTGTGACCTGGATGTTCTACATTCCATTTGTTTCTGTATCTGATTCTGATAATACTCTTCGCCTCCTCGAAAGTTATGCTTGCATCAGGCTGAGGTAGATGTGAACCTTCTTTTGCCATTCTGTCAGCCTCTTCATTGCTGGTGATGTTACAATGAGATGGGATCCATTGGATCACAACACTTTTGAATCGTTGACAAAGTTTGTGGAGCACTATTCTGAGGTCATCAAGGTCTGTATTATTTTGGTTTTTCAACGTTGCAATTACTGACTGTGCATCAGTAAAGAAAGCAACTTGTCTGTCTGTGCTTTTTTCTGTCAATATAGCCTCTGCTGCAGTTTTCAAGGCCTCTGCCTCTGCTCTGAAGTTACTTGAGAACTGTCCTGTTGCCACTGACAGCCTTTTTTCTGCACCAGTGCTTAAGGTCAGAAAGACACCCCCACCTCCATTTTCTGTTGCATTTGTTGCTGATCCATCTGTGTATGCATGGGTCCAGGTGTTGCGTGGGTAATGTTTCTCTATGTATTTTGTCGCTATAGATTTTCTATCTGTTGCAGTTTTGCTGTTTTTTCTTTCAATTCCATGAATGTTTTCTATCATTTCAGGGAAACGATTTTGTTTCCAAACTGGAAGCTTGTGTGCAGTGTAGATTGGTTTAACAGTGGATATTTCATTTATGGAAACTTCTCTCATCTGTGGTTTGGTTGATTCTACAAAATTGCTTCGTTTGAGTCATTGCCTTCTAAAAGCATTCATTCTATGGCACATTGGGTGGTCTGTTAGTCTTTTGAATTTTTCGGCAATTGCTGAGCCCTGCAGTCTCTTTTATCCTCCATTGGCTGGAGGCATGTAATCTTTTCGAGTTCTTTTATAGGTGTTTTACTACAAGCCTCCCGTTATAATTCTCATTGCTTGATTTTGGAGTCTTCTAAATTTATCGAAGTTTGTCTTAGGTTGTTGCCCATGCTGCTATGCCATATTCAAGGACTGGCCTCACTCGCCCTGCGTACAACGTCTTCAGCACTTTCTCATCTGCATCCCAAGTTGTTCCAGCAGGTTTTTTCATAATTGCCATTCTTTGTCTTGCTCTCATTCGATTTCTGTCAACCTGTTTTTTCCAAGTCAGACGGCGATCAAAAATAATGCCTAGGTAGTTTGGATTTTCATTTAAATGTTCTCCGTTTAGCACTAGTTTGAAGCTCTGAGGTCTAGTTGAGAGGGAAAATACCGTGTGCGTTGTTTTCTCTTCATGTGTCTTCATGAGCCATGTTTTGGCCCACTCTTCCAGTGATGTTAGTGCTTGCTGCATCAGAATGTTTGCAGTAGTGATACGCTCTTCAGAAATCCACAAGGCTAAGTCATCTGCAAAGTAAGCATTGTGTGCTATTTGTTGAATATTTTCAGTTATGTCATTTATGTATGCAAGGAACAGTGTAGGTGACAGGACTCCCCCTTGTGGAACACCCTGCTCTAATATAAACTTTTTACTAGTCTGTCCTTGCAGCTGTACTCTGGCGGTTCTATTTTCAAGGTAGTGACCAATCCATTTGTACATTCGCCCACATACACCACTTCTCTGCAGTTTGACTTTCAATCCCTCTTTCCATACTTTATCGAAAGCTGTTTCTAAATCTAGCCAAACCACTAGCGTGTGTGTTTTTTTTTTCGTGGAAGGCGTCTTCGATTTCCTGAGCTATATACAGTAGAACTCTATTTATCCGAACCCCAATTATCCGAACATCCAATTATCCGAACACTTTTTCCAGAAAAAAAAAATCAGGAGCCACCAGTCATGTTAGACTACATTTCTGAATCTTTTGATGCGGCAAGCTTCAAATGTGTGCGAACAATTTGTAGAGGATATGATGGGCTAATGGTCAGTCGCTTACGTACAAGAAGTCAGTTAGATCATAAAGTCAGTTAATATCTGGTTTACCAATCCAGTGTACGAATGCGTTCTAGGCAGAACACTGGCTAAACAGACAGTTCAACTTAAAATAATTGTGTCTGCTACTACAGCAGAATAATTTTGGTGTACAAGTATTTCTCTGTGCGATAAGGCATCTTCCAGTAAGCCTAAAGCATATAAAAGGAACCGCAATGTTTTGTCAATTGAAACGAAAACATAAATTATCAAGAGACTAGGAAAAGGTGAAACTGTGTCTTCACTTGCGAGGATTTTCAATGTTGGGAAAGCTACCGTCTCTGACATCAAAAGTAACAAGGATAAAATTATGAGTTTTGCATCGAAATTGGATAGTGAAAATGGGTCGAAGAAACATAAAACCATGAGAAATGCGAAAGATTTGAAATTGGAAGAGGCTTTTTATATATGGTTTGTGCAAAGAAGAAGCAAAGGGGAACCTATCTCTGGCTGTCTATTGTGTGAAAAAGGCACTTCAGTTCAATAATCAACTTGACTTTAAGGCTAGCCAAGGATGGTTAACAAACTTTAAATCTCGTCATGGCATACGAGAATTGGAGATTCAAGGGGAATCTTTATCTAGCGATGCAACTGCCGCTGAAAATTTTAAAGAAACATTCTTGGCTTTTTTGGAAGAAGAAGGTTATTCACTCGATGATGTGTATAATGCCGATGAGACTGGCTTATACGGGAAATCATTGCCTCAGAAATCACTTGCATCTCAGCACGAAGCATCTGCCCCTGAGTTTAAAAAGTGCAATTTTGGTAGCCGCGAATGCCAGTGGAAGTCATCGTTCACCGGTGCGGTGCTAATGTTCGGCAAAGCCAAAAAACCACGTTGTTTAAAGAATGTGACATGTCTCCCATTGTGCTACAAAGCACAGAAGAGTGCTTGGATGAATAGTGAAATATTTCTTGATTGGTATACAAATCAGTTCATCCCAAATGTGAAGAGGTTGAGAGAACAAGAAAAGAAAACTGGAAAAGTATTTCTTCTACTGGACAATGCACCATCTCATCCAGAGACGGATACATTGAATGCAGTTGATGCAAATTTTAAAGTAATTTTTCTGCCTCTCAATGTAACAGCACTGATTCAACCAATGGATCAGGGTGTTATAGCAAAGCTTAAAAAGATGTACAAGAAGGAAGTCCTGCGTCGTTTATTGTTGGCTGAAGATGAAGAAAGTGTGGTGGCGTTTTCCAAAAAGCTTAATCTCAAAGACTGCTGCTATATGTTAGCTGATGCTTGGACCACCCTGTCACAGGATAATCTCAACAAGGCTTGGAATAGATTGCTTGGGAAAAAGGAGGAAATGAAACTACTGCAGTGGACACAAATGATGATTGTATAAATGAAGTTGTGGAACTGTTTCAAGCAATGCCCGGATTTTCGGACTGTGACAAAGATGATGCACACATGTGGTTAGAAGATGATAATGATTCTGGTTTTCAGTTTTTGAATGACGAAGAAATGTTGTTTTTGTGCAAGAAGAAAACCAAAATGCATGTAGTGACCGATGATAAAGACTCCTCAGAAGTACATGATGTACTTGTAGATTATGAAGAAAACCCAAAACGTCGACCAAGTCCTGAAGAGGCCTTTATAGCACTAGAAACAGCGATGGCTTGGTACGAGCAAGAAGATGACAGCTGTCCTACACAGATTCTGCTGTTGAAGGGAATGCGGGACTTAGCAGCCAAAAGGAGACTATCCAGTTTGGTGCAGAAGAGGATTCCTCATTATTTTAAATAGTGGGCTACATCTGTGCAAGTACATATATACGTAAGTTGTGCCTGGTTTTGAATCGGTTGTAATGTTATTTTGAAAACATTTCTCTTTCTTAAAAAAAAAATAATTAATGCTGTACAAGTAGAACATGCACTGCAGTGTAATGAAAGATTTTGGTGATACAGTGATCTAATACAGTGTGGGTATTATTATTACAGCACAATTAAATATGTTTTATAGTGTATTTTCCTTGTGATGGTTAATTATTTTTAGAAATATGTGTACATGTACTCGATACATTATGTAATCCAATTATCCGAACATTTGATTATCCGAACGATGCTCGGTCCCATGGGGTTCGGATAAATGGAGTTCTACTGTATGTGATTTGATCTTCAGTGGATCTGTGTTGTCTGAATCCTGCTTGTTGATGGTTTAATAGGTGTTTGCTTTCCAGGTGCCACATCAGTCTGGTATTAATCATGCGCTCCATCAGTTTTCCTACACAGCTTAGTAGGCTGATTGGTCTGTAACCATTTGGTTCTTTCAGGTCCTTGTCTTTCTTTGGTATTGGAATCAGTATAGCTTCTTTCCATGCCTGTGAGACAATTCCTCTTTTCCAACTGTAGTTAAGTACTGTCAGAAGCTTCTTTTTTGCCCTTGTGCCGAGACCTATTAACATTTCATCGGTTATTCCATCTTTTCCAGGTGACTTCTTTTTCTTTAGTGACTTTATTGCCTCTTCCATTTCTGCCATTGTCAAATTAGTCATCATATGAGCTTCACGTGCAATCTGTGTGTTGTTATGAATCAACTGTTCATCTGTGACGATTTTCTTCCTGTCAGGGGGGACATCAATGTGATTTGCGATAGCAAAGTATTCTATAAATGCATTTGCAGCTTATTTGCCTGTCAGCATATTGTCGCTCAACAGCAACCACAGACTTTCAGTTATAGGATACCAGGCCTTCCGACTCGACCGAGAAAGACACAAAGGAGGTATTCTGATACTCACGCGAAATTCTCTACCAAGCAGCGAAGTATCCGTGAACCTCAGCAATCAGTGTGAAATAATTGGGGTGGACATAACAATCAATGAAACGTGCATCCGTATTTACAATCTGTATGGCCCACCAAACAAGGATCTGTCACTTTCCTCCATGGAAATAAAGGACTCAAATTGCGTAGTGGTAGGAGATTTCAATAGCCATTCTGAAAGATGGGGATAATCAGATACAGACAACAGAGGAGACGAGGTGGAGGACTGGGAGATAGATACAAATCTTCACCTAATCAACAGTCCCGATGACAACCCCAGTTTTTACTCCAGAAGATGGCACACTACTTTCACTCCAGATCTAGCCTTTTCTACCGGAGATATCATACACAACATAGACAGACATGTGCTTAATCAGCTACCAGGTAGTGACCATAAACCAACAAAGCTGGTCATAAATATGGAATTTGTTCCGCAGGAAGTAAAACTATTTCCTCGATGGAACTACAAACAAGCTGACTGGGACAAGTTTTCAATGTTGTCAGGCAGGTTTTGTGAAACCATTAACACACGGCACGGCAAATGTGAAAACGATGGTCAAAAGCCTAAACAGAGCCATACTACAAGCAGCCACTGATTCCATTCCCAGAGGGGCAAGAAAAAATTACAAACTTTATTGGACTGAAGAACTTCAAAGGCTCGAAGATGAAGCAACAGAGGTCAGAAACACAGCAGAAAGAGGACAACAACTGAAGCAAACATCTTACTCAAAGCTACCACTACAAAATACCGAAGAACATTAAATAAAACAACAAGAGACTGCTGTAAAGAAAACACAGAAAATCTAAACTTAGATAAAGACGGCAATAAGCTATGGAAACTGGTTACAGCCTTGAACAACGAACGATCTCATTACAGATGGAAATATCATTCACACTCAAAAACAAAAGTTACAGAACATTCATAATATAATTCACAAGTAAATAACAGTAATTTTATGTCAAAAACAGCATTATAAGAAATAAAATAAAATGCTTAGATAGAAATCTTTATTCGAGGTTATAACAAGATAATCTGTCAGTGTTGCATAGATCCAATCGTATCATCTAGAAGCAAGCAAGATACAGTATGGTTGCGGTTTACATTCTAGAAGTATGAGCGTAAGTTGAGATTCGGATCAATAAAAATCTGCAGTGTTTTCTACATGCTCCACGGGAAACCAAGAAGAAATGATCATTGATTTAAAAACATTTCATTTACTCACTTTACAGGTGGTACTTTCTTCCCGCAGCATCTATCACACACATTGTGAAATACTGACACTAAGGTGTTAAAACAAGGAGTGTAGGAACAGTTTGATCTATGACATTCAGATGTTAAAACAGGGAGTGTAGGAACAGTTTGATCTATGACACTCATGTGTTAAAACACGGTGTGTAGGAACAGTTTGATCTATGACACTCAAATGTTAAAACACGGAGTGACACTCAGATGTTAAAATAGGGAGTGTAAGAACAGTTAGATCTATGACACTCGAATGTTTTTTTTTTTTTAACCAGCGGCACTTGGGCTTTCAGCACTTCGGCCCAATGACATGTCATTGCGAGGCTGGGGAACCTGTGGACTTTCCTTCCAACCCGGTCAGGAGCTTCGCTCCTTCCCATCCACACAGGGTTTATCTCAGGAGCCGTTCAGGTTATTCAGTCAAAATCCCGGTCGGTGACACTTTTTCAAATGCCCACGCCCGGGCTTGAACCTTGAACACCTGATCGCCAGTGTAAAGTGGTAACCATTACACCGGGGCGGCTCCCGCACTCGAATGTTAAAACAGGGACTGTAGGAACAGTTTTATCTATGCCAATCGGATGTTAAAATAGGCAGTGTAGGAACAGTTTGATCTATGCCACTCAGATGTTAAAATAGGCAGTATAGGAACAGTTTGATTTATGCCACTAAGATTTTAAAATAGGGAGGGACACTCAGATGTTAAAATAGGCAGTGTGGGAAGTTTGATCTATGACACTCCGATGTTAAAATAGGGAGTGTAGGAAGTGTATGATCTATGACACTCAGATGTTAAAACAGGGAGTGCATGAACATGAATGAACCATCGATAAAAGATACCCTCTACGTGAGAACGTAGCCGACATCATAGGAGCAAGAATAACAAGGGGATGGCACAGACAGGGGCTACGATTGGGTAGGTGACTAGGGCTGAAAAAATCTAAAGGGGAAGACTGGAGTAATTCAGGGGAGTATGTGATGCTGCGCTGCAATTCTGTCTTTCAACAAGCCCAATTCTGTTGTTCTATTTTGAATTTTCACCATTTCTTCTTCTCTGTGTAACTATATGTGTTTGCCATGTTTCTTCTCATTTGAATATATATCGTGTTTGGTAATTTTGTGTAGGTAATTAAATGGGTTCTTTTTATGACGGTAGGTTTATTTCTTACTCCCACCAGTTTTACTTTCTTCTGATTTTTCACGATCACGTAGATTTTCGTTGTTTACGAAAATCGCTATTTTCGTGCACGCCTGTATGACGAATCAGAAACGCACGCGGCCGTCACGTAACGTGATGCAATTTTTGGACACGCGGTCTTCGCGTTGTTTTCAAATCTGATTGGCGTAGGTCGCAGTATTTGATTTTTCTAGCGTTTCCATTGGCCCGAGGACGTAGTTTATCAGATACGCGGGAGTGGTTCCCTGTGTGTATAAATAGCCAGTTAGACCTGGGATCTTTCTCTATATGAAGAAATAATTGCCTGCCGTGAAACTTCGTATTATCGTCTCCACTGCGGGAAAAAACAGCGGTAATTGGTATGTAACTAAATTTTTATAGTTTTACATATTAGAGGGTTAGTTGAGAAATCTCGGCTCTTAAGTAAAGTTCTTCGGGGACATTAAGTTTTAAATGATAGCGCCATCGATTATTATCTTTGAAGAACGATGTAAATGTAAAAGTGGGCATAATTCTTTCTAGGGAAGGGAGGAGTAGGAGGAGGAGTGAGATTTAAAACACGTGGGTAGAAATATTTTATGTATCGTTGTGCAGGACGAGAGAAGGGGAGTAGAAGGAGTGAGATTGAAGTGACACGTGGATAGAAATTATTTATGGATTTGTGGTGCTTAGCGGGTGAAGTATTGAGTTGTAAAGATTATGGGAGCAATATGTTAGAGATACGTGATGTTAGAGAGGTGTACATTAGACGCTTACTTACTTAGTCGTTCCCCTTCTACCGTGAGGTGTAGAGGTTACATTAGACGCATTTTCTTTTAATTTCAGCGGGTCACGGCAAAAACAGTGGGGGAGCATAATTTGCCAATACAAATTATCCACGGCAAAAGGACATATCTCAGGGGTCAAAGGACTCGAGTTATCGTCAGAAGCAAAAGAAAAATAACCTACGGTCTCTTGCAGTGAAGTGCCCATGCTTTAGCGAGAACGGGTTTATTTATCATAACGCACAGAGCTCATCGCTATTATAGTCTCCAGCAACGGCAAATCGCCCGGGAGACTGATTAAATCGTATACAGCCAGAAATCACGGCTGTGTTTTCTTCTAACTCCGCAGCGGGTTATAAGGGGAAAGTTATAGAAGCTATTCAGCAGCAGAGAAGTTTCTACAGTTAATCAAGTTCTTCTTTCTTGATACCCAAAATCATCATCATCGCAGTAGTCAGGAGCAGGTGAAAGGGTTACAATACCTGGGTCCTGAAAGTAACGAGAGAAGAGCGTAACGGAGACGCCGCATCATCAGTCGTCGAGTGTTAGAGAGACACTGAGACCAAGAAAGAGAAAGAGAGAGAGAGTGAGAGAGAGAGAAGGAGGGAGAAAAATAGACAGGACCAGTAGGGTCTGTTCATTATCCATTTGAAGGATAGACACTGAGCCATCGTTGTAAGCCAAGTCTATTATTTTTGCATTTCCAGTGGTGTTAGGTAGCGGCTCATATCGCCTACCAAGTTGGAAGCTGTGCAGACGTTCTTTTAGGAGGAGGCAACAGGAAGGCAACAGGAAGGCAACAGTAGAAATCGTATTTGTATTAGAGAGTGGAGGCTAAAGTTGACAGCCCCACAAGATTAGAGTTGTTAAATCACTAATCATTTTATTGTTCCTCAGCAGGGTGACAGAAAGAGTGAATGTGATTGGGGTTTTCTAGTGTCTATCAATTTAATTGTTACTTGGTTTTTCAGGCTGTGCAACAGTGCACGCTATTTATTTGATTGATGTATGATGGAATATTAAATGTTTTATTGTGTAGCCTAAATAAATATATATTTACTGTACACTGGATCAGCTTGTACACTTTACTATACTTACTCTAGGTTGTCTGTATAGTGGTGTCTGTGGTCGTTTTATACACCTTGTCTCCTTGTGTTTAAAGGTAGTTAGAGGGGGGATTCTATAGCTTTTCTGAAGTCACGAAGCGGCAAGGGAGAGTCACCTCCTGGTTCTAGCCCTTGAGCCAATAGTCTCATCTGTCCACAGGCATGTCATGTTTTCATCTAAATTCTATCTTCTCAGACTTTCTCATACTAGGGTCTTGCTTTCATTCAGGTAAACTCTATAAACTTAAATCCACTTCGTGACAAGTGGGGGCTCGTCCGGGATCATCTTTGTTGGGATCAATTCTGGGATCTTGTCTAGATTTTAGATTGGTTCTATAGAAAGTTTTCTGAGTATAGAGTTTCTTTAAATATCCCCTAGACGTTGAGCTGTTAGAACTGATCCAGCTATAAGTTTTTCCACAGGTTGCAGTCGGTCAGATTTTTGGTAATTTAGTTTATATGACTTAGAGGTCATTGATGGCATACTGAAATTTTTCTTTAACAGGAAGGTAATTTCGGGTTTTTGGTAGCTTCTTAAAAATTTTTTTCTCAGGTTATTATTCAGATATGGTGCTAGTCTGAGTTCGGGTTTTGGGACAGCGGTTATAGAGCATTTTTCCTATTACGTGACAGGAAGTTCCTTCTCTTTTCCTTTTCTGTCGTTCTCTGTAGTGTGAACTTACAGCAGTTACAGGTAAGATGGCGGATATGGCCAAGTTACGAGCTGCTTAGCGTGAGGCAGCCCAGGATATGGGAATGGATAAGGAAGAAACTAAGGCCTACATGATCAGAGAAAATGATAGGCATAATCAGCAAGAGGACAGGGCAGCCGCCGCAGAAGCAGCAAAAGAGGAAAAGGCAGCCGCCGCAGAAGCAGCAAAAGAGGAAAGGGCAGCCGCCTCAGAAGCAGCGGAGAGGCAGGCCGAGATGGAACTTCGGAAAATGGAAGCACAGGAGAAGACACAGAGAGGGAAGCACAGGAGAAGGCAGCAGAGAGGGAAGCAGAGGAGAAGGCAGCAGAGAGACAGCATGAACTTGCCATGCGTTCCCTGGAACTGCAAATCAGATCTTCGGTGGGCAGTTCGGCTAATGGAGATTCTCCTGGAGCAGGAGCAGCAAACACCTCAGGAAACGGAGGCCCCCGGATGGCAGCCATGAGCTTCCCATTTGACTCATTCCCTAACGGGAATGAGAAGATTGACGTGTTCCTGGAGAAATTTCAAAGGATGGCAAAGGCATACGGGTTGAATGAGAGTCTTTGATGTCTGCAATTATCGCAGTCATTAAAAGGACATGCGTATAAAGTGTACAACAAGATGCTCATAGATGACCAGAACAACTTCGAGGCACTGCGAAACGCTTTATTGCAAAGATTGCAGTGGACACCCCGTAAATGCCAAACCATGTTCACTGAGAGCAGGCTGGAGAAGGGAGAGAGTTTTGCTCAGTTTGCAGAGCGGGTGAGAAATTACTTAACCCGGTGGAGGGAGTTGTCAGGACTGGCGAAAACTTTTGAAGGGTTGGAGGAGTTAGTTCTGTGTGAACAAGTAAAAGCCAACATGTCCCCCGACTTGAGGCGGTATCTGGCAGAGCAGGGTGCCCAGCAACTGGACCAAATTATTATGTTTGCGGAAAGGTTTCAGACAGCACAGGCCGAAGTACTGGGCCAGAAAAGGAAACACCCAGACCTGCCAGCCCCAGACATAGGAGCTTCATCATCGCAGTCGGCTACTTCACCAGCTCATCAGCAGCCAGGGCCTTCTCGCAAGGAGCCTCATTCTGGTTATAACTTGCGCCCCCAGCAGCATAACAGAGCACAGCCAACAACATCTCAGGAACCCGCTAGGAACAGGGGAGATAACGACCGGTATTGTCGGAATTGTCGAACTACTTTCCACTGGACATCACGGTGCTTGAACAAACCCCCAGCTCATCATGCAACTTGTTTAAAGCCGGGGAGAGTAACCCAAGGGAATAAGTGGGAACCAGTCAAGTCGGAGAAGTTGTTCTCTAATAGTGGACCAGCTGAGGTGAACGGAACGGCCACTACTTGTTTGTTTGACAGCGGGCTCACATACCCCAGTATCATCGCTCGTCATTTTGTGAAACCAGGGCAGTGGACCGGATAAATAGTTGAGATTGGGGGAATTTTGAGAAGAGGTACCTCACAGCGTCTGCCCGTAGCCAATATTGAGGTGAGATGCAAGTTTGTGTCTGGCACAATCAAGGCAGCTGTAATGGCACAGCCAGCACATGACTTCATCCTAGGAAGCCCATACTTAGTTTTGGGAAACCCAACCACACCGATCCTTGCTAATGCAAGGGGGCCTACTGCAGGCCAGAGAAGTGAAAGGGGAGAGCCGCAAATGCACGGAGCCCCACGAGAGCTCAACCAACACCCATGTCTTGCGATGAAGAGGATAGAAGCCGCTAAAGACAGTGGAATGTTATTTACAGAGGTGTATTCGCCTGTCAGCCCTGTTCCGCCTAATGGCCAAACAGTAGTGACGCCTCTGATTTCGGAAGTATCTTCTTTGACATCGGGAATTAGGCCCCCGTTGGTATTACATCTCTCAAGGGAGGGAAATACTGACAAGAATGATATGACGTATGTCCACGACCAGCACTTTTCTCAAACGGAGGAGGACAGTGGTCTGAGCTACTGTTCGCCTACAAACGGAGATGGGCCCCACCCCATTACTAGCTTGCTTACAGAGAGTGGCTCTTGCAAAGATGCAAGAGGCAAAAACGTACAGCCAGTTGCGTCCTGCTTAGTAGGGGAAGCGAATGTCACTGAGGTCAGGCGCAACCTAGTGAGAGCCCCAGGAGAGAGGGAAGAGACAGGAGGAGTCTCTAGACATCCTCTAGGCAAACCAGTGGGGAATGAATTGTTGACTACCAGCTATATTAGCCACAGCAGTTTCAACCCCGCCCCGGTAGATGATGAGAGAAAGAAGGAACATGCGCACGTTTCTTCGGTCAACCGCAACCAGTTACGTCCTGTTAAGGCGATGTCTGGCCTAGCCAGTCAGTCTGTTTCAAAACACTGGGAGGCCGCACCATTTGGTAATCATTACTTACCACGCGGCGCCAGGAAAATTCGTGGGCGAAGGAAATACATGAGAGGGAAGAGGAAGGGCGACCAATCAGGTTGCAGTCGCCAGGAGGAAATCACCAGGCGTGACCCTCACGATCCAGTGCTTGCAAAGATTTTCAAGGATATGGAGAGGGGCCTGTATGACAATACTAATTATGACAGTGATTAGATCGGGATGTAGACCTAGATATGGGCCAGGATGAAACCCAGAGATTTCAGCGATTTAGCACGGATTCCCTCACTTCAAAGGGGGGACTTATGTGATGCTGCACTGTAATTCTGTCTTTCAACAGGCCCAATTCTGTTGTTCTATTTTGAATTTTCACCATTTCTTCTTCTCTTTGTAACTATATGTGTTTGCCATGTTTCTTCTCATTTGAATATATATCGTGTTTGGTAATTTTGTGTAGGTAATTAAATGGGTTCTTTTTATGACGGTAGGTTTATTTCTTACTCCCACCAGTTTTACATTTTTCTGATTTTTCGCGATCACGTAGATTTTCGTTGTTTACGAAAATCGCTATTTTCGTGCACGCCTGTATGACGAGTCAGAAACGCACGCGGCCGTCACGTAACGTGATGCAATTTTTGGACACGCGGTCTTCGCGTTGTTTTCAAATCTGATTGGCGTAGGTCGCAGTATTTGATTTTTCTAGCGTTTCCATTGGCCCGAGTACGTAGTTTATCAGATACGAGGGAGTGATTCCCTGTGTGTATAAATAGCCAGTTAGACCTGGGATCTTTCTCTCTATGAAGAAATAATTGCCTGCCGTTAAACTTCGAATTATCGTCTGCACTGCGGGTAAATACAGCGGTAATTGGTATGTAACTAAATTTTTATCGTTTTACTTATTAGAGGGTTCTTTGAGAAATCTCGGCCCGTAAGTAAAGTTCTTCGGGGACATTAACTTTTAAATTTTAAATGATAGCGCCATCCATCATTATCTTTGAAGAACGATGTAAATGTAAAAGTGGGTATAATTCTTTCTAGGATTTTGGCAGTATAGAAGAGCGTGTGAAGTTCTGAGATGCACGGGTGCTCTATAGTTGTAGAGCAGTGTTCCTCAACGGGGGCGGTACCGCCCCCTGGGCATGTCTTCAAGATTTCTAGGGGCGTTCTGATGGGTCGCAACGATTGGGGGGTCGCTACTTCCATTCAGGGGGGTGTTATGTACTTATTTAATTGAATCAATATGAAACAATTACAAAAGATATTCCCCTCCGCATAGCTTGTAACACGATAGTTTTTATTTGCCCTGTGTCCCATGGAGTGTTTCAAGGATTCCAAACGCAAATTTTTAGTAACTGGGTGTTGCCAGTAATTTTAATGAAAGGGACGTGATCTGGAAAATATTAGGTGAGCAGATTAGATTATGGGTTGTCATTGCTTGAAGACGTGATTGTCTTTAATGTTAGGTTAAATTGTAATAGGGGGGAATTCTCTCGTATGTCCGAGAAGTAAAGTTACAAAGCGTGTGAACGCTAGTCAGTTCAATTGTGGAGGTTTATTCACTCCGAACTGTTTTGAGCTACGGGTGTTTAGCTATTTGTGGCTAGCCCGTGCAAGTAGTGAGACTGAGCGGTGTTTTTTGAATAGCCGGGTCTCGTAGCTGTTTTAGGGGGAAGATGTGTATTCCCGTGGGCAGTGAGTTTGGGCATCGACTGGAGAGAGTCGGCCCCATAGTGTGTTTTTTTCGATAGTAGGCCTGTACAGTGCTGAATATAAGAGGCCATGATTTGTGTAAGGCCATTATTTCCTGAGAGAGGATAATTGTGTTATGTGAAGACATGTTGATAAGTGATATTATTGCAAACTGCTGGGTGAGCAGTATTGTGAGTATTTTGATAAGGATCCATTAACTTACACATGTCATATAATAGCGCTAAGATGAGTAAAGGCGAGATTATTGCAGACTGCCGGGTATGGAGTCGTGTGAGAAATTGCTGGTAGGACTCATTAGATTATGATAGCGTTTATGTGAGGAGTATCTGGAGGATACCATATTTATGCAGTAGCACGGCGATGATGTGAGCCGTTTGCTATCTGTGAGGAGGCCATATTTACGGATCCATTATTATATCTTATAGCGCAGGAAGAGTATCTGGAGGATACCATATTTATGCAGTAGCACGGCGATGATGCCCGTTGGCTAGAGGATCCATGATTAGAATATTATAGCGCTAATGTGAGGACAGGTGGATAGCGCTGAGTTGAGGAGTATCTTTAAGGAGGTCATGGACATTGTAGTATCTGCATGATTCTGAGATGTGAGAAGTACTTTGTTATTGTATTGCTGTAACCTGTAATTTGACTATGACTGTTTATTCGATGTTAACGTAACGTGTTGTGGTGTAATAAACATTCGTTAACTATCACCAGCCGTTACACCCTTCCATGCTTCTGATGTGTGTATCTGTGGTGTGCGACTGTACTTCTATACACACCCCACTTATGACACCAACACACAACCGTAGTATTATCAACAGTTCCCAGCCATTAAACATTAACGGAGGTTAAACTATTAAATGAGTATTATCAGTGGTGATCAAACTTGACTATTATCAGTTATGTACCCAGTATGAATTAACGTACTTGTATCAGTGGTGGTTTTCAGTCTAGAAGGAGCTAACACCTACGTATTCGCGTTTATAGCCTGGGTGGCGTAGTTTAGGATCATTTAGAAGTGCCTGTGTGGCGTATATGATTCAGAAACTGTTACCTCAACGCTGATGTGTATTTGTAACAAGAGAGTTGATAAGAAAACATATACCGCTACATTTCCGGGCCCATATCAATATAATATGGGAGGGAAAGATGGCGTGACATATCTGGAGATCAGCGTTACATATCTGATGGACCAGTCATCAAATCCTAGAACGAATTCATATAACATTCCACATACGGAAACAGCGGTACTTAACATTTGGTTTATAATGTACACGATTTTCAGCATATAACATTTGGTGGACCAAATCAACGGGTCGTAACACCCACATTACATTCGCGTGATAAGAGAGTAAATTAGGTCAGATTCTGGAGCAGTCATTACAAGTGGGAACACTGAACTGTGTTGTGTTTGGCTCTGTGTGGGCGTGGCTTAATTCAACTGTACACAGGTATCAGCTGACTGCGCATATCCATCCTTATATCTTGGCGTGTTGTAGCAACTAAACTAACTTTATCAGTTGGTTTCGATATCAAATAGCTGTTATCTGATAGCGACATTGATGCCATAATTGTTACAGTGCTTGTTCCAGTCTTTCCATATGCAGATTCAACTATAGGTGCAGTATTTTGGAGAGATCGTCTGCACGTATACCTCAAATGACAAGTTGCGGAGTTGCTGTGATCGGTTCCTGTCGTCTGATGCATTGTTGAGGACATACTGTGCAGTGGCAGGGATCTGAAGACAAGAGAGCTTAGTCCTTCTACCTTTCTGCGGTGGAGTAGTTTTAACGTCAGAACTTTGTGATATCCAGTGTGTTGGCGGAAGGGTCAGGATTACCTTCAGTTAAGTGGTTTTGTTGTGTGTAAATGTTGCCACTTCTGTCCATGTCAGCAAGCCTCAATCTTCACTATCCTATTCTATTGATAACTATTGTTGTTGTTGTCGATAATTATATCGATTAATTATAGAATATGATGATGTACAGGGATTGATGATACAATATTTGAGATCTAAACTTGATTTGGTATAATGAAAGTTTAATTGAGACATATATGGTTGACTAAGTAAACAAGTCACAATGGATTGTGATACAGATCCGGAGGATATGAGACCTGTATTAGAGTATCTGTTTCAAGAGGGGACAGATTATCAGGGATTAAAAGGCCCAGAGCTTGAGTCACATGTTATGGACAGGTTTTTGGTCTGTGCATCGAGAGCTCTAAGAGAGTTTGCTGAGGAGAATTTTCAGTCTCATCCTCATTTTATGATGGCTAAAGAGTTAGCGCATTTGCTACTTTGGGAATTTCGTGGATTTGTGTGCAACTATGTTAATGTTAAACACGATCACATAAGGAAGGGAATACAAAAGATGATTCAATACGGCATTTCTGATGATCAGAAAAAGGAGTTAGAAGATAAGAAGCAAATAGGAGATATAAAACAGAGTACACAGGAGCAAAGGGGAAATTGCTTAAAAAGTACTGCTGAAGTGAATAAGCTACATAAAAAAGTGACTAAACTTACAGGTGATTTATGTAAATCAAATTCTGAGCTTGCTTGTGTTCGAGCAAAATTAGACTCGGCATTAGGCAAAATTAAAGAGATGGAAGCTCAGATGGTAAAAAAAAATGGCGAAGTTAGAAATCTGACTCAAAAAGTTCAAGAGAAGACGGAGATTTCTGGGAAATTAAAAGTTCAGATTAAGAAATATGAGAAGTTGTGTAATGAAACACTTACTGATCTATTAAGTGACGATGAGATTTGTGGTCGCCAAATTAAAGAAAAGGATACCATATCCCTAGAGAAGGTTGATAGGCTTACGAATAGTCATGATATTGAGATTGAGAGGGTTGATAAAGAGAGAGTGAAAGAGTTAATGATGGAGAAAGACAAATTGATTAAGATTGAAAATTTGCTAGCAGAGGAAAGCTGCAAGGTCTTAAAAGCTGATAGTTTAAACAAGAGATTAAGTGAACAGATTGCACTTAGAGACATTGAGATTGCAGAAGCAAGAAGAAGAATATATGGTCTGCTTATCGTAGTCTTGAATAGCAATATGTGGTCTTCTGTAAATGTTGACAGTGATAGACAGAAAGTTGCTTATCGTCAGAGCACTAAAGCAAAAAGCCAGCCATATACACTTTTTGCGGATTCTACGGTCAAGAATGGTGGACATAGGTCGTTTCGTGGGAAATATAACTTCCAACGCAATACCAATGCTATTTCCAATAATATTGTTTCTTGGCGACAGTCCAGAAAAGAGAATTCTACAGTAATATCCAGTCCTGTAGATAAGGAAAGAAACAGTGCTAAATCTCAAGTCAGTGTGTTAAAAACCAACAGCGTATTTATTTACAGATCTGATAAATTGGTTACAAGTAACAAACATACTACTGCTTGTTCCATGAAGGAAACAAATGTTGTGCAAAAAAATAAAGAGATTGTCAAACCTTCTAGTCATACCCAGTCAAGGCAGTATGACTCATTTCTTAAACACATTGCCACAAGCAAAGAAAAAAATAATTTTGATAGGAGACATAACCCTAAGGTTATAAAGTACCAAGGGAGTTCATCCTACGGTAACGTTTCTTCTCCTAAAAACAAGAAAAAATGTGACAGATCTCAACATTGTTCTAAAAGTTTAGAAAACTATAGCAGAAGTAATTATATGAAAGTTCATCAGTCTAGTAATAATTTTTCTGCTAAAAAGCCAGTTCTATCTGATGGACATTGTTATCTGGGAAGAAGTATTAAGAATAACTATTGTAACTGGGATTTAAATCAGTACAACGGTGTTAATAGAGCAAATAACAATGCTCTCAAAAGCAATTATAGAGATCGCAACCAGGTTAACTGTGCTCCACATAAGAGCAAGATTATTAGTAATCAGAGTAATGGGAACGGTAATAGGTTCTTAAATGTTTTTGCTTGTCATGCTGATAGGTTTGAGAGATCATCTCGGTCTTGTGAAGGTAGTAAATTTTTTTCAGCCTACCGCACAGACAACTGTGAATTATAGGTCAAGTTGTCCCTAAGACGTCTATGTTGTCTGCTATGTGACGAGAGTTGTTGACATCGCAGGAGGGCCACAACCTTACACCACCACGGAGTTTGGGTAATTGTGAAGTGAATTTTCCGTGTTCACTCATGGTCTTACCATTGATTAAAATAGATATTTTCATTTGTATTGTCTCACAGCGAGCGACTTTGCGAGGGGAATCACCATTCTAATTTGACATTACCTGCGAGAGATATAGATCACTATGTACCATTTATCCATTCAAGCAAGACAAGACAGTACGTTAACCCACTGTGTCATGATGTCACCTTGCGTGTTGATGAGATGTTCGCAAGACCTCTGTTGTAAAGTGGGATAATATAAATATTTATAGGGGACTTAGTGTACTGACTGAGATCAGCTGTGAAGGTATCTATATCTAATAAGGGTAGTGTAATATAGATGACCTTACTTGTTACCACATATTTATACCTCAGTCAGAATTATTCTGGAATATAGTGATGACTACGTTGAATGTCTAGGGTATGTATATGATGAAGTGTAAGTCACAACAACAACAGACAGATAAACAATTTAATTTATTCCACCACACGTGACAACACTGTGACACTCACACACATGTAACATTCTATAAGACTATCTTGAATGAGTCACTGGTAAATTTTCAAATATCAATATGTATTAAGTACTTTTCATTAATATATATGTGTCCTGATTCAAATACAAAGTGAACCAGGAATCACAATCAATTTTAATTACAAGTTATATGTACAGAATTTATCAATATGAATCTTGTAGTGACATATTTTATTAATCTTATCCTATGTGTGTCAGTTGTGTAGTAGTAATATGAGGTAATACTGGTGTTGTTTTTTTCAAGCTATGTTGTTATTTGTCATCATGACTTCAAGTGTTTATTTCTGTTGGAACTAGTATTGGAGATGTTCTCAGTTCCGTTCATTAAAACAATTAATTTCCCCTCTTATTTTTATACAATGTCAGTTTAAGATGGGGTTACATAATGTTGAGCTCCGCTGGCCACATAGGCTTAACTTTCGTGATGGCGGCAGGAAAAGACTCCTCTGCTCGATTGCTCCCCTGTGTTCTGGAGACACCTCACTGTTTGCTATATGGACCAAGGAGTGTGCTGTCCGCCTCTGGATTCAGCAAAGCTCTGACCAGGTACTGCTCAATAGCTTTAGGACCACAGTCCCTGAAACAAGAAGGTTGTACCTCCTACTTCAGAACTAATTTATACTCTATTTCTACACTGAGCACAATACCTAACAAACACTGAGTTCAGAGCGGTAGGCCAACTGCTATCTTCATCTGAAACAATTTTCACCAGTATATTCCTCCCTAATGGTTACTACGCCTCTGCAATTCCAGCATTATTTCTTTCTAGTCAATAATATAGGTGGCAGTGTACTGTTTGGCAATTCCATGCAGTTTTACTTTCCTCCGACACCTTCTGTTCAGGTTGGAGCACTATATATGCTTCACCTCATGTTCGCTACTGAACCACACATATATACAGACATAAATTATCAATTTACATTCAATTTTCATTAAAAGATATCAAATATTTCAAGCTTACCACAATTCATGGAAATAATACAGAATTACGTTGACTGGCACTGAATATAACACAATTTCGATCTGCCGATGTCCCAGGCTTTTATTTAGAAAAATAGGCACTGGTGCTCAACGCACTGATTCTGTAGTAAGTTTATTTGCAAATGTGGTGCTGACCTGACGCCTCTAATTGACTATATTGGCAAGTCTAACCAATCATGCCATGTTTACACAGCTTTTCAAAAAAAAAGTACTCCTACTCACGTTTCCCCTGACAACACAAGATAGTATTTATAGCCCGACTAATCGTGTTTAGCCTTACATTTGTTGCGCTCCAATCAAATCGGATTTTACATGGAGACCCATTTCCCGTACAATGGTGGGGTGAAAATCTGCCACTGAGCGATTCTGATTCTAGTGTTGTCTGACATCCCTCACTATTTCTTTTGGCTATAATTTGGTAATTCCTAGACTATTTGCGTAACGTTTAACATATTATTTGTCAGCAAGTCCTAAGGAACCCAAATATACAAATTTAAAGGAGCCAAGTGGCTGCGTTCAAAATATGCACTTTCTTCTACCTCCTGTTTACTTCGAATACGATGTGGTGTCTGGGTACTGTAATGTTTTCAAACGTAAACCAGTATAATGTCATATTTCCTAATAAGCGTTTTTCAGGATTTTAAAACCTAACTCTGGTATGGGTAGTGTTTTTTATCACTGTTGATTTGAAAAAAGTTTGTGCTAGTGGCCTTACATGCGTGATGGCAGCAATTGTGTATCGCGCGACTGTGGTAGTATTGCCTGCGTTCCGGCTTTCAGCCTCTCCCTTTCTTTCTATCTTTAAGTCCATCTGTCTTTCTTTTTTTGTAACGTAGTGTATAAAATGACATGAATGGAATTTTAAATCTAGGTCAACTTGCGTATCTCAAGGTTTTTCTTAGAAATGCAGCACATGTTTTATCGTAGAAGGCGGGTATTGAAGCAGTAGGCTTTTACTATCAACGTGAAACGTTACAATTTGCAGACGCAGGAGAAAACAAGGGGGATTTCGCGTACAGTCATTATGACAGCACTGTTCTTTACCATTCTTCTTTCCTTTTATTGAATTTATGTGTTAGGCTTTACATTTACCTGATAATTTATATATGTGGATTAGAATATTTCACGACATCTCCCCTCTTAAAACAGACATCTTATGTCAGTCCTTTATTCTATATACACATAGATAAATGTAAGTCAACTTGACTTTACTCTGCTGTTGTGCTATCATGGTTTTATGTAGTTGGGTCCATTCAGAGTAAGCACTACTCATGAAATCTGCCTCAGACCTCTACAACCAATAATATTTTTCGGTTATGTTACTGAACAGCCGCAAGTGTGACTGCTTGTCTTAATGCTGCTTCACAACCCGTATTCACCATTTCTCTTCTCTGAGTCTGCGCAATGACATGTCCAGAGAACATTAGATTTTCCTCAAAATGTACGTTATGAGGAGATAACATATACCTGGTGATAGCAGAGTTTTCGTAGTGGATCCCATAATCTTCTTATTAGCCTGTATGAAACATTCGGAATATCCTCAATCAAAGAGGCAACTCAGGGATTCATTACGTTCCTCCGAATTGTTTACATCCAACAAGTTTGTCTGATCTCAGGTTTTACTGGAATCTAATAGTATCCTTTACTCAGATCCACCCTTGAGAAATATTTAGCTTTATTTAGTCTGGCAAACAGCTGATTTGTATCCGGCAATGGATCCACCTGTCCTTCTGTAATAGCATTCAGTCTCCTGTAATCTATACAGAGTCTATGTTCTCCAGAGGGCTTCCTTAAGAGTACAACACCGGAACTATACGAAGATTCACTGTGTGAAATAATTCCTTCCTTCAACAAATAGTCTATCTCTTCCTTCAAAGCTTTCTCCTTAGCAAAAGGAATCGAATATGGTTTCATACAGACAGGTGTGGGGTCTATCAGTTTCATATCATATTCCAATAAGTTTGTATGCCCTGGTCGGTCTGTTAACACCTCTGTATGATTATCTAGAACCTGTTGCACTCTCTCTCTTTCTGAGTTTTCGTTAAATGTGTACTGATTTTCACCTGTGCCGCTGTCTCACAGGGGTGTAATGGATATTCAAATGATGAAAGTGGTTCCTTTTTCATCTCCATGGCAATGGACAAGGTCAACAAGTGTGTCTCTTCCTGATGTTCTCTTTCCAAATATTTCTTCAGGAGATTCACATGATAGATTTTTTCTTTCCCCTTCTTATCTATCTTATAATTGGTTCTAGACACCTTCTCTAGAACTGTATATGGACCTTTCCATCCAATTTGTAACTTATTCTGACTACCAGGTAGAAGAAGCAGTACCTTCTCTCCCACAGCCAAATCTCTGTCTTTCGCCTTCCTGTTATAATAGGCAGCATGTTTCTTCCTGGCTTGTTTCAAATTTTCATTGGCAAGTTTCCAGCCAGTTTTTAAACGAGTGGTCAGCTCATTCACATATTGGTATGAGGATGTAATATTTTCCTCTGCCTTTTCGTCCGTCCACGTTCTTAACAGAGCTACATATGGACCTGTAATTTTGTGGACCTATTTGTCCATGCACCGGTATGGTCTCTTCCACTTGAAGCGCTATAGTGATGATTTTTCTTCCCAGAATTATCAGTCACAAAACGACCGCTACCAATTCTTTTCTTGGGGCTTTCTCCCCACGTAGAATTCTTGATGAGAGATTTCCTCTCTACATCCTCTTCCTCCAGTTTGTTTAAGTCCGATTGAGGGATTTTCGGCTTATCCTGGGGTAAAACATCTTTTTGCACTCTCTGCATAGTGGCCATTGTAAAACAGTTAAGTGAAGCTTGTCCGTGAAAAGGGGCTTCCCATTCCCTTTGGTCCACTTTATCAAATTTATTTTTCCTTCTATTGTCAAGCCTACGGTTGCCCCATGGCGTGTCCAGGTCCTGATCAATGTTCCCACTTGTGGGTGTTCCCTCATGTGCTATGCTACACCTTTCCACAAAATTCTCAATGTCCCATCTTGCCTTGGGCCAATAATAATTGTGAGCCACCTTTTGGATGATGGTACCTATTTTCTCATGGTCCCCGTCTGGTTTCACATGTAGGCTCCTTATTAATTCTGCCCTATATCTTTTAGGAAGTACCAGCTGTCCCTGACCTTTGGATCTAGCTCCAGTCTTCCTATACATCAATTTGTTTTTCATGTAAAAATCTCCCTTGCCTGGAGTTGTATGACAAGTTGCCAATTTCCTGAAACAAGGCTTGAGGGTCTTGTCCCCAGCCTGTGCCTTCCTCATCTCTTCTGGAGTGGTATCTAACAGAATATCCTCCTCCTGTCTTGAGGTCGACCTGACCTGAAGGGTGGCCATATACACAGGTTTCCTTCTACAATGGTCAGTGTCATGATTGTTCATCTGACAATTCTTACACCACCTTTTTCCTTGGTTGAAAGATTTTCTTTCATCATATTTCCTTTCATCGAATTGTGGGGTTTTATTTTTATTGTCATACCGTGGCCTATCAAACTGGTGCTTACCTTTGTTTTGATCCCTAGGATCAAATTTATTAAAGTTCTGTGGTGCCCTAAAATTATCCACCTGTTTCTTTTTATTACCTGTTACCTCTGCTTGAGCTGCTTGATACCTTTCAGCAACATTTAGCAACTCACCCAGCCTCTCTGCACCTTGTTCCGTGAGAAACTTTCTCAGGTCTGGAGCCATGGACTCTCTTAATTGTTCTATAAGGATCATTTCCTTAAGATCTTGGGTTTTCCCCCAGAGAAGTCCATTTCTCCAAGTATGTCTCTATTCGTGCAGAGAACTGGTGATAGGTTTCACCTGACAGTAGTTTAGCATTCCTAAATTTTTTCCTATAAAATTCTGCGTTCTTTTCATACCTTAACAAAAGAGCCTGCTTTAGCATGTCATAATTTTCCTGATCACCTCTGCTCATTTTAGCAAAAACTTCATAAGCTGCCCCACGAAGTCCTTGAGATAACTTTAAGCTCCACCTTTCTTTCTCTAATCCATATGTGGTAGCTAATAGTTCATATCTATTTAGATAGCTCTCAATATCATCGTCTTTCTCAACGAAATGATCTAAATGAAAATTCATAGCTGAGGTTGAGGCTCTCTGACTAGCAGTGGCATCAGAGGTAAAGGGACTGGCACCATTTTCAGGAGCATGGCCTTGAAACTCAAACTCCCTTAGTCGTAACTCATGTTCCCTTTGTAATCTCTTCTCCTCCTTTTCTGCTTCCCTCTCTGCAGTCAATCTTCTTTCCTCGGCTTCCCTTTCTGCTGCTAATCTTTTGTCTTCTCTTTCTGCCTCCAATGCTTTAGCCTCTTTGTCAGCCTCAATCTGCAACCTCTTAGCCTCAGCCTCAATCTGCAACCTCTTAGTCTCAGCCTCAAATTGTATCTTCTTAATTTCCTTTTCAGCCTCTAACTTTCTTTCGGCCTCTTTTTCTAATCTTCTTTCTTCCCGTTCAATATATTTGTCACATTCAGCAGTGACATAAGAAATCATAATTTGCCCGTCCATTCCTAACTCTTTCGCAGTCTGTACAGCAGCAGATCAAAATTTTGCCAAGTCGGCCATTGTCTAACATGTAAATGTAACAATTCAATCTATCAATAATTATCTAAGGACACTACAGGCACTGAGAGCTCAACGTTATTTATTTTCACCCAAGGATACTTTTTAATTCTTATTATTTTCTGAAGTGAATTACCCCCAATATTTTTAATAGGGAAAGATTCAAAATCCCGAGAGCGAGACCCCAATATATGTGGTAAAGTGGGATAATATAAATATTTATAGGGGACTTAGTGTACTGACTGAGATCAGCTGTGAAGGTATCTATATCTAATAAGGGTAGTGTAATATAGATGACCTTACTTGCTACCACATATTTATACCTCAGTCAGAATTATTCTGGAATATAGTGATGACTACGTTGAATGTCTAGGGTATGTATATGATGAAGTGTAAGTCACAACAACAACAGACAGATAAACAATTTAATTTATTCCACCACACGTGACAACACTGTGACACTCACACACATGTAACATTCTATAAGACTATCTTGAATGAGTCACTGGTAAATTTTCAAATATCAATATGTATTAAGTACTTTTCATTAATATATATGTGTCCTGATTCAAATACAAAGTGAACCAGGAATCACAATCAATTTTAATTACAAGTTATATGTACAGAATTTATCAATATGAATCTTGTAGTGACATATTTTATTAATCTTATCCTATGTGTGTCAGTTGTGTAGTAGTAATATGAGGTAATACTGGTGTTGTTTTTTTTTCAAGCTATGTTGTTATTTGTCATCATGACTTCAAGTGTTTATTTCTGTTGGAACTAGTATTGGAGATGTTCTCAGTTCCGTTCATTAAAACAATTAATTTCCCCTCTTATTTTTATACAATGTCAGTTTAAGATGGGGTTACATAATGTTGAGCTCCGCTGGCCACATAGGCTTAACTTTCGTGATGGCGGCAGGAAAAGACTCCTCTGCTCGATTGCTCCCCTGTGTTCTGGAGACACCTCACTGTTTGCTATATGGACCAAGGAGTATGCTGTCCGCCTCTGGATTCAGCAAAGCTCTGACCAGGTACTGCTCAATAGCTTTAGGACCACAGTCCCTGAAACAAGAAGGTTGTACCTCCTACTTCAGAACTAATTTATACTCTATTTCTACACTGAGCACAATACATAACAAACACTGAGTTCAGAGCGGTAGGCCAACTGCTATCTTCATCTGAAACAATTTTCACCAGTATATTCCTCCCTAATGGTTACTACGCCTCTGCAATTCCAGCATTATTTCTTTCTAGTCAATAATATAGGTGGCAGTGTACTGTTTGGCAATTCCATGCAGTTTTACTTTCCTCCGACACCTTCTGTTCAGGTTGGAGCACTATATATGCTTCACCTCATGTTCGCTACTGAACCACACATATATACAGACATAAATTATCAATTTACATTCAATTTTCATTAAAAGATATCAAATATTTCAAGCTTACCACAATTCATGGAAATAATACAGAATTACGTTGACTGGCACTGAATATAACACAATTTCGATCTGCCGATGTCCCAGGCTTTTATTTAGAAAAATAGGCACTGGTGCTCAACGCACTGATTCTGTAGTAAGTTTATTTGCAAATGTGGTGCTGACCTGACGCCTCTAATTGACTATATTGGCAAGTCTAACCAATCATGCCATGTTTACACAGCTTTTCAAAAAAAAAAGTACTCCTACTCACGTTTCCCCTGACAACACAAGATAGTATTTATAGCCCGACTAATCGTGTTTAGCCTTACATTTGTTGCGCTCCAATCAAATCGGATTTTACATGGAGACCCATTTCCCGTACAATGGTGGGGTGAAAATCTGCCACTGAGCGATTCTGATTCTAGTGTTGTCTGACATCCCTCACTATTTCTTTTGGCTATAATTTGGTAATTCCTAGACTATTTGCGTAACGTTTAACATATTATTTGTCAGCAAGTCCTAAGGAACCCAAATATACAAATTTAAAGGAGCCAAGTGGCTGCGTTCAAAATATGCACGTTCTTCTACCTCCTGTTTACTTCGAATACGATGTGGTGTCTGGGTACTGTAATGTTTTCAAACGTAAACCAGTATAATGTCATATTTCCTAATAAGCGTTTTTCAGGATTTTAAAACCTAACTCTGGTATGGGTAGTGTTTTTTATCACTGTCGATTTGAAAAAAAGTTTGTGCTAGTGTCCCTACTCGCGTGATGGCAGCAATTGTGTATCGCGCGACTGTGGTAGTATTGCCTGCGTTCCGGCTTTCAGCCTCTCCCTTTCTTTCTATCTTTAAGTCCATCTGTCTTTCGTTTTTTTGGTAACGTAGTGTATAAAATGACATGAATGGAATTTTAAATCTAGGTCAACTTGCGTATCTCAAGGTTTTTCTTAGAAATGCAGCACATGTTTTATCGTAGAAGGCGGGTATTGAAGCAGTAGGCTTTTACTATCAACGTGAAACGTTACAATTTGCAGACGCAGGAGAAAACAAGGGGGATTTCGCGTACAGTCATTATGACAGCACTGTTCTTTACCATTCTTCTTTCCTTTTATTGAATTTATGTGTTAGGCTTTACATTTACCTGATAATTTATATATGTGGATTAGAATATTTCACGACAACCTCAAAGAAATTATTTTTTTTTAAAGGTCCTGTTTATTTTTTGTTCTGTTTACAAACACTGAATGTTATTGTATTCTTTAGTATATATGTTGTTAATAGAATTTTATGTAATCTTTGTAACATTTGATTGCCATAATTATTTTTTGGTTGTTACTTATATGACTGTATTTTAATTATGCATTAAATAATTTCTATGCACAAACTTATTTACTGAGACGATGTAATAGTCATTTTCATAGATAGTCCTGAGTATTTTATTCACTACTTAAAATTTTGGTTTTGTCTTTCATCATGGGTTTCATACCATGTTTAGTTAACATATTTATATACAGATTATTTGAATTAATTGTTTAGTGAAAGGCAATTTTAAACATAACTTGTATGTATTATTAATGATTTTGCGTTGAAGTTAAGGACGTATTCTGAAACTTGGTTTCCATTTTTTCTAAATTATGACATTTGATAATTTAAACAATTCGATTTTTTGTTATTAAGAATTAACTTAAATTTCGTATTAAATTAAGTGGGTAGAATTAACAGCGACGGCTGATACTATTGTTCATTTAAAGAATTTAAATATCTGATTATAATACATAGTTAAGATAAATAATATTACACTTGTATATATTTATAACTTCGTTTGTAGTTAACAGTTTATTACCCAATGTGACGTTTCTTTGATGTATTTAAAAAAAAAAAAGAAGATAAAAAAAAACTTACACGTTTTTGATGTATGTCTGTTTAAAGATAAGATTATTTTTATGTTACTCAGCTAATTTAATTGTTAGTCGTTAATTATAGCTACATATTACTTAGAAATAAAAATACTATTTTTATTTAACCTAACGTTAAGAAACATTTTTTGTATTGTAATTTTTTGGAAAATGTGTTTTGGACATTGTGATCTTTATTATTTATTTAATTATATGACTTTAGATAATGTAATTGGTTCTTATAGTTCTATTTGTTTTACATGTATGGAATTGTTGTCTTCATTGTCATCTTATGATTCTATTTGATGCTTATCATATTCCCATTTCATATTTTGTCTTTTCTCTTACGATAGGTTATTTTCTGTTTAGTTTGTATTATGTATACTTAGTTTGGTTTTGTATTAGATTATTTTTTGGTATGCTTGTATGAGTATGTTGGATGATTTAGTCGTTATCTTACATTTATTGATGATATTTTTGTAGATGTGCTATGTTCTCTTGTCATAGGTATATTTTTGTAGGTAATTGATAGAACTTCATTAATTTTTTTAAATTTTTGGGAATTAATTAAAGAGATATTTGACATAACTTCATTGACAGTTAAATTTTGGGAGTTAATTTTTGTACGTATTTGATATAATTTCATTAACCTTTAAATTTTTGGATCTTAAATTTTCAAAAAAATGATAAATCATTTTTTCCCGGACGGGGTGGCAAACTGTTGCCAGTAATTTTAATGAAAGGGACGTGATCTGGAAAATATTAGGTGAGCAGATTAGATTATGGGTTGTCATTGCTTGAAGACGTGATTGTCTTTAATGTTAGGTTAAATTGTAATAGGGGGGAATTCTCTCGTATGTCCGAGAAGTAAAGTTACAAAGCGTGTGAACGCTAGTCAGTTCAATTGTGGAGGTTTATTCACTCCGAACTGTTTTGAGCTACGGGTGTTTAGCTATTTGTGGCTAGCCCGTGCAAGTAGTGAGACTGAGCGGTGTTTTTTGAATAGCCGGGTCTCGTAGCTGTTTTAGGGGGAAGATGTGTATTCCCGTGGGCAGTGAGTTTGGGCATCGACTGGAGAGAGTCGGCCCCATAGTGTGTTTTTTTCGATAGTAAGCCTGTACAGTGCTGAATATAAGAGGCCATGATTTGTGTAAGGCCATTATTTCCTGAGAGAGGATAATTGTGTTATGTGAAGACATGTTGATAAGTGATATTATTGCAAACTGCTGGGTGAGCAGTATTGTGAGTATTTTGATAAGGATCCATTAACTTACACATGTCATATAATAGCGCTAAGATGAGTAAAGGCGAGATTATTGCAGACTGCCGGGTATGGAGTCGTGTGAGAAATTGCTGGTAGGACTCATTAGATTATGAAAGCGTTTATGTGAGGAGTATCTGGAGGATACCATATTTATGCAGTAGCACGGCGATGATGTGAGCCGTTTGCTATCTGTGAGGAGGCCATATTTACGGATCCATTATTATATCTTATAGCGCAGGAAGAGTATCTGGAGGATACCATATTTATGCAGTAGCACGGCGATGATGTGAGCCGTTTGCTATCTGTGAGGAGGCCATATTTACGGATCCATTATTATATCTTATAGCGCAGGAAGAGTATCTGGAGGATACCATATTTATGCAGTAGCACGGCGATGATGTGAGCCGTTTGCTATCTGTGAGGAGGCCATATTTACGGATCCATTATTATATCTTATAGCGCAGGAGGAGTATCTGGAGGATACCATATTTAGGCAGTAGCACGGCGATGATGTCCGTTTGCTATCTGTGAGGAGGCCATATTTATGCTAGCACGGCGATGATGCCCGTTGGCTAGAGGATCCATGATTAGAATATTATAGCGCTAATGTGAGGACAGGTGAATAGCGCTGAGTTGAGGAGTATCTTTAAGGAGGTCATGGATATTGTAGTATCTGCATGATTCTGAGATGTGAGAAGTACTTTGTTATTGTATTGCTGTAACCTGTAATTTGACTATGACTGTGTATTCGATGTTAACGTAACGTGTTGTGGTGTAATAAACATTCGTTAACTATCACCAGCCGTTACACCCTTCCATGCTTCTGATGTGTGTATCTGTGGTGTGCGACTGTACTTCTATACACACCCCACTTATGACACCAACACACAACCGTAGTATTATCAACAGTTCCCAGCCATTAAACATTAACGGAGGTTAAACTATTAAATGAGTATTATCAGTGGTGATCAAACTTGACTATTATCAGTTATGTACCCAGTATGAATTAACATACTTGTATCACTGGGATGTTACCATTGTCAGGAGACCGTAGGCGGAGATTTATGTCCCTTCAACACTCGAAACATGTGTTAGCCTCTCGACACATCCAAGCTAACCTTCTCTCCACTCTCGACTAAATATTTTCTTTTGATAACCCATTCCCGTCAAACATTGATTAGCCCGTGAAGACGTAACAGCCCCTTTCCTACTCTGTCCGTAAATACCTTCTCGCAACAGGGACGTTGTGGGCAAATGCGGCTTAGTTTTAATGCATGTGTAGTGATATTATACTAAAATTTTCAATATGTCAGCAGTAAAGAGAAAGTTTCGACAATATTCATTTGAATATTTGAAATTCGGTTTTGTACCTTCGGCCGTAAATGAACAATTACCAATGTGTTTGCTGTGCCAGCAAGTGTTTTCTAACGAAGCAATGAAATCGTCACGGCGAAACGAGCATTTTACCAAGAAACACTCAGATAAAGTTGGCAAAGATATTTCTTACTTCCAGGATTTAAAACAAACGTTTGAAAGCCACAACACAGTCACTAATATGTTTTAAAAAAATGTACAATCACAGTGATAAAGGTCTCATTGTATCTTACGAAATTGCACACATGATTGCGAAATGTGGTAAACCTCACAACATTGGAGAAAATTTAATTTTACCAGCTGTATGGGAGGTAATTAGCACAATGATGGAAAGAAATCCAAGTGACATCATTTCTTCTATTCCATTGAGCAATGATTCTGTTTCAAGAAGAATAGAAGAGATGGCAAGCGATGTTAAAAATCAGCTGTGTACTGATTTGCAGTCTACTGAATTTTCACTACAGCTGGATGAAAGCGTCGTGCGTGATAACGAAGCTTTGCTGCTCGCCTATGTGAGATACATAAAGAATGAAAATATCATAGAGGATATGTTATTTGCAAAACTACTGACAACAAATACAAAGGGGTTATCAATCTTTGAAACCCTTGAAACATTTTTGTTAGAAAAACAAATTCCCTTTTCCAATGTCATCGCATGTGCGACAGACGGAGCACCAGCTATGGTTGGTCGTCATCGTGGGTTTCTGGCCTACTTAAAAAATGTGGCACCAGGTGTTTTAACAATTCATTGTGTTATTCATCGACAACATTTAGTCACCAAGCATATTAGTGACAGACGCCACAAATCAATGAACTGTGTTATCAGTGTTATTAAAAAAATTAAGGCGCATTCGTTGAACGGTAGATTATTTCGTAAACTTTGTTGAGATAATGGTGAAGAGTTTGAACATCTTCTCCTACACACGGAAGTACGTCTGCTGGGGTTAGCAGTGCGCAAATTTGGAGGTCAATAGCATTAATAGAATATGTTGATATTTTACGGACTACTGAACGCGAAATGCATGCTAAAATTATGACGTGTTCGCGTTGGGAAGGTTACGCTTAGTGACTTGGTTACGTGACCCCTTTTATGCTGTCCGTTGAGCAGAGAAGTCGTGTCTTGTATTCCTTCCAATGAGAGGCTTTAGTATATAGCCATAAGTATGAATTCAATATAGAACTCAGGGTCAGTTCGGATAATAGTATGAATTATGAGATTTATATGTAAACTGAATTATGGAAGGAGAATCGAAATATGATTCACTTTGTAGCTGTCGAGAACTCATGCGCTCATTTCTGGCTGTCTGATTACAGCAGCGCATGTATACAGCCATGATGTTCATCTGACATATTATTTTGACACGGACGGATACTTACTTGTATTACTTGGAATTTCTTATTATAATGAACTGTATATGAAGATTATGAAAAGTTGGATGTTGTAAATGTGAAAACCGCCAATACATGTGGACTCAAACTGAAGGCTTGATATCTTCATTACGTTACAGGTTTGGTTCCGCAGCTGTTCAATGTTTACATATTATCAGCACGATGAACTCTTCATAAGAAAAATCAATTATCGTAAATTATGCAAATCAGAATTTGAAGGGACTTCTTAGATTGTCAGAGCTAACCAATAAAATAACTAACATTGAACAAGTCAAGAGACTGATTGTAATATTCAAACAATAATGATAACCGAAGGAATTACCCGTTTCAAGTGGCGGCCAGTAGTGGTCCTGAAAGTTTTTATTTAAAAGAAAGAACCTAATAATTAGAACATTTTTCCTTACGCGCCGATATGGACATTATTATACGGAACACCGGTGACGTCATGCCCTTGGCAACAGTCTGAATCGTTTGCAATGCCGGCGAAAATCAATGCCCTTCAGAAATATATTTCAGCTCTAAACAACGAAGGAAACAAATTGCTACCGTCTTCATCATTACATACGAGCTCATGAGTCTGTTGGCGAAGCAGACAATGTACTAGATTACTACTAAAAAGATAAGTAACTTGTTTGAGCGTTACACATTTGGTTCTATTTGTCCTGCTTAACGCCATGTTCATTTTTACACTGCTAAATGTTAATTGTTGTTTATGTTATTTTACATGTCGTGTGATGTTGGTGCGGCGGTTCGGAATCAATGATATGGCTCTAAGGATGACGAAATTGATTCTGAATGTTCTATAGGGCAGTTAAATATTTACATTTTGCAGAGAACCCTATCGAAGATTCTACCGATTGGACTCTTCGTCTGCATTTGTAATTATTTGACTTCAGTGTTTTAGCTGTGAAGTCGTGTTAATAACTGGTTTATTCTAAATTGTATTCAGTTGTTATTTTATTCTGGGCAGGAAAAGTTAAAACAGCAACAGGAGAAACAGTACTTTACTCTGGAAGAGAGGATGGACAGCACAGTGAAGGCGTAGCCATTATTCTACAGAAAGGGATAGAAAGGACATTACTGGAATGGAAACCCATCAACAACAGACTGATACGATTGAGATTGAGAGGGAGATTCACCAACACTACAATAATACAATGCTACGCACCAACGAATGATAGCGATGAGGAGGTCAAGGATGAATTCTATCAACAACTGCAGAAAGAAATGGAGGACACACCTAGATATGATCTTGTTATAGTAATGGGAGACCTCAATGCGAAAGTTGGTACACACAATACATATAATGAAAGAACAATGGGGAAATGCGGCAGCGGAATAGCAAACGAAAATGGGGATAAGCTAATAAGTTTCTGTAGCATTAACAACCTGGTCATTGGAGGAACACTTTTCCCCATAAGGAAATTCACAAGTTAACATGGGAATCACCAAATGGTCGGGACAGAAACCAGATAGACCACATCATGGTTAACGGTAGATGGAGACATGCATTACAAGATGTGAAGGTAAGAAGAGGTGCAGATGTGGGAAGCGATCACCATTTAGTAGTAGCAAAACTGAAAGTGAAACTAAGAAGGGCTGGACCAACTGTAACTGCACAGAAAAGGTTTGACATCAGCAAATTGAAGGACCCCCCTTACCAGAAAAGCTTTTGCGGCCGACATTAAGAAACGATATCAATTTGCCAAAAGCCAGGAAAAGACATTGACTCATGATATAGACCAGAATTTCAACACCATTTCAACAATATATAAGGAAAGTAGCAAATCATGCTTAGGATTCCAGGAAAGGAAGAAGCAAGACTGGATAACACCAGAAACACTAAACACCATAAAGATGAGAAAGGAAATGAAAAGAAAGAAAACAGAAGCGAAGTCCCCCAGGATAAAGCAACTATATAGCGAACAGTACAGTCAACTGGACAGGGAAGTTAAACGCCAAACCCGAGCCAACAAAAGGAATTTCCTAGACGATCTTGCAAAACAGGCAGAAGAGGCAGCACTGAGAAATGAACAAAGCACAGTATACAAAATAACTAAATTCATCAGCGGAAAACAAGGTGCAAACAATATTACATTAGTAAGAGATAAGCAAGGAAATCTCATCAAGACAGCAGAGGGACAAGAAACAAGATGGGCAGAGCACTTCAGAGAAACTCTGAACAAGGAAATACCAGAGACACAATTGAATGTTCCTGAGGCTGAAAACGATCTAGATATAAATACAGACATTCCACGAAAAGAAGAAATCATCACAGCAATCAAAGGGTTAAAGAACGGTAAAGCTCCGGGCCATGATAAGTTAAATGCAGAGCTATTTAAGACAGACCCTGAGCTAGCAGCAGAACTATTAGAACCACTATTTGCACAAGTGTGGAAAACGGGGACAACACCATCAGAGTGGAACAAAGGAATAATTGTCAAATTGCCCAAGAAGGGAGATCTTACAGACTGCAATAATTGGAGAGGAATCACTCTTCTCTCAGTTCCCAGCAAAATACTAGGCAGGATAATTATACAGAGAATTTCAAAGGCAGTAGACCACAAACTGAGGAAAGAACAAGCGGGATTTAGAAAGCACAGAAGATGTGTAGACCATATATTCACTCTCAGGAACATTATAGAGCAGTGCTCAGAATGGCAAAGACAGCTTTACATAAATTTTGTTGATTTTGAAAAGGCTTTTGACAGCATACATAGGGACAGTTTATGGAAAATACTGAGGGCTTATGAAATTCCAAGCTGCATAGTGTCAATCATAAAAAGCCTCTATGCCAACTTTACGTGTAGTGTTGGGCAGAGCAGCCTAGCCTTCGAGGTGAAGACAGGAGTACGACAGGGATGCCCCTTATCAACCACTCTATTTTTAACAGTCATAGACTGGGTGATGCGCCAGACAACAGAGGGCAGTCCAAGAGGAATAAGATGGACTACATTTTCTACATTGGAAGATCTGGAATATGCAGATGACATTGCACTGCTGGCACATTCACATCAACACATCCAGGAAAAAACGGATAGACTTAATAAATTTAGCCAGCAGGTGGGCTTGAACATCAATTTAAAGAAGTCAGAGGTCATGACGCTCAATGTGAGCAACCCTGAGCCCATATCAGTAAGGAATCAGCAACTGGTACAGACAGATACCTTCACATACCTAGGAAGCATAGTAACACCAGACGGTGGGGCAGGCAAAGACATCAACATCAGAATGAATAAGGCAAGAACAGCCTTCTTTAGCCTAAATAACATCTGGAAGTCCTCCCAATACAGCACAAGCACAAAATTAAGATTATACCAGAGTTGCGTGCTTTCTGTGCTTCTCTATGGTGCGGAATGCTGGAGAGTCACAAAGAAGGAAATGTCAAAATTGTCCTCTTTTCACACAACATGCCTAAGAAAAATTCACCGAATCTTTTGGCCGAATACCATCACCAACCAAGATGTGCTTACTCGTAGCAAGCAAGAGGACATGCATACCATCATAGCTGGCAGACGCTGGAGCTGGGTTGGTCATGTCCTCAGAAGAGACCCCGATGCCATCACAAGAACAGCTATGCTTTGGACCCCTGAAGGAAAGCGAAAGAGAGGCCGACCGAAAACAACTTGGCGGAGGACTTTGGAGGCTGAGATGCAAAGAATGAACCAGAGTTGGGGCACTGTACGAAGGATGGCCACCGACCGTGCAAAGTGGAATCAATTTGTTGTTGCCCTACAAGACGCCACTAGGCGTGATGGCCACTGACTGCTTTGACGGTCGGTGGTTAAGGATCGAAGAAGAAGAAGAAGTTATTTTATTCAGTTTTGTCAAATAATGTTCGTAATCTATAGTGTTATTCTGACCTTGCTATGCTTTATTTCTAATGTAATGACCGTTAATGAGTCCACTGTTATGTCACCATTTTCTGTGTACGCAGGTTCATTCTGAATTTAGTTCAACCTTGACCTTCTTACTTCCGATTATTCTGCTTGTTTTGGTATATTCATTTTGGTCTGAAATTGTAACTTTGTGATGTGATACTGTTTTGTAAAACCTTGTTTGATGAATTGTATTGTTTCTGTGTATTTCATACATTAATAATATGTTTACATTATGATAATTTGATTAATAATAAGATATTAAATTGATTTAATTAAATTTTTCTGAAAGTGATATGGACTTAAGCTATATTATAAAGCTGCAGTAGTAGTCCAAGACTTTGATAAAGTATTTTATAGATGATGAATAAGGCATAAAGTCATAACTTGATAATTGCAAGTAAATATTAAATTAAAATAATTTATTGAATTATTTTCTTGTATTCACACAATGGATAGGTGTTGAATTTAAAAACTATATATATAATATAATAATTATTACACTTTCATAGTACTATATTGTTGACTTAGCACATATCTTTAATTGATTAATATAATTAAGGAGGGATAATGCCCATAATTATTTAATAGTGATATTAGGTGCATGATATAAATTCGGCATCCTAAATAAATAAATATCATAACTATTTATGATATATATTATTGATTACATATAATATTATTATAAAATATTGAATAGTTGTTGAACTTACAACAATTATTAAGAGGATATTATAGTTGGTTATCGGTAGTAACCATACGTTATTTATAAATTGATTGACTAGGAGAGTCACATATATAACTGATAAACAAATTGTATTGTTGAATAAGATTAATATTAGACTAAAAAGATATATTATTATATTAAAATGCTTACTTTAGAGGAAATTAGGGCGATTGGACGGAAACATGGTATGGAAGGTGAAAGATTAAACTTGTTTACCTATGAAGCGACGGCTAGGAAAACTTATATGAATAGGGAAATGAAAATACCTACTGCTGAAGAATTAGAAGTTGAGACAAGGCATATTAAGGAATTGGATGAAAAGAATAGTATGGTGTCATTAGATAACAATGAATTACTGCATCGTTTACAGGAGTTACACAATGAACATTTACAAGGTTTAAAGAAAAAAAAGACATTCTAATGATTTAAGGAAGGCCTCGAAGGAACATATGGATTCTCCAAACAAGTTAGTTGTTAAAGAAATTGGTGTTGATGGTATGGAATCAGATAATACGTCTAGGTCGGACATAATGTCTTTTCTGAGGAATCTCCTCCAAGAAGGAATTAATGATGGTTTCCGGGACCAATACCTTGAAGATTTTGTATTAGATAATTTTTTATGTCGTACGGCATCCGATTTAACAGAATTTGTGAATGTTAATTTTCACTCTGTCCCACATATGATAATGGCTAGGGACATAGCAGACTTATTAGGTGGAGTGTTTCGTACTTTTGTGGAACGGTATACACACGTCCAACATGGTTCTATAGTGAATAACATTAATGATGCTATTCTCTACGACAATGATTATGATCAACTAATGCACAACAAATGGAATGTGCAGAAAAGGTGTCAGTTTTAGAAACCATTGATGAGAAAAGAGAAGAAGAATTATTGGAGATTATTGCCAGTCAAGAAAATACTATAAATGACTTGCGAAATGAGGCGAGTTCACTAAAATTTCAGACCAATACTGACAATTCTAGATTAACTCTTTCAGTCCAAAGCAAAAAAGTGGGTTTGGCCCAAACAAAAATGGCCATCCCAGTATGTTTTTATTGTTTTTGCTTGGAAATAATTTTTTTTTAATGTTCATATTCATAAATAACAAAAGTACAAAATGGATGGCTATACTTTAAGAAAGTAGCGTTTTTGAGTTGTCAAAATTAGAAAAGAGCCATATAAAGGATCAAGAGATACGAAAGCCAGTATACTGTTGATTGGGCCAAATGGGTCTAGCGGGAAGTACAGTATACTGGCTGTTGGGACTTAAAGAGTAGACACTGGAAGTGGAGATTGCAAATTCTAGGACCTCATTAGAATCCACTGTGGAAAAAAATAAAGCGTTGGAGTCTGAGATTGAGAAACTCATATTGATAATTTCGCAAGATAATGCCGCAGCCTACCAAAGAAAACTTCACGCACAAGGTGCACACATTCAGTCTTTGTTATCTGAAGTTGGTCGACTGAAAACAAATGAGCAAACAAATATAGCTTTGAAAATAGAAACTCACACACAGGGTGTTAAGATTCAAGAGCTTACTTCAGAAGTAGTTCGATTGCAATCAATTAAGAAATTATCAGATAATAAGATTGATACTGAGTTAATAACAGATAATCATACAAACCAGGCCATCCAATGTGAGTTGATTCTCACTGATGATGTGCAGTTAGGATCTCTTTACTATGATGAGGAACAATATAAACATTTCTGTCTAAATAGGGGCATTAAAACAAAGATTGAAATATAAAAAAGGGAAAAGGAGATTGTATCAATTGATGACAATAATATAATGGATGTATGTCATATTGATAATGATAAATTTTATGAATTTTCTCTTAGACAGGAAAAAAGGTGGACGATGAAGTAACCTCATCGAAACAGATGCTGAATGACCAGATGGGTAAACTGAAATTTTCCACGCTTGACTTGGCATTATTGCGTGAAGATAATAAGACACTTATGGTTAATTCCCATGAAAGTAATGAGACTTGTAAGGAATTAATGGATGAAGTGCAATCAGAAAACGAAGAAGGGAATACAGAATCTGGTATTAGTTTTCTGTTTCCACCTCGAGTGATGATTGTTTCATTGATGACAGGGTGATTACATTAGAAGCGTTACTCCTAGAGGAGAAACAGAGATATGCTGACCTGGAAAAAGAAACACAAAAACAGATCTATGAACTGTCAACAGCATTGATCACACTCGATTATTTAAGGGATAAGGAGAAGAATATTAACACTAACCTGGATAAAATAAATAAGAAACAAAGGCAGGATATTACTTTCCTGACTTCTGAAAGTAAGAGTTTAAGAAATAGGGTTGATTGTCTACTCGATGTACTAGCAGATAAAAATATATCGATGAACGACACAGGGGATAAGCCTATTTTACGACATGCAGTCAATACTAAGGGTGATACTAAGGTGTCTACACACCCAGTGAGGATTATTAGATCATTCCGGGGGAAATATACTTTCCCTCGACAAGATACTACTGCTAATTCTGAAAATAGATGTTGGCGACAGGATCAGGATACAACTGATCCAAAGAAAACTTTTGATGTTGTCGACATTAAAAAGGAGAGTACTAAGAAGTGTAATAAGTTGAAAAATAATGTTAGGGTTAGGAGGAACTTGGATAAGAAGGTTAAGACAAATAAGTCTGAAAGCAAAGTTTTTGCTTTGCCCAGCCAAGAGATGTCTAAGACATCTATGAAACCTACTACCTTTAGTAATGATAGGTATCACCCTAAGTTCAGTCAAGATGATACGTCATCCATTAAAAATACATTATCTATGGTGAAGGGGAAATTTAATTCGACAGGGAATACATATCGTCATTGTTCACAGTTTCGTGACAATGATATTACTTACATTGGTAAAGGTGCATATTCTCGCACCGTGTTAGTGCGCAATCTGCCACATAATACTACATGGCAGGAACTTATCAATTTCTTCAATTATACTGCAGACGTTAAGTTTGTGCGTCTGTTGCCACCTACCAACAACAGGTATGGTTACATTCTGTAACAATAGAGACGCTCGTTTGGTTATGGAGCATGATAATGGTGTTTATTTTCATCACCATTCACTAAATTTACAACTAGTACCTGATTCTGCGTCACGCAGATAACAGGTTACATTAACACTGTTCGTCACATCTTTGATGACTCAGCACTAGTCAGTCATCATTTCTTTTCTTTATTGGTCATTTATTCTTATAAGACTTAAATCTTGTAGGCTTGTCTATTAGGTGACACTTGTGTTGTCTTATCTACGATAACACTTTGTATTTCTGTCTTCATTTGTTTCCCTATACTTACTATAGAAAATAACTTTGTTAATTATTCTACACTATCACTAATACAGGAAGAAGAATCTTCTTCTACTAAGGTACAGATGTCTTTACCTGTACCGGTATTACAACCTATGGAATCTTGGCGGGATGTAACCATCTCTTCTTCGGTTACACCGCAACAGCATCATCAGAGTGCTGATCTTTTACAATCTTATCCAGATGTGTTGACCGACGTACCGGGTCGCACATCACAATATTGACGACTTACTTTCTCGTCTGTCCAATACTATAGCAGATTTGTACCTCACTTATCATCCATCACGGCTGTCTTGTCATCTTTGTTAAAGAAGAACATGCCGTTGAGGATAAATTGGACTGACGAATGTGAAAAAATATTTCGCAGAATTTTGAAAAAATTTTCATGCCCACCAGTTTTAAGATTACCAAATGCTTCTAAAAAGTTTGTCCTTCGTACAGATGCGAGTAATTACGGACTCGGAGCTTGTCTACTCCAATATCACGATGATATCCTTCATCCTGTGTTATACATATCACGCAAGCTAAAAACTCCTGAAACGAAATATTCGACGGTGGACAAAGAGTTGCTGGCCGTGATATGGGCAATTACCAAATTGGAAAAGTTTCTACTTGGATCACCATTTCTGATCCAGATCGATCAAAAGTCTGTTGCATCATTACGTCGTTCAAACCATAAAAGCCCAAAGCTTGCACGCTTTGCAATTGCGCTACAATTCTATGATTTCGAAACAGAATCTATACCAGGAATTGAGAACATAATAGCCGATACTTTATCAAGACATCCCACGGATTCTGAATGACTATCATTATTTCAAGAAAGTTACAGACTAATCAAGAATTACGTTTGAAATGAACAGTATTACTGTGATGCAAGGATATACAATACTTCATATGGACTTCCTACTTCTATGTAGAAATTTCGAAAAAAACTATTGGTATCAAAGTATCACGTTTTACAGATCGGTTGAAAATTTGGACTTCGCTGGACTTTGCGGATTACTCATTTATTCTTCAAATCTATTGCAAAGTAGTAAAAAGGAACAATTTCTGATAAAGACTGGACAGAGACTGTGATGATACATAAGGTGAAATGACTGATTCAAATAACTTTCAAAATTTCAATGAATGAATTAACGACGGTTGGATCATCATATCAGCATTGGATAATATGAACTTTGTTCCCTTAAGAACTTTCATACAAGTCAAAAGGATTAACGACGATTGGATTGTCATATCCGATATTGTTAATTTTAATGGTTATTAAATTAATATCACCCGTGTGTTGCTGGGGCCCGAAAGGGGAGCAAAGAATAGTAACACTGCACCCTACCACGCATGTCGTAAAAAGCGACTAAGGAGGGTTGGGCATGGGGCTGTTTACCCCATCCCGTAAAAACTTCGCACAGTGGGCTGATCACCAGCTTGCCAACCAATCTGATTACGGAAACAACGATAGATTGTTTGGTCTGTTTCTGTTCCACAAAGACGCCACTAGGCGTGGTGGAAACAGCGATAGATTGATCAATTTGTTGTTGCCCTAAGACGCCACTAGGCGTACTGGCCACATACTGCTTTGCCGGTTGGTGGCTACGGATGGAAGAAGAAGAAGAAGAAATTAATATGGAATAAAATAAAGTTGAAGTGTGATGAAATTAAAAAAATAAAATATACAAAAGAAAAGATGAAAAAAAAAAAATCACACCAATTAAACATTTTTAGTAGTTTAATTATTAAGGTGATAGATATTAGATGATGATATTTCATATGTATACTTAAAATGTATGAATTTTTTTTTCTTTTCTTTCTTATTGCGTTAATTTAATTAGTTATCATCTAATCTATACTTATACTTAATTTTAACACACATTATTAATTTAATATATACTTTAATATTTACTTTTAATTGTCCGTACTTCTCAAATTTTTTTTTTTTTTTAAGCATACTACTTCTCATTTTCTTTAATTAGATATTAATTAGTTAATACCATACGTACATATTATAATTAATTATTTTAATTTTAATTAGTTAGAATAATTTTAATAACACCTCACATTAGTAGTTAGTCAATACAGACATCAAATTAATTAGTTAATTAATTAATGACAGTGACATTTCTTTATTTAATATAAGTTATATATATGATATGACGTTTATTTTATTATAAGATATTACTGACATGACCGTGACACTGTTCCAGATAGAACATCGTAGGCCATACGTCGGGTTTTGTTAAATTTTTGATAAGTTGATTAAGATAGTTCCCCAAAAAAAATCTATCTAATATATTTTTTTTTCCCCGTCGGACAGGAAATCTGTTACGGTGTTATTTTAAATAACGACGACTGCTGGGGTTAGCAGTGCGCAAATTTGGAGGTAAATAGCATTAATAGAATATGTTGATATTTTACGGACTACTGAACGCGAAATGCATGCTAAAATTATGACGTGTTCGCGTTGGGAAGGTCACGCTTAGTGACTTGGTTACGTGACCCCTTTTATGCTGTCCGTCGAGCAGAGAAGTCGTGTCTTGTATTCCTTCCAATGAGAGGCTTTAGTATATAGCCATAAGTATGAATTCAATATAGAACTCAGGGTCAGTTCGGATAATAGTATGAATTATGAGATTTATATGTAAACTGAATTATGGAAGGAGAATCGAAATATGATTCACTTTGTAGCTGTCGAGAACTCATGCGCTCACTTCTGGCTGTCTGATTACAGCAGCGCATGTATACAGCCATGATGTTCATCTGACATATTATTTTGACACGGACGGATACTTACTTGTATTACTTGGAATTTCTTATTATAATGAACTGTATATGAAGATTATGAAATGTTGGATGTTGTAAATGTGAAAACCGCCAATACATGTGGACTCAAACTGAAGGCTTGATATCTTCATTACTTTACGGGTTTGGTTCCGCAGCTGTTCAATGTTTACATATTATCAGCACGATGAACTCTTCATAAGAAAAATCAATTATCGTAAATTATGCAAATCAAAATTTGAAGGGACTTCTTAGATTGTCAGAGCTAACCAATAAAATAACTAACATTGAACATGTCAAGAGACTGATTGTAATATTCAAACAATAATGATAACCGAAGGAATTACCCGTTTCAACCATTATGACTCCGAATCCAAAATTGCCAGCAATCAATGGAAAACCCCGGGCTCCCCAACACCTGTCAAGCCGAGGGCGCAGAAATCTGCAGGGAAAATGATGCTGACTGTTTTTTTGGGACGGCAAAGGTGTCCTTTTGAAAGATTATCTGCCTCGTGGCAACACAGTTAATGGACAGTACTATGCAGATCTTCTCACAAAACTAAGAAAGCTTGTGACCAGGAAACGAGGGATAACACGCACTGAAAATCTTCCTTTGCTTCAAGACAACGCGCCCTCTCACAAAGCACGGCTTGTGCAGCTAGCAGCCAACGATTTGAATATTGAATTTCTTCCACACCCACCATATTCTCCAGATTTGGCTCCATCAGACTTTTTTCTATTCCCAAATCTTAAAAAACAGCTAAAAGAAAATCATTTTGACAGCGATGAAGAGGTTATACTGGCATGTGATGACTGGTTTAGTTTGAAAAATAGGGTGTTCTCCTCCCAAGGTCTTTTCAAGGTCAAGCAGAGATGGCAGAAGTGTGTCAATTCAGACGGTAGCTATATTGAAAAGGAATAAACACTATACAAAATTTCAGCTTTCTGTGACATGTCCTTCATGGTCAGGCCCAAGACTTATGTCAATCCCCTTGTACGATGGCTGTCCAAAGGTAACTGTTTAAAAAGATTATGGGCATTATTTGATACTGTTGTAAAGTTTTTTGGATTCAATCAAAGAAGAATTTAGCATCGAAAGAGAAGTATTGCGAAACTATGTGGCCTATCTTTCAGCTACATTTGAAAAGTTAAATGAGGCTCTTCTTAAGCTACAAGGAAATGAGATCAGTCTGATTAAAGTGAAAGGAATTATCATGGGGTTCATCAACAAATTGACATTATATAAAAATAATCTTAGTCGCCGAGAGCTTTCTCATTTTCCATGTTTACTGCAGTTAGGTGGGGACAGGCTTAAAGATTCAGATTTAGAGGTTTATTGCAGTCATTTGGATGCTATTAAAAATGATAAGAGCATAAGATTTAAAGATTTGAACAAGTTAGTCAAAATTTACAAGAAGAATTGAGCTACAAAATGACTTCCAGGCAAAAGCACAATTCAGTCACACACATTACGAAAAATTTTGGATCCAGCAGAGGCTTGCGTATCCCGTTCTTTGGCGTGAAACTAAATTGCTAATTACAGCATTCCCAACGTCGTATTTGGTGGAGAAGGGGTTCAGTGCAGTAGTGTTGCTACTGCAAAAGCAACGAAACCGACTGCAGATTTCTAACAGGGGAGATTTGAGACTTCTTTTAACAAAATTAGAACCAAATATTTCAAAACTGGCTGAGTCACACCAAGCGCAAGGATCTCATTAAGCTTCATTAGTAAGTGAATTTTTATATAATTATATTATTATTATCAACTAATAATTTTTCTAATTTTTTCATGTTTAAAGTGGTTACATAAGGAGAAGCTTAAATATTCCGATTTAAAGATATATATGCAGTCATTTAGGCGTTATTAAAACGATATGATTATGATAGTTATAGAGTTCTAAGAACTAATTTTATATCATTTGCTCCGCCAATTTGTAATTCAAGGATAATGAACTTGTGGTGTATATAATTCCGTACTTAAACTCATATTTAATATAACTATGCTTTTATAAATGTGCTTTCTCTTTTTCTGTATATTATAAGAAAAGATCACTCATTAACTGCATTGCTTTTTTAAAAGTATGGTGGAATATATGTGTGTGTGTGTGTGTACACGATAAAGAGCAAGGGGGTGTTAAAAAGGTGGGGGGCATTTTAAAATATTAGTTGTCAAAAGGGGGCGTTGCTACTATCAGGGTTGAGAAACACTGTTGTAGAGTGTTGGGTAATACCACCATTTATTTTTGTGTATTTACCAATGTAATTTTATTGGGAAATCAATTGTGTGTACGTTAATTTTATTGCGCCTTAAATGTGAGAAATGCAGTCGGAGGGTACAGGTTTATGTTATCAGTGAATTATACTGCTTAGAGGAGTAAACTATTCCTATAGCACGAGGTTTAATTTAAATTTTGGAGTAAGCCAGGAAACCTCAATGTGTAATGGGAAAAGGCAGCCACGGAATTTCGGACCAAGGAGTTCCCTAGTTGAAATGTTTGGACACGTGGTTAGCCATGCGTAACAACCACGTAACCCGTCAGACAGTGTCTGGGGCTTTGTTTACTTACCTGGCAGATTTAAGTTGAGGGAAGGGAGGAGTAGGAGGAGGAGTGAGCTTTAAAACACGTGGGTAGAAATATTTTATGTATCGTTGTGCAGGACGAGAGAAGGGGAGTAGAAGGAGTGAGATTGAAGTGACACGTGGATAGAAATTATTTATGGATTTGTGGTGCTTAGCGGGTGAAGTATTGAGTTGTAAAGATTATGGGAGCAATATGTTAGAGATACGTGATGTTAGAGAGGTGTACATTAGACGCATTTTCTTTTAATTTCAGCGGGTCACGGCAAAAACAGCGGTGGAGCATAATTTGCCAATGCAAATTATCCACGGCAAAAGGACTTATCTCAGGGGTCAAAGGACTCGAGTTATCGTCAGAAGCAAAAGAAAAATAACCTACGGTCTCTTGCAGTGAAGTGCCCATGCTTTAGCGGGAACGGGTTTATTTATCATAACGCACAGAGCTCATCGCTAGTATAGTCTCCAGCAACGGCAAATCGCCCGGGAGACTGATTAAATCGTATACAGCCAGAAATCACGGCTGTGTTTTCCTCTAACTCCGGAGCGGGTTATAAGGGGAAAGTTATAGAAGCTATTCAGCAGCAGAGACGTTTCTACAGTTAATCAAATTCTTCATGCTTGATACCCAAAATTATCATCATCGCAGTAGTCAGGAGCAGGTGAAATGGTTACAATACCTGGGTCCTGAAAGTAACGAGAAAAGAGGGAACGGAGACGCCGCATCATCAGTCGTCGAGTGTTAGAGAGACACTGAGACCAAGAGAGAGAGAGAGAGAGAAAGAGAGAAGGAGGGAGAAAATAGACAGGACCAGTAGGGTCTGTTCATTATCCATTTGAAGGATAGACACTGAGCCATCGTTGTAAGCCAAGTCTATTATTTTAGCATTTCCAGTAGTGTTAGGTAGCGGCTCATATCGCCTACCAAGTTGGAAGCTGTGTAGACGTTCTTTTAGGAGGAGGCAACAGGAAGGCAACAGTAGAAATCTTATTTGTATTAGAGAGTGGAGGTTAAAGTTGACAGTCCCACAAGATCAGAGTTGTTAAATCACTAATCATTTTATTGTTCCTCAGCAGGGTGACAGAAAGAGTGAATGTGATTGGGGTTTTCTAGTGTCTATCAATTTAATTGTTACTTGGTTTTTCAGGCTGTGCAACAGTGCACGCTATTTATTTGATTGATGTAGGATGGAATTTTAAATGTTTTATTGTGTAGCCTAAATAAATATATATTTACTGTACACTGGATCAGCTTGTACACTTTACTATACTTACTCTAGGTTGTCTGTATAGTGGTGTCTGTGGTCGTTTTATACACCTTATCTCCTTGTGTTTAAAGGTAGTTAGAGGAGGGTGATCCATAGCTTTTCTGAAGTCACGAAGCGGCAAGGGGAGAGTCAACTCCTGGTTCTAGCCCTTGAGCCAATAGTCTCATCTGTCCACAGGAATGTCACGTTTTCATCTAAATTCTATCTTCTCAGACTTTCTCATACTAGGGTCTTCCTTTCATTCAGGCAAACTGTATAAACTTAAATCCACTTCGTGACAGAGAACTGGATAAACTACCAGCAGGTCGTCATTAGCCTTAGCAGAGAGTGCAGATCTTGGGGCAATGGAAAAGCAGAACTGTAGATTAATCAGCTAGTAAGTGATCAAGTGCCTTGCTGAGTTCCTCTAATGTTGGTTCGGCATCCAGCTCCTCCAAAGTTGGCAGACATTTGACAGCATCAAGGGCTGCAGGCATAACGGTATTTTCTCTAGCGTAAAGCTCTACGCCCATTGAGGCATATTGGGAATATGGTGTTAGGCCCGTATTTTCTTGACCATCGGCACACTAGGGGTGATGTGGTCAGCATCACGCCGACCGCCTTAACCTTTCCAGAGTTGCAATGGTACCCACTTCATGAGGCTGGGTCGACCCCGGAGCCGTTTGTGGTCTAAAAAATCCCACTTCAACTGGGGATCGAACCGTGGACCACCGAGCTAGGAAGCCAGTGCATGAGAAAGGAAGTAGAGGCAGTTACTGCAGCACTGAGGTGACTGTCTGAAACTCCATCAACCAGGGCAGTTATATTGTCAGATTCTCAGACATGCTTCGGAAAGTTCAGAACGGATGGTTGCGGCAGGAATGGAAAACATTAGTAGAATCCTCAAGTCTTCAACAGTGTGTATGGTATACAATGTCAACATCTTGTCTTTATGTCTTGTTTCACCACTGTTTGTCTGGTTGTTGACATCATTCCAACACTGGGGATGTTGTCAAACGACTACAGTCACTATATTTATGACAGTCTCACGTCTTGTTTGACGTCTTTAACAACACTGTCGGTTTTTAATTCACTATCCATGATTCGCGTCAACATAAATACAACTATTCTGCAACCATTAAAAACAGAAACTTCTATAACCGGCTCAATACTAGGACTTACTAAAAAGAACGATTAAAGATGTAACACAGATTATGGCAACTCATATACATAAAAATATTAAGAAACAAAAACAGATGTTAGAAAAAAGGACTCTTCCTAACCGAACAATTAGGCAGACATACCCCGCAAATTTTTTCTCTACAAGAAGAAATAGCAAAGTACGATCAGTATACATTTAAAGGGGCTCAGTTAAGAACAAAACTATACATTCCATTACAAGAAACACAGAGTAAACAGTTTCTAGCAATTAAACAAAATATACACAGCAGCACACAAATACACTAGTGGTTAGTGCACTGGCTACCTGGCTCAGTGGTCTATGGTTCGATCACCAGATGAGGTGGGATTTTTTTTAGGCCGCAAACGGCTCCTGGGTCCACCCAGCCCCAAATGGGTACCAGAGCAACTCTGGGAAGTTTTAGGCGGCCGGCGTGATGCTGACTACATCACTCCTAGTGTGCCGACGGTCAAGAAAATATGGGCCTAACACCATATTCCCAATATGCCTCAATGGGCGTGTAACGGAATCCTTTACCTTTCCTTTTTTTTGTGTGGATAAAACAGAAAAAGAATTAATAATCACTTCAGAAATAATTAAAGCCTTTCACGATTTTTACTCTCAATTATACACACATGACTCCACACAGCCACCAACAGAAGAATGTCCTCCGGCTTACACCCCAAGGTTGAATAATCAAAAGAAACACATTTAGGACGAGCGCCTCACTTTAACAACCTACAGTCCGCTTTAAGTTCATTACAAAAACAAACAAAAAAAAACCCTGGTCCAGATGGACTGTCAGTTGTTTATTCAAAATGTGTTCACCTACTAGGGCCACTTATTAAAAACTCTCCAGGAAGCTTTTGAGAAAGAAGAACTCCCCCCAGTTTAAACCAGTCTTACATTAGATTAATTCAAATAAAAAACACGGATTCGAAAATATATGCAAAATTACAGTCATATTTGTCTTCTTAATACAGATTATAAATTACTTACCACAGCCCTAACATTAAAATTACAATCTTTCATGCACAAACTCATTCATAAGGATCAACAAGATGATGTTAAAAATAGAAATATAAACAAACATACACATTTCATTCGAGACATCATTCAATACATGCACGACAAAAACAGATCCGAAGCAGTAATGTCCATAGATAAATAAGCAGCGTTCGATGGAGTTTCATATCCCTTCTTACACAAAACTTTACGACAAAATTATTGTGACCAATACATATCCTGGATAAAAATCGTATACAAAACACCGGAAAGCAAACTGCTGCTCAATCACACTATATCTGAAAAAATCCCTCAAATTCGATAAGTAGGTCAAGGTTGTCCAATGTCCCTCTTACTATATATACCAGTTTTAGTTCCCTATTAGAAAAGATCAGAAAAACATACAAACATTAAAGGCATCCATGTAACAGCCATTGGCGAAAAGACATTAATAGCCTACGCTGATGGCACAATCTTTTTCCCTTCAAACATTTCATCAATAAAAAATATCCTAGATAACTTTGATACATTTAGCAAAATTAGCGGCTCAGAAATCAACATTTAAAAATCACAAATAATGGATATAGTGTATTGGGCAAATAAAACAGACTTCCCTCCCCATCTAATACAAACAAATAATTTGACAATATACGGAATAAATTTCATGTCTGTACAATGGAAAATAAACAAAGAAATGTGGAAAAATTTAACCTCAAAAGCTGAGAATAAATTAGAACGTTACAAATATAAGAATGTTACAATATTCAGTAGAAGCATTATTGTAATCACGCATTTTATTTCGAAGTTCTTATACATATGTAATATTTTTAACCCTCCAAAAAGAACTAACAAAAATATATCCTGTAATCAGACACTTCATCTTCCGCCATACAATATATAAAACATCAAACACAAAACATTAATGCAGGATAAAATAAGGAGGAGGGTATATCCCTACAAGATATAAATACTAGAATCAAAACTATGAGCATCAAATTTATAAGTAACATAATAAATGATCCACAATGATATCCTTGAGCACATTATTATATGGGTCTACGTATAGCACAAGGATATCCGTTAGCACATTATTATATGGGTCTACGTATAGCACAAGGATTTTTTTTTTAAATGTAAAACTTTTGCCTCGTTTTGGCGAGGCGCGTCCTGTTCAACCTAGTCGGTTATATTAGGGCGCATGTCCAAATATAAAAGACCCTGGACAATAATTATTGATAGCACAAGGATATCCTTTAGCACATTATTATATGGGTCTACGTATAGCACAAGGATATCAATTTAACATCACAGTACAGCATCATTTTGGAATCTTACCAAAATGTTACTAACAATGCGTTAGATCCATACAAGGAAATGAAACGATAATACACCGAACAACCAAAGAGATGTATAAATCTTTATTGTTAGCACAAGAACCTCCTTTGTATCAAAGAATAAAGAGAGAGTATATATAAATGGTATATCAGATTACTCACACATGTTCACACATTTACAAAAACATAAACACATTACCAAGAGTGAAAAAAAAAACTTAAACTAATTTAACTCAACACCGGTCATACATAAATTACAATTGTATCCAAATGTAAACTTTGTAGACTAAACGTCAAAGAGACAGAGGAACACATTTTTTGTTGTTGTAATACAGTGACACAAACTTTGAACACTTTGACACAGACATTACAAAAACATACAACAAAAGTAGATATGTAATAATGTAGCCCTTTCAGTCATAACTGACTATGGGAATGCGCTCCTGAGATGACAACCCTCAGCTGCTTATTTTCCTGGTGTTACTTTCAACGTTTTCGCCTCTCTTCTGCTTGTTGTGTGAGCTTCTTTTCGCCCAGTCTGAGGCATCAAATAGCATCGCCACTTGGTGCGATCCTCTCTTCTGCTTGTTGTGTGAGCTTCTTTTCGCCCAATCTGAGGCATCAAATAGCATCGCCACTTGGTGCGATCGGCAGCTTCATCCTCCCAGGTTGCTGGATTTATGTCAAGTGTCCTCATGATATGTATAAAGCAGTTATGCTCAACAGCATTCCCAAGATGACTCCATACATTGAAATTCAGTTACTTACACTTTTGGCAGAATATAGGCATCTGGTATTGATATGCAGAAATAACGCCGTCTATGAACATAGGATTTTTAGTTCAAAACTTTTTCTACATATACTCACGCAGAAAACAAAACACTTAAATCATTCCACCTAGTTTTTTTCAGATAAAGCAAACATCATTAACTTGTGTAGATAGTGCGACCTTAGATTAATTAATATGGAAACAAATGTACAGGTGATGTACGTATATCGTATGTGGCCGTTGATGATTTGAAATCTCGTTGATCGTATTTTAGGTTCAGAGCACAACCCTACAGCAGATCCACGGTTGTTTTAGCAATATCTTAAACATCATACTCTCTCTCTCTCTCTCTCTCTCTCTCTCTCTCTTATTTATAACAAACTGTAGTACACTCAACACCAGAACGACTTGAACAAATGATGATGATGTTTATTTAGAGGTGCATGAGAGGTGCATGAGATGCTATTTGCATCTTGACATAAATCTCAAACAGCAACTTTTTTCTTCAGCCTTCTAAATGAACAATATAAGCTGGCTGGTACAACTACATGATGTGACAATAGTTACAATATTTCTTCAGTTATGTCTCTCCTTCTATCAGACGGCTCTACTGTGGCTGTTTGACCTAGCCATTTGAGAACCCTTGTTGATTAGCCTTGTTCCCATCTGTTACATACTTAAATGTTTATCTTGAGTTTTCTTTAACTGGCAAACAGCAGCTAACATTTGGCGTATCTAGATATAGACACTGGCCAGGCCGTCAGGGATGTACATTTACCAAACTCTGCTGTCCTTTCTATATGCTGTCTACTATACTTCCTTGCCTGTCTACTGTAGTTCACTTTACTCCTGACTGTCTACTGTAATTCACTTTAAACTTGACTGTCTACTATAGTTCACTTTACTCTGGACTGTCTACTGTAGTGTACTTTACTAACAGTTCATCAATAGTTTGGCAAAACTCAACATACCGATAATTCGAATACACGTTTCTCTCACTTGGAAACACTGACATCTCGTCCTCAGAATAAATAAACACTGTCGTATAACAAATGTGGCAAATATCGAGATGGATGTCTGGATGATAGCTAACAGCTTTTCTGCCACCGCAGAAGCAACCAATATACATCGGCTTATCACCCGATGAAAACCTCCACTCGCTACCACATCTAGAAGCTAACTCTATCACATCTGGGAGCGAGCTGATTTAATCTAAAACGTCGATTTGCAACGACGACTATTTTCGAACACTCTGGAACAGCTTTGTCTGACAAACAACTCACCACTCCATTCAAAACACGTGAATTACGATCACCTAGCCCATCTCACGACATAAACAAAGGCATATGCACTGTAACCAAAGAAGGGATGTAAGACGTATTTTGTCCCCCATTTACATTCTATGTATTCCTTCCCTTTGACTATAAATATCTTTACACATGTCATGAAAAAAATATGCTTCTTATTTCAATACCTATTACATAGTCATATATAATCTCATTTTATTACTCAATAAATTTTCAACAGTGTAAAACTCTTATTGTGGACCTCTTCTCCATGTACCATTCAACCAAACTCAATTTTATCATTCTTCCCTATGCTCCATCTTCTTCATGACACCGTTTACTGAAAACTCCATATTTAGTGTCATCATCTTGCCTTCCCTATTCATTTCCGTTTTATGCACGTAACTCCCTGTTACTGGATTATTTACAAAATTACAACTGTGACACATTCAACCATCATGGTCACTATATTATTTTTGCTAAACTCCCGCTAATCCCACTACCTTACTAACCTTAAGCCGCGGTCCCTACTGGAAATACCTAACACCTACTCATTTTGTCCCTATCTTCTTCGTTGCGTACCTTTCCACATTGGACTGTCACTTTCACCACAGTCCGCTATACTTTGTGTATGCCTAGACTCCTTCCTAGTCTCAAGTCCATTTTTAAAAACCGTCTCCCGTGTCTTTCTCTTTTCTTCGTCTCTATTTTCAACATCTCATTTACTTTGTTTATTTCTCCCTATTACGTACTCCACGTAAGTTCCCTTCTCTGGACCCTTTCTTCTACACTCTCTATACTTCAATGTCTCACATCCTTTCTCCTTATTCTCACTTATTTCTCATATAACTGTCATTTTGCTATGGCCTCTTAACCATGTATTTGTTCTCTCCAGAACTCTCATCTCTTTTTCGTCTCATTTCTATTTTTCCCTTAGTTTCTCCATGTTATATATTCGTTCCCTCGGCAAACTTCAATTATCTCTTTGCGACCTTCCCATGGCTTGTTATTCTTATATTCGTTCCCTCTGGAACTTTCCTCTATGTCTCTGCCATCTCCTCTATGGCTTCTCATATTCCTTATACTCTTATATCTCTGACATCTCCTCTACGGCTTCTCATATTTTTCCTTATATCCCTTCATTATATCTGCCATATTCCCAATGGCTTGTCAAATTCCTTATCTCTATTACATCTCTGCCGTTTCTCCGTGGCTTCTCTGAACCATATTTATATGTACTCTCAATTTATCTCTTATCTCTCTTTTGACATTTCCTCCATGGCTTCTTATATTTCTCATACTTGTTCCCTCTGGAACTCTCCATTTCATATTTCTTTCTATGTGTTCGGAGAAGCCTAGCTTCTCAAAAGTCTTCTCAAGACTCTGGGAACCGCCGCGAAATCTCTGTCCTCCTCGACTCCGTTATCTCTTTAATTCCCTCTGGAACTAACACTTCTATATTATCACTTATCTCCATATTCTCGCCATTTCTCCATGGCCCTCATCCGTTTCATCTCTGCAACCTTCACTTTGTCTTCCCAAATGTTATGTTTCTCTGCCATTTTCTCTATGCCATCTCTCCATATACTTTTATATTCTGTATTGTCTCCCAACTGTAAACTTCACCACTTTGCTATGGCTTCTGAAAACTCTCCATATTTTATACTCGCCATTTTACCTATGGCTTTTCAATTCTCTTTCCTCTTCTCTGCTCCACTGTAGTAGTCTACCGTTCATACCTACTCAGTTCGTTCTTATGCTCGGTGTAGAACGATTGCATGTAGTTTTCACACAACTAGACTACCGCCGAAAGCTCTACTCCTTTTCAACCGTCTCTATCCACTATACTGGTTCCCTCTCTGGAACTATCTGTATAATTTCTCTTCTATACCATTTCTATGGTTTCTCATGTTTCTCAAGTATCTGTGTTGTATTCACTACGGCTTCTTAATGTCTCGATTTTCACATTTCTTATGGCTTCTCTTCTCCATTCTTCTTCTCCTCATCTCTTCTGACACTTCTGTGACTTCTCATATACTTTCCTCGCCATTCTCCCATGGCCTCTAGTCTAACTTATTTTTCTTACTTCTCCTTTTATCCTCATCTCCTCCTCTACTACAGAACCCTATCGTTCAGGTGTACTCAGTTCTCTTTACATGTGTTCAGTGCAGAGCGATTACACATAAGTCTCCAAAAGACTTAGCTACCGCCGCCATTATTCTATACATACTATGAGTCCTGTCCTCTCACGGCGTCTTCCTTTCTCAACTTCACTTACTTACTCATAAACTCCAATATTTTCACCATTGTGGCCTCTTTGGTTCTGGTGGCCTCTTTGGTTCTGGCTCTAAGCGTGTCCAACGCTAACTGTTTATCGATATTTTGATTTTCCTCTACTCTTCTGGTTTTGTCAACACTTTGCTTCCTCTCTACCTCTCGTATCTCCCGAGTTTCTCTCAACCTCTCTATTCCTTACTTCTTCAACCGTTTGCCTCGGTTTCTCTCTCTCGTCAATTAGTTTATTCTTCGTCCGACTTCTCCTAATCTCTTCAATGCAACCCCTCGATGTATAATCCTCTCGATGCGTCCTTTTTGTACTCAGTGGTACCTTCGATTTTCTAACGCTGCTACTAATTGACGCGTCTCTGATTTTACACACGTCTTTACCACTTTTCAATGGGATTCTTGATTTTTCTTCGTTTCTTAGTTTCTTCGTCACTACTGGATCGATTTCTCCTTCGACCTGTATTTTCTCTTCTACTGTTATTTCTATTTGTTTCCGTATCTCTACTCTTAGATCGGTACTCTCTTCGATCTCTAGTTCCTCTTCTGTTCTACTTCTTCTTCAACTCTTTGTATTTTCTGTCGATAAATCTGCAAAGTGCAGTTATCTCTTTCTTGTCCTCTCTTCTACCACTATTTCTTCGTCTATGGGACCTTCCATCCTTGTGCCTGCGACTACCATAGTAATCTTCGTCAGACTCTGACCAGTCTGAGTACCCTGATAAGGACGTGTCCAAATCTTTGTTTTCTACTCCTGTTATGTCTATGATCGATTTTGTCTACTTCTCTTGACCGGCTCTTCCTCTTTGGCCTCACCTCTAACTGTGTTGTATTTCTCAACTTTGCGAGGCGCCTTTCATAATCGGACGAATCGTTTGATGATGTCCAACGTCTCTTCGTCCCTCGTTCCCTGTATATTTTGTTGTTCTGCGTTTCTTTCCTGCTCTTGTTCTCTTAACCTCTCTTCTCTATCCTGTAACCTTTGCTCATATTCCATCATTGGCATGTCTGCCGCACTCTCGGAGTTATCCTTCTCAGTTCTCACTCTTCTTGTCTCTTCTGAGATATCATTATCCTGTGTATTGTCATGTGCATCATGTATTACCTCTCTCCTATCTTTCTCTCGCGTATCTCTTCTTGTTCTTGATGAATGTTTTTAGGGGTAGGGTTAACCAACTAGATGTTACCCTGAGTTCTGCATGCTCTTGTGCTCTAGTTGTTATACGGTGTCCTGCTTCTCCCGGTCTGTATGTTTCTCCATCTGAACTGGTGTTCGTAAAACTTTCATCAGTGTACTCCGGGACTACTACACAGTTGTCTCCTTTCCTGTTGAGACTCCAATCACTGTCTTTAGGTGTTGTCTCCTTCTTATGTATAACAGTGTGTTTATGTCTGTTGTTGTACTTCCATGGTCCCTGTATACTGAATGGTGTGTTGGTGAACGTCACTATATATTTTTCCTTTTCTATTTTCGTATCCTTCCTCTTATACGCCTTCGCTGGTCTTTGTTTCTCTTGCCGGGGTGTCTGCAACGGTTCGTCACTTTTATTATTTTGTCTGCTGTTACCCTTGTGCTGTGGTGTTGTCATACCTTTATGTGCAAGTGTCCGTTCTCGTGCATTCTTTGATGTTTTATCTCTATATGTATTTTTGACTTTATTTTCCAGTACCTGTGGGTACGTTTCCTTTGCTTTCTTGATGTCTTTAGCATTTTGTGGTTGAACTCGCTCATGTCTGTCTGACACCAAGTGTGACGCTACTCTGTCCATCTCCGTTTGTGTCGTTGTATCCACTTTCAGCTGCACGATGTTTATAGTTCCTAGATTTCGATGTGGTCGTCTGACATTCTCGCTTTTCTCACTGCAGGTTCTCTTCCCGAACCTTATTGGACATATGTGTAGTTTCTGTCCGTTGTCCATTGTAATTCTACAGTTTTTCCCACTTCTTGTCTTCATATTGCTTATCCGCTACGTTGTTCCCTTTCTTATTTCGGATATGAAGTCTCTCACTGCTATCCTATGTCTTCTTCTTTCCAAGCTGTTCCAATCTGCACCTTTCCCAACTGTGTCTCTTTCCAATTTTCTGTGGTATGGTTGGTAGTTATATTTATCATGTGCTTTTCCTAACATGTTGTGACAAAATCAGACCCGTGCTTTTTTATAACTCTAATTCACTCCGGCAGTATCGCTTCATTTCTCTCTTTCATCGTCCTTTTATTTGGCATAATTTTTGACCTTTCATTCATTATTTTACTCTCTATGCTGAATCTAGTAGTAGGGTGAAGTCTCTAACACTCCACTCCCCTACGGAAGTATCAGCTATGAGACTATCTTTATCTTGTTTACTATCCCAGACTGGGTTCATGTTCCGCCAGGTAATTAGCGTGACGTTCCAACATTTGACTCCAGGTGGATAGCGACCATCCCTATGTTTGCAGAAGACGGGAGTGCACGATAGACTTAAAGAAAGCCTCATTGTCTGTCGGTGACCTTGTCTGGTAGACAGACGAAAAACACAGGTGATAAATTCGCTTACGCTGGCCCCTGTCTGTATCAAGATTACAGATAACCCGTCTGGGCGGAAGGTATTATCGAGGGATGAGTCACAGATCTGTTTGTATGAAGAGGCCATCGGAAGTATTACGACTTATTAGACAGAGTTCACGCGTGGAATATTAATGTAATATTTTAAAACACGTCGGGGATATTTTGAATTAAAACACCCCAACCCAGTGCTAGAGAGAATTGATTGGGTTGATTTGAGATGCCGGAATAAACAATGAATTCCATTGGAACATTCGGGGGAAGTACAATCTGTCATTGAACTGAGAAGTGGGAAATATAATCTAGCGAACTCAGAGACACGAACAGACAGCTTCGCAACTTCAAACGAGCAACTACCAAACAGTCAGAAAGATAAGGATCGGACCCAGAATTCCTTACTTATAATTGACAGATCGAAGTATTTGGGAAACTTAAAACCTTAAAAAGTAAGCCCGCCTTTATAAATACCGAGACTGTATACTTAAGGGACCAGGACTTTAAAATAACAAGACTGGAAACCTAGGAATTGGATCACAAGTCATAGAGGAATTAAACTCAAGTTTTCCCAGGCCAAGGGTTTTCGCAGAACACCCGCCGTCAGAGGAATTAACTCTAATTTCCCAGACCAAAGTGATTTCGAAGCTTCTAATACAGAGCTGCGTCCAACCAAAGCTGTGTAGGGAGATTGTATAACCCATACATTTGGGGTAAGTTGTGAACATTTATTTTATAAATGTGAAATTTGACGTGTTTCTTGCTTAGTGGTTATAAATGAGGCTGGCAACCCCACATATGAAAAGAGTATATTAATGAACCACTACAGCAAGTGCTGGTGATTGTTTCTTGCTAGTCTTGCGGGAAAACCCGACAGCAGAAGTGACCCCAGACTCCGGCTGGAACAGTGATGAGTGAACTCCCTTAAGGTAGAAGTGTCATTAACCTTCTATCTACATTTCTGCCAATAGTAATCTTGTGCAAAGGTAAACACCTTTGACTACCAAGTTTAGATCCTCTTGAGTTTTGGCCATTGTTGAACCACTATTGCAAAGCAGGGGAGGCAATCCGTGACACATGTGCACACGTGGTTGTCCTCCACTTGCTGTATAGCACTGTCCTTTCCTCCAAGACTTACCATTATTCATTCACTGCTTATGCTAATATTTGTTATATTTCCATTTCTCCATTTTGCATTCATTACAGATGTTTCTCCTCTCGTGCGTGTGTTGTCTGTTCCTGTCTACAACTGAGCTATCCCAAATCATTTCCCTTTTTCCGTATTCTTGACATGTTTGTTGTTGCGGTCCTTCCATGTCAAACCAACTTCCACGCTGGTGTACTCTGGCCCATTCTCTATTCTGATAACGAGACCTTCCATGTCAAACAAACTTCCACGATGGTGTACTCTGGCCCATTCTCTATTCTGATAACGAGACCTTCCATGTCAAACAAACTTCCACGATGGTGTACTCTGGCCCATTCTCTATTCTGATAACGAGACCTTCCATGTCAAACAAACTTCCACGATGGTGTACTCTGGCCCATTCTCTATTCTGATAACGAGACCTTCCGTTACTCTTGCCCTCATCGGTCTCTCTTAATGAGCAGGTCTGTCTTTTCCCTGAGGGAATGTTTTTGCGTGTCGGAACATCCCGTAGGTTCCCGTGTTGTGTCTGCAAGTATTCTGAGTTTTTGTACGGGGGTAATGTCCTAGCAATCTGAAAACAAGTTAAGATCAAAACATTTCACATGAAAATAATGCATGTAAATATTTCACCAAACAAATCCATAATATGAGAACCACTGATGACGCAAATATAAGAGAAAAAATTCTAAATGTAAACATAACTATAAACTTAACTAATTCTTAAATATAAATTAACTAACTAAAGTGTTTGTTTTGTACTACCAAAGTGTTTTGTACTACTAAAGTGTTTTGTACTACTAAAGTGTTTTGTACTACTAAAGTGTTTTGTACTACTAAAGTGTTTTGTACTACTGTACTAAAGTGTTTTGTACTACTAAAGTGTTTTGTACTACTGTACTAAAGTGTTTTGTACTACTAAAGTGTTTTGTACTACTAAAGTGTTTTGTACTACTAAAGTGTTTTGTACTACTAAAGTGTTTTGTACTACTGTACTAAAGTGTTTTGTACTACTGTACTAAAGTGTTTTGTACTACTAAAGTGTTTTGTACTACTGTACTAAAGTGTTTTGTACTACTAAAGTGTTTTGTACTACTAAAGAGTTTTGTACTACTAAAGTGTTTTGTACTACTAAAGTGTTTTGTACTACTGTACTAAAGTGTTTTGTACTACTAAAGTGTTTTGTACTACTAAAGAGTTTTGTACTACTAAAGTGTTTTGTACTACTAAAGTGTTTTGTACTACTAAAGTGTTTTGTACTACTAAAGAGTTTTGTACTACGAAAGAGTTTTGTACTCCTGTATTAAAGTGTTTTGTACTACTAAAGAGTTTTGTACTACTAAAGAGTTTTGTACTACTAAAGTGTTTTGTACTACTAAAGTGTTTTGTACTACTAAAGAGTTTTGTACTACTGTACTAAAGTGTTTTGTACTACTAAAGAGTTTTGTACTACTAAAGAGTTTTGTACTACTAAAGTGTTTTTTACTACTAAAGTGTTTTGTACTACTAAAGAGTTTTGTACTACTGTACTAAAGTGTCACCCGTGTGTTACCGGGGCCCGAAAGGGGAGCAAAGAATAGTAACACTGCACCCTACCACGCATGTCGTAAAAAGCGACTAAGGAGGGTATGGGCATGGGGCTGTTTACCCCATCCCGTAAAAAATTTTTGCACAGTGGGCTGATCACCTGCTTGCCAACCAATCTGATTACGGAAACAATGATAGATTGTTTGGTCTGTTTTTGTTCCACAAACACGCCACTAGGCGTGGTGGAAACAGCGATAGATTGATCAATTTGTTGTTGCCCTAAAACGCCACTAGGCGTACTGGCCACATACTGCTTTGCCGGTTGATGGCTAAGGATGGAAGAAGAAGAAGAAGTACTAAAGTGTTTTGTACTACTAAAGTGTTTTGTACTACTAAAGAGTTTTGTACTACTAAAGTGTTTTGTACTACTAAAGTGTTTTGTACTACTAAAGTGTTTTGTACTACTAAAGAGTTTTGTACTACTGTACTAAAGTGTTTTGTACTACTAAAGAGTTTTGTACTACTAAAGTGTTTTGTACTACTGTACTAAAGAGTTTTGTACTACTAAAGTGTTTTGTACTACTAAAGTGTTTTGTACTACTAAAGTGTTTTGTACTACTGTACTAAAGTGTTTTGTACTACTAAAGAGTTTTGTACTACTGTACTAAAGTGTTTTGTACTACTGTACTAAAGTGTTTTGTACTACTAAAGAGTTTTGTACTACTGTATTAAAGTGTTTTGTACTACTGTACTAAAGTGTTTTGCTTGTCTGTCTGTTCCGGGAAGTGCTCTTTCTTGATCTCCCTGCTTCACTTTATTTATAGCGCGACCCAATTTCTGGACCTTCATGATACCGAATTTCGCGAAGGTATGTCACTTTGTATAAATCTTTACACGGACGCGTGTGCCATGACACTATAAGTATGTCAGATGTTGCATGCATGCCTGTCAAGGTATACCTGTGGTTAAATGGGAGTGTCCGTAGAAAGCTTCACCTTGATGTAGGACCTCTTGACTTATTGCTGTATCTTGTACTCTTCGACGACTTGATTATTTTTCTCTTCGACGACTTGATTATTTTTCTCTTCGACGACTTGATTACTTTTCTCTTCGACGACTTGATTACTTTTCTCTTCGACGACTTGATTACTTTTCTCTTCGACGACTTGATTATTTTTCTCTTCGACGACTTGATTATTTTTCTCTTCGACGACTTGATTACTTTCTTTGATGCAGGACCTTTTGACTATAAATTAATATCAGCTAATATCAATCATCTAGTCCTCTCAATACAGAACAAGCACAACATTAAGATTATCTCAGAGCTGTGTGCTTTCTGTGCTTCTCTATGGTGCGGAATGATGGAGAGTTACAGAGAAGGAAATGTCGAAATTGTCCTCTTTTCACACAACATGCCTAAGAAAAATTCACCGAATCTTTTGGCCGAATACCATCACCAACCAAGATCTTACTCGGAGCAACCAAGAGGACATGCACACCATCATAGCTGGCAGACGCTGGAGCTTGGTTGGCTACGTCTTCAGAAGAGACCCCGATGCCATCACAAGAACAGCTATGCTTTGGACCCCTGAAGGAAAACGAAAGAGAGGCCGACCAAAAACAACCTGTCGGAGGACTGTGGAGGCTGAGATGCAAAGAATGAACCAGAGTTTGGGCACTGTACGAAGGATGGCCACCGACCAAGCAAAGTGGAATCAATTTGTTGTTGCCCTACAAGACGCCACTAGGCGTGATGCCCACTGACTGCTTTGACGGTCGGCAGCTAAGGATCAAAGAAGAAGAATATCAATCATAAAAATCAACCTCTTAAAAATAAATCTAACTGAATCTTCCCTCTTAACCAACCTAACTGCTACATATATGTATGTACGTATGTGTGTATTTATGTGTGTGTTGGCTTGTACCGTCGCGTGTTTCTTTATCCTTGTATTTGCAGTTATATCTCTTTATAATGTTGATGACTAAATTGTAATGTCTACTACGTGGAATAGTTTTCCTTTGTATTGTAAGCAAATTTACTTTTAAGAATTTAAAAAAAATGTATCCTTAAAAACAAAAAAAACACATGGATGAATGATGGAGTACTGTACCAATGGGACGGACCTATGATGCCAGGTTTGAATGCGGCCCACTATTGACAATGGTGCCAAAGGGTCCGTTACGACCAATATTTCCAAAATGATATTGTTTTGTTATTTTTTATTTACCTCAACACTGAAATGCTTCTTTCCTTTTTAATGCCTTTAGTAATTAAATGTCTCCACTATTTTCTCAACAAAATAAATGTAGTAAAATATAACCATAACAAAAATTTAATAACATTATGCCCATAATGTAACTGCTTGGCAATTCTAAAAACTTCAGAAATCCCTTACTAGTGATCTCCCCCCGTTGTGATCTATCGTTCCTTCTTCATTAAATTTCTCGTCACCCCCCTGTAAAGCATATAATTCATACCTGCATAACGTACGGACTGTGAGCAGCACGTGGCGGATTTTTTGTAAACAAATTTTTATAACATTTATTTTTTTATTTTACAAAGTACAGACTGTTTTCCACTTACGATGAGGTTACGCTCTGACAACACCGTCGTAAGTCGAAAAGGTGTCGAAAATTACTAATAACTAAATGAACCGTTAAGGATATGTTAACAATTGAAATGCCTGAATGCAAAAATATGTTTTGTTCATATTTTTAAAGAGTTTTACTCTTTCTTTATAGCGAAATAAAACAATGTAAACATTATAACATAAAAAGTTACTATAATGAATAATGAATTAATATATAAATACAATTTACGACCGAGCGTTGGCAATGGAAAACGATATAATAGGGTTAATGGAGTGGGCGTCATGTCCCATACATCGTTAAGTCGACAGCAGTATGTTTAATTATGTAATACAAAATGTATTTAAAAAAATTTTAAACACACGCTTTTACTGCACTAAAAAGCCAAAAAATAATTTTTCAAGGAGTTTATAGCTTGCAGTCAAAAAATATAACACCAAATTGACAAATAAAATCCAGAAAATAAAATCCAGAAAAAGAAACTGCACATGCATGACCTCATCTATTTTGACATACTCAATGATTTTTTTTTCCTATTTGTATTTTAACCTGTTGTAGCTGCTGTAGGATTTCGTAATGTTCTCAGCAGAATGAAATAATAATCAGAAAAGGTTGAAAATTATCCGAATAACTTGTACTAGGAAACGGTAATCTTTAAATTACCGAAGATGAAAGAGCGGTCGAGAATTATATACCTTACATGTTCCTACAGTAAAAAAAAAAAAATGATGCGGCCAAAAATACAGACTATTGTTTTTATTTTTATTCATTTTAATATTTTTACGACTGATTATTGTATTGTCATGGGGAATACACAACTTTGCCAAGTTTCAGAGCTATTGCTCATCTGAAAGTGATTGAAAAATCGATCGCAATATTTGAAAGTGACACGAAAGTGACATGAAAGTGACATACAAGACATGTTAAATAAAAGCGTGTAATAAAAATTTAGAGTTTAATGATTTAAAAAATTGATTTTTTGAAGTGGTTCCGTAAACACGTTTACAGGCTTAGATAACATGATTTGGTATTTGACCAAGTGATTGCTGTTAAGGAAACAATAAACTTAATTTTGTAGAGTAATTTTGAATACACGTTTACTGACTACGTTTCGGTTTTTAATCATACCGATCGCCGTGGACACAACAATGGCCGAACGTTTTCACACATGCTACTCGCTATTTCTATACGCTGGAACACCTCAATTATGACCACGGCGCTGAGAAACAAAGTTAGCGTTGTTTCACTGAAAATGGCCTGCCCCAATGTGCTGTATTTCCCGTGTACAGTGAACGATTTCAGTGCACCTTACTAGTCTTTGTAGCTGTCTGTTCCAGTAGCAACATTTTTATTTTTTATAATAATTATAATAGTCCCTTCAGTCATAACTGACAATGGGAATGCGCCCCTGAGGTTACAGTCCTCAGCTGCTTATTTTCCTTTCGGCGTTTTCTCCTCTCTTCGGCATGTTGTGTGAGCCTCTTTTCGCTCAATCTGAGGTGGCGCCGTAAATAGCAACGCCACTTGGTGCGATCGGCAGCTTTATCCTCCTACGTTGCTGGATTTATGTCCAGTGCCCTCATATCTCTCTTGCACACATCTTTGAACCTCATCTGCGGTCGTCCAACTGTTGTTTTGCCATCTGCTAGTTGCCCGTAGAAGATATCTTTCGGGATGCGACCATCTTACATGCGGCGGACATGGCCAAGCCAGCGTTGTCTGCGCTGTCTAAGCAGTGTATACATGCTTTGAAGGCCAGCACTGACAACACCTCGACATCTGTCACTTTATCTTTCCATGAGATGCCGAGGATGTAGCGTAGACACCGTAAATGGAAACCTACTATTGAGCGTTCTTTCTTACTTAGCATAGGTTGTCCAAGTCTCGCTGCCATATAGGAGAGTGCTGGTGACGCAGGCGTTATATACCGCAGCCTTGGTCTTCGTTGTGAGTTTGGAGTTTCCCCAAACACGCGATGTGAGGCGGGCAAAGGTAGCTGCAGCTTTGTCAATGCGGCTGTCAATTTCTGTGTCTAGTGAGAGTTTGTCATTGATGGTAGACCCCAGGTATGTGAAGTGGTGCACCACTGCCAATTAATAGTTATCGATAGTGATAACTGGTGGAGCACCCGCATCCCGACTGAGCATATTCGTTTTCTTTAGACTTATTGTGAGGCCAAATTCCTTGCATGCTTGGGTGAAGCGATTCATCAAGCTCTGAAGCTCCTATTGGCTTTGAGTGACGACTGCAGCGTCATCAGCGAACAACAAGTCCCTTATGATGACCCTTCTGATTTTTTATTTTGGCTTCAGCCTTGAAAGATTAAACAGACGGCCATCTGACCTAGTGTGAAGGCATATTTCTTCAGCTGCATCTCTGAATGCATGTTTCAGGAGTAAGGCAAAGAAGATCCCGAAGAGTGTTGGAGCCAGAACACAGCCTTGTTTAACGCCACTTCGTATGTCAAAGTGTTGTGACGTGCTTCCAGCATATTGGACTGTTCCCTTCATGTCGTCGTGGAATGACTTTATCATTTCCAGCAGTTTAGCAGGGCAGCCTATTTTCAGGAGGATTTTGAAGAGGGGATCCCTACTAACCAGGTCAAATGCTTTTGTGAGGTCTATAAAGGCGATATATAAGGGCCTTTTCTGGTATCTTGATTTTTCCTGAAGCTGGCGGACAGAGAAGATCATGTCTGTTGTTGATCCACCAGATCGGAATCCATACTGTGACTCTGGATATATGCGCTCAGCTAACTTGTGTAGTCGCATTAAGATGACTCCGGCAACAACCTTACCAACAATACTAAAGAGAGAGATGCCTCTGTAGTTATTGCAATCACTTCTGTCTCCTTTATTTTTATACAGTGTTACAATCTTGGCATCTCGCATGTCTTAAGGAATAATTGTCTCTTCCCAGCACTGGCACAGCACCCTATGCAGAGGATGTAATAGCGTGCTCTTACAGCATTTGATTAAACCAGGAGGAATCCCATCACTGCCTGGTGCGTTGCCAGAGGTCAACTATCAATGGCCTTGCTGAGTTCCTCTAATGTTGGATCGGCATCCAGCTCCTTCATAGTTGGCAGACATTTGACAGCATCAAGGGCTGCAGGCGTAACGGTATTTTTTCTAGCGTAAAGCTCAGAGTAGTGCTCGACCCACCTCTCGATCTGCTTACCCTTATCGGTTAGCTTCTCTCCGCTGATAGTTTTTAGCGGTACCGTCTTGATTTTTTGGGGACCAAGGGCTTTCTTTATACCGTCATCCATTTGTCTAATGTTACCTGTTTGTGCTTCGGACTGGATGCTCTCACTGAGCTGGAGCAAATAGTCATTTGCACAGCATCGAGCATTTTGTTGAACTTTGCTTCTCGTAGCAGGATCTGTTGGGTTCTAGCACTCGGCGAACGTTTGTATTCATTCGCAGCACTGTGCTTAGCTCCAATGACAGGTGTCATCACATCTGATGAAGCATCAAACCAGTCATGTGACTTTGCTGTTTTCTTACCAAAGGTGGCAAGTGCAGTACTTTGAATGGTGTTTCGTAGATGCTCCCAGTTCTCTGTAACAGTATCACCATGCTGAGGTGTTGCCGTCATTTTTGACGGTTCCAGAAGATGTAAATCTATTTAATACTTTTGATAATCGAAGGTACAGAACTGCATGTTAACTCCCTGACACAGGTTGATTAGGGGTTACCTTCCCTGTGTTTATTCTTTTGTGGTTGATCTGTCTTAAGACGGGGTAGTTAACTGTTCTCAAATCTGTTCTGTCTACGCATGCGCTAGTTTTTAGCGCGAACCGAGTAGACTTCCATCTGGGAGTGATGAGCTGATTTCTGCCGGACGAAGATGTCCGTTGTTCTTCTCTGCATTATCTGGCGGAAAGATAGTCTTGTGATGTTAGTGATTTTCCCCAGAGTTATTCGGTTCGTCTAGTATGACGACAGGTGTTATTTGTGTATTTCTCGGAATTCTGTCCAAGGTAAAATAACTTAATTATTATGCAAAGTTTGCAGAACATTTAGTATGAACCTGTGAGTAGCGCTCACAGTTCTTGTGATGCAGAGTCCATTATGTGTGCTTGACGTAGCCAATTAAGTCTATTCGTTGAAGTACTTTATAGAAGCACAATGAACGTATATTGATATGAAACCCGCAGGATGGCGGTATGTTTCAGCATGGAAGAGAATACATGCCTATGGAAAAAATGTACAGTTGTTTATCAACCATTATAAGGCCCGTCATTACGGCCTATAACTTTGAGCAGAAGATGAAGTGCCTGGCGGGTGAAGCCAGATGAAGTCTTGACTTTATTTACAAGTTCACAGACTTCAATGTTACTTACTTACTTAGTCGTTCCCCTTCTACCGTGAGGTGTAGAGGTTTGGAAGAGAGAGCGCCAGACTATCCTATCGGCTGTCTTCCTCCTGGCCTGGTTCCATTCTAGTCCTCGATCCTTCAAAGATTGTCTAATGTTGTCCTCCCAGCGGATTCTGGGTCGTCCTCGGGGTCTGGATCCTTGGCTCTTTGTTTCCCATGCTTGTCGTGGTATCCGATCTTCTCCCATTCTGCAGACATGGCCAAACCATCTTAATTGGGACTGTTCTACTTGGGTCTGCAGGGGGTAGGATTTAAGGCCTTGACGTATCGTCTGGTTGCGTACCATGTCTCTTCTTGTTGACTTCAATGTTAAGCAACTATATTTGTTAAAGGGCTACCTGACGCGTTCAGTCATGGGCCCTGAGCTACAGTAGGAAAAGTATATGTTGTCAAGCCAGCGTTATTAGCATCATACCTACGAGCTTTACAAAACTGATGATGCTCGAGGTTCCTAATTATTACCACATATGAACAGTTGTTAAAGGACAGACCATTGTCGATAACGTCCTTATAGATAACGTCCTTCTTACAACACACTTTATTAATGCATTCTTTGTTTATATGTTCTTTGTTTACATGTTGTGTTAGTGTGTGTTTCGCGGGTTGGTTGGGCAGGTGACTCCGTTAGAAGATACCACGTGACTTGTGATCTGTTTTGATTTTTCGCAGTTATCATTGTAATTTTTTACAACATTAGATTTAGTTAAGCTTTATTTATCATTTGACTTCTGTGAACGTTTTCGGTTGTTATACATTCTTGTCTTTGTATTGTTATCGTCTACTTGTTCATCATACACAGTCCATATATATACTTGGTCATGGATTATTATTGTTGATATGATGCACTTTTCAGATAGAGGTTATTTATGATCATATTATTATAAAGAAACAAGGTGATTATACAAGTTCAAGCTTCATAATGCCAGATGTTTTGCCAGTCATTTCCAATATATATGATGTCCTTGATTCTCGTCCATTTGACTGTAACTGTTGATGTCCCTGTGTCTCGTAAATAAATGGTTGAAAGTTCCAGCAGTTTCTACAATTACTGACTACTGCATGTGAGTGAGTGGGTGCCTTGTTTATCTATCAAAGAGCCTAAACGCATTCGTGTCTCTACACACCCACATCACTTGTCAACCACACAAACTTCGATGACCTCACATAAAAGAAATGTCTGATGTTCGGATTTCAACATGACACCCTGTTAGCGCCTCAACGCCTGGTGAGCTAATCACGCATGCCAAAACTGTTTGGCCCAGGTCGGACTGACTACAACAGTACACAGAAAAGATATTGTTACGTTCCTACATAACATAACGTAAATCCCACCTTAACATTTGTGGTGGCCGTAAATATACGGTAACATTTGTGGTAGGCCAGATCAGTGGTTCTAAAGCTGTCCATTGGACTGATTGAGGACATTATTTGATGATAACACACATTGATGATGATCTACACATTGGACACTGGACAAGATCATTTATACTGTTCAGCACATAACAGCAACACACCTTCAACAGTTTGAAACTCGTCGATGACCTTCATTGTGAACGATCACGACTTGTGTTTACATACAAGTTCAGCTGTTGTTGACAAGTCTCATCACTGTAATTGTCAACGGTGGAGCTTCCTCGCATTGCTATATATTGTCAGACACCATTGTTGACTAAGGCCAGGAATATATCTAAGATAAGTGGCGGTTTGTTTTTCGGAAACTTTGTACCGTTATATTGTGAATAACTGAGCCTTCTTACAACACACTTTATTAGTGCATTCTTTGTTTACATGTTCTTTGTTTACATGTTGTGTTAGTGTGTGTTTCGCGGGCTGGTTGGGCAGGTGACTCCGTTAGAAGATACCACGTGACAGAGATTCTATCGAGAGCGTTTTCTGTAGGGACTGCGCATATTTCCCACAGCGGCAATTGCGAGCGACGTGTGTTGCTACTTTTCATTTTTTTTTCTTAGCTGTGACGAGATGTGTTAGTGTCGTTTTCTTTATTTTTTCCCATTTGTTTATTTTCGATTTGTTTTGTTTGTATCTGTCCGCCTCTCCTTCCTTTCATTTATTTGTATACACCCTTTTTGTTTATAACAGTGTTGTGATCTGTTTTGATTTTTCGCAGTTATCATTGTAATTTTTTACAACATTAGATTTAGTTAAGCTTTATTTATCATTTGACTTCTGCGAACGTTTTCGGTTGTTATACATTCTTGTCTTTGTATTGTTATCGTCTACTTGTTCATCATACACAGTCTATATATATACTTGGTCATGGATTATTATTGTTGATATGATGCACTTTTCAGATAGAGGTTATTTATGATCATATTATTATAAAGAAACAAGGTGATTATACAAGTTTTTGATTAAAAGACTTGTCTCCCACGGAGATTGGGATAGAATAAAGTGAAGTGAGTATACAAGTCTAGGATTACAGACTTGTCTCCCATTGAGGTTGAGATAAGGTAATTTATTCAATTTTTCAGGACTGATCTCATATTATTAGACAGGATGTCTACATTGGATGTCTTTATTGAGCAAGGGAAATCCCTTGGCAAAACTGGTGAGAAATTGGAAGAGTTTGCACTTGCTCAATATGCCAAGGCACAGAAGGCTGAAGAGAAAATGATGCAAATGCAGTTGGACAGAGAAGCTGAAGATAGACGAATACAGCAACAAAGAGAAGCTGAAGAGAGAAAACTTCAAGCTGCTGCTGAAGCTGAAAATAAAAGATTAGACAGAGAAGCTGCTGCTGCTGCTGAGGAGAGAAAACATCAAGCTGATGCTGCTGCTGAGGAGAGAAAACTTCAAGCTACTGCTGAGAAGAGAAAACTTCAAGCTGCTGCTGCTGCTGAGGAGAGAAAACTTCAAGCTGCTGCTGCTGCTGAAGAGAGAAAACTTCAAGCTGCTGCTGAGGAAAGGAAAGCACAAATGGAACATGAGGAAAAACTATTAGCTTTGGAGGTGGAGAAATTAAAGGTGATAAATATGAGTTCTCCTGAAGCAACTTCGGGTAAGATAAAGGAGAATACTTACAAGGTCAAATTACCTCCTTTCAACCCTCTAAAGGACGACATAACCTTCTACCTGGATAGATTTCAATTAACATTCGTAGCGCATAAGGTAGATAAGGAACAATATGTCGGACAACTGATGGATTTACTTTCAGGTGAACCATTGAGTACTGTAATGGCAGTAGAGGAAACTGATAGAACTAATTATGATGTTGTCAGGGCAACATTACTTAAGAGATATCAATTAAAAGAAGAAGATTATCGTCTTCGTTTTAAGACAATGCTACCAGAAACTGGAGTAGAGTTCTCTGACTTTATTACTAAGATACGTCTTACATTCACACGGTGGATTGAGCTGTCTAAAACAGAAAAATCATATGAAGCCCTTATGGACTTATTACTTCGAGATAAAGTTATGTCATCTGTCAATGAGTCTTTCCTTGCTTTTATTCATGAGCGTAAACCTAAAGACATAAAAGACATGGAAGAATACTGTTGCCAGTATGTAATTGCACATCCCCATGCTACTGTTAGCAATGCTAAGGTGAAAGAAGAATTGCCGGTTGCTTCTGCAGCAATATATGGCCCTAACTTTATGAATAAATTCCAAGGTGCTCAACACAACTTCAATAAGAAGAGCAATCGTAATTATGATCAGAATCAGGGTAACCCATCACATAATGGGTCTTTTTCAAAGACCTGGAGGCGATCTGATAGTCCTCGTTATTTCGGGTCCTATAATTATGGAAATTTGCGGAGAGGTAGTCACTATAGACACTTTCAAGGCTATCCTTCGCTGGGGCATCGAAACTAAACAGGTAAACGCTATGATCATTGGGGTAATGACAATAGTGATTATGGAAACTGGGATTCGAACCAGAGCGGTGGTCAAGGTAGATCAAACTATGATAATTTCAGAGGGAATAATAATCGTGGTAGAGCTCAATACAAGGAAAAGAGATCACATCACCAGGGAAACTCTGTACAACAAGAGTCTCATGTTGCTAATAATCAAGTGAACGATAATAAAAATTCTAATGCTGTCACTTGTGCTGCTTTTGACTTTGGGAGAGCATCTAAATGCACCCAATGCTCAACATTATTTGAACCGACTACGGTAACTACTTTGAGTTGTGGTCACCCTCTGCCCGCTCTCCTTGCTGCAATTGCGCATGACGGGAGAGGATCGCTTATCTTGCATAGAGGTCTCGTGAATGGTAACCCAGTGTCATTACTATTTGATTCTGGGTGCACTACTATTGGGGTTAAGCAATTTCTTATAGATCCTCGCTGTGCCACAGGGAAAATAGTTAAATGTGTAACATTTGGTGGCACACTTGAAAAGTACTCGACCGCTATTATTCACATTGCTACTCCTTTCATTACGGGAGATGTCCATGCGTGTCTTCTACCTAACCCTATTGCGGATCTTATAATCGGTCGTATTCACGGGGTTAAGGAATACACCCCGCAACAAATTGCTGCTTGGGAAGAACGGAATATGCAAACAGCCAATGCAGTGGTAACAAGAGCACAAGCTCTTATTCCTCAAACTTCATCTACTGAAGTTAATGAAGTAGTTAGCCAAGATGATCACTTGAAGATTTCGCATGACTCGTTTGTGAAACTACAAGAAAAAGACCCTTCTTTAAAGAAATTCTTTCTTCTCGCTAAAAGCGGTGATCCGAATCGGAATACAAATCGGAAATCATATATCACTATGAAGAATGGTATACTAGTGCGTATGGTACAACACTCAGTCGCGACTATGTATTCTCAAATTCTCGTGCCGAAAAGTATGAGAGCTTTAATTCTTCAACATGCACACGATTCTCAGTGTTCTGGACACATGGGTTTTTCCCGAACTAAGTCGAGAGTTCTGGGATCTTTATTTTGGCCATTTGTCAATAAAGACATACGAATTTATTGCCGGTCTTGCAAAATATGTCAAGAGGTAAAGTCTAGAGGTCCACGGCATGCTGCGCCTATTCAGACAGCAGACATTCCTATCCGGCCGTTTCAGAAAATGGCCATAGATATCATTGGCCCTTTTAAGACTAAATCGGCCAGGGGACATCAATTTATCCTTACGTGCGTTGATATGTGCACGCGTTGGCCAGAGGCTATTCCTCTTAAGAGCATTTCCACTGCTGATATCGCAGACGCTCTTTGGCTTATATTTTCTCATTTAGGTTTTCCTGGGGAAATATTGTCAGACCATGGCACACAATTGATATCAGAGACAATGTCGCAGGTAATGTCTACTCTGCACATTAAGAGATCTCTGAGTAGTATTTATCACCCAATGTCTAATGGGTTAGTTGAGCGTCTTAATAGAACACTCAAGAACTTACTGGGGAAGATAACTGAGGATCATCCTCAGGATTGGGACAGGGTCCTACCCGCGGCTCTCTTTGCCTATAGGGAGGTCCCCAACAAACATACACGATTTTCTCCTTTTGAACTTGTCTTTGGCGCGCGACCCCGCGGTCCTATGTCTTTGCTGCATGATCTTATAACTGCTGATAATATCGACAATGACACACAATCTTCATATGAGTATGTCATTGCTCTCAGGAAAAAAATTATTGAAGCATGCAAGCTAGCAACTTCATCATCCGAATTTGCTAAGGAAAAGGCAAGGCTTTTTGCTAATAAGAAGAGACGCCTACGTCAACTTTGTCCTGGAGACAAAGCGTTTGTTTTACTTCCTTCTAGGGAGAACAGACTGCTTATTACATGGAAAGGTCCATATACAATAGTCTCGAAGATTTCCGATGTCGACTATGTTGTCGATATTGATGGAAGGCATAAAACCTTCCATATAAATATGCTTACGGAATATCATGAGCGACCAGACTATTTGCAGCCTATTTTTCAGGCGACGGACGATTCTCCAGTCCAACAAGGTCATATCTCATCCCTGTCAGTTATACAGGATGAGGAAACTACTTTTTCGGATGTTAACCTACCTTTTCCTATGATTCCACTTACTTCTACGGAATCATGGAGAAACGTTACTGTTTCTTATAATTTGTCTTTTGAGGAACAGCGACAAATATCTTCTACGCTACAAGTATTTCAGGATGTCCTTACCGACATTCCTGGACACACACATGTCATTGAGCATGACATTATACTTACTGATCATAATCCGATCAGAGTAAGGCCTTATCCTATTCCTATTCATTTTCAAGCACAAGTTGAGAAAGAATTGGATGAAATGATACAATTGAAGATAATTGAACCATCCACCTTAGCACACTCTTCGTCCATGGTTATTGTTCAAAAGAAAGACAATAACATACGCCTTTGCGTAGATTATCGCAAATTAAACCAAGTTACGAAGTTCGACGCTGAACCTATGCCTTTATTAGAAGATCTACTTATTAGACTTTCTAACTCTCGATTCTTTACTAAGCTTGACTTGTCAAAAGGCTATTGGCAAGTTCCGTTAACTGAACACGCCAAACCTCTCACTGCTTTCTCAACACCTAGGGGTTTGTTTCAGACAAATTTTATGCCTTTCGGGCTTATGAACGCCCCGGCTACTTTCGTACGCATGATGCGTCGAATTCTCTCATATCGTTCAGATGTCATTGCATACTTAGATGACATATGTCTTTTCAGTAATACTTGGGAAGATCACAATTTGGGGTTAAATGAATTATGTCTATTAAATGTCTACTCTACGCGAGCATAATTTGACTGCAAAACCCTCTAAAGCCTATGTTGGGTTTAGCGAAATTTCTTTCCTGGGTCATCAAGTTGGTCATGGTCTATTGAAGACAGAGGACCAAAACATTTCTAAGATATTAAATATCTCTGTGCCTAAAACAAAGAAACAAGTACGTAGTCTTTTGGGATTAATACAATTCTACGGAAGATTCATTAAGAATCTATACTCTATCATGGCACCACTCTCAACCCTATTGAAGAAAGGGTCTCCTAACATGGTGCGCTGGTCTCAAGAATGTCAAGCTTCATTGGATCAGATTAAGAATTTGTTCTCATCCCCACCTATCTTAAGACTACCTATTACTGATAAGACTTTTGTTCTTCGTAGTGACGCCTCATCCACACTAATGCAAGAGTATTCAGGAACTCTGCATCCTGTAATGTATATTTCTAGGAAACTGAATGCGGCAGAAGGGAATTACTCGGTTTTAGACCGTGAGCTGTTGGCTATGGTTTGGTCAATACTTAAGTTACAAAGATTCCTTCTTGGTGCGCATTTCATTGTGGAAACAGACCAAAAAGCTCTTACAGCTATTCAGTGTAAGAATTTGAAGAGCTCGAGATCTACTCGATAGGCTATTGCTCTTCAACCTTTTCATTTCACGGTGCGAGCTATCCGTGGTCTGAATAATGTGATGGCAGACATACTGTCTAGATGCCCACATGAGTCCACTTAAGTCTTGTGTCCTAGTTTTTCCTGATACACTGCTAGACATATGTTCCTTCACTATACCTATATATATTAACACATTTGTTGTCAACTTAGAGTGGTAAATTAATTGTTTTCTTTCTCTATTACCATCTTTAATGTAATGGAGAAGGTTGAGTTGACATGATATAAAGGTCGAAAAAATTAATGCGGCCACATGTAACATGTATTAGTAATTATAGTACATTATAGCATGTTGCTAATTGTGTTATTTATATTGTTCTCAGCGCAAAATAGTACCAGGTACGGAGTGCTTTGAGAATCATGACGATGCTGCTTACATGATCTACGACATACAGAATTGATTTATACTTGCTGGATGCCATCTTCTATTTGTTAGAGTATACACTTGAATTGTCATATGTATATAGAATAACTTTACAAATTTTGATAATGTCCATCCATTAGATGATAGTCATTACATAACATGATACTTCTATAGATTTATATGTTTGTATGACTTTGCAAGATATGTTATCATTCGCATTACTATAACATTGCATTTTTTGATATGTATGTGATTTTTGTTAGCATCGCCAGATGTTTATTTGATGGTACCTTCCGGATATATTTTGCTTGGAGAAAATATTTTCTCTTATTTTGTGAGGTGAACTTTTGTTCTCACTAGACGCGCTATTGTGCGTTGATTGGGTCTGACATTATGTCGTTATATTTATTGATCCTTTCATCGGCGCATCATTCATGCGTTATGAGCTTGTTGCATCTCGCTCATTGATGTATTTCAAAAAAAAAAAATGTTTTTTTTTTATCCGGAGGGGGTGGTAATCTGATGCCGTCATTTTTGACGGTTCCAGAAGATGTAAATCTATTTAATACTTTTGATAATCGAAGGTACAGAACTGTATGTTAACTCCCTGACACAGGTTGATTAGGGGTTACCTTCCCTGTGTTTATTCTTTTGTGGTTGATCTGTCTTAAGACGGGGTAGTTAACTGTTCTCAAATCTGTTCTGTCTACGCATGCGCTAGATTTAGCGCGAACCGAGTAGACTTCCGTCTGGGAGTGATGAGCTGATTTCTGCCGGACGAAGATGTCCGTTGTTCTTCTCTGCATTATCTGGGGGAAAGATAGTCTTGTGATGTTAGTGATTTTCCCCAGAGTTATTCGGTTCGTCTAGTATGACGACAGGTGTTATTTGTGTATTTCTCGGAATTCTGTCCAAGGTAAAATAACAATTATTATGCAAAGTTTGCAGAACATTTAGTATGAACCTGTGAGTAGCGCTCACAGTTCTTGTGATCCAGAGTCCAATATGTGTGCTTGACGTAGCCAATTAGGTCTATTCGTTGAAGTACTTTATAGAAGCACAATGAACGTATATTGATATGAAACCCGCAGGATGGCGGTATGTTTCAGCATGGAAGAGAATACATGCCTATGGAAAAAATGTACAGTTGTTTATCAACCATTATAAGGCCCGTTATTACGGCCTATAACTTTGAGCAGAAGAAGAAGTGCCTGGCGGGTGAAGCCAGATGAAGTCTTGACTTTATTTACAAGTTCACAGACTTCAATGTTAAGCAACTATATTTGTTAAAGGACTACCTGACGCGTTCAGTCAGGGGCCCTGAGCTACAGTAGGAAAAGTATATGTTGTCAAGCCAGCGTTATTAGCATCATACCTATAGCTATACAAAACTGGTGATGCTCGAGGTTCCTAATTATTACCACATATGAACAGTTGTTAAAGGACAGACCATTGTCGATAACGTCCTTATAGATGAGTGGTTCAAGCTTTATAATGCCAGATGCTTTGCCAGTCATTTCCAATATATATGATGTCATTGATTCTCGTCCATTTGACTGTAACTGTTGATGTCACTGTGTCTCGTAAATAAATGGCAGATAGTTCCAGCAGTTTCTACAATTACTGACTACTGCATGTGAGTGAGTGGGTGCCTTGTTTATCTATCAAAGAGCCTAAACGCATTCGTGTCTCTACACACCCACATCACTTGTCAACCACACAAACTTCGAGTACCTCACATACAAGAAATGTCTGATGTTCGGATGTCAACATGACACCCTGTTAGCGCCTCAACGCCTGGTGAGCTAATCACGCATACCAAAGCTGTTTGGCCCAGGTCGGACTGACTACAACAGTACACAGAAAAGATATTGTTACGTTCCTACATAACATAACGTAAATCCCACCTTAACATTTGTGGTGGCCGTAAATATACGGTAACATGAGGGCTACTGAGCACTTTCTTGAAGGTCGCAGTAAATTGAGCATTATGGTCTGGCATCTTGCTGGTATCAATGCGTGGTGTCCCTTCATGTCTGACACGATACATTTCTTGGTTGTGCTCTGATTTTACAGCAAACCAAGGAGTGATCTGTATCACAGTCTGCACTTTGGTATGAGCGCGTGGAGAGCACAGACCTGAGAAGTGGCCTTCTGACGAGGATCAGATGCAGTTGGTGCCAGTGCTTGGATCGTGGGTGTCTCTATGACATCTTATGCTGGGGTTTTGTCTGAAAGTAGGTGCTGTTCACGCAGAGGTTATGAAGGACACACAACTCCAAGAGCCGTTGTCCATTTTCATTCATCTTGCCAGTACCAAACCTGCCCAGACATGAAGGCCATGAAACATTATCGGCACCCACTCTAGCGTTAAAGTCACCACGAACAACACGCTGTTCTTGCCTAGGTATGCTTTTGATGACTGCTGCTAGATTCTCGTAGAACTCATCTTTAGCTTCTGAGGCAGAGTACAGAGTAGGAGCATACACTGACAAGGGTGATGGGACCTGCGCTAGTTTGCAGGCGGAGCGTTAACAGGCGTTCTGATCAATTCTCACATGGTTCAACCACTTTAGTTAGCGATTTTTGTTACCGCAAAACCTACTCCGTGTTCTTTAGTTTTATTAAGGTCTTTCCCTTGCCAATAAAATGTTTAGTCATTCTCACTCACCATTCCAGAGCCTGCCAGGCGCGTTTCCTGAAGTGCAGCTATATTCACCTGAAGTCGTTTAAGCTCATCATTGATTATGGCTGTCTTCCTGACATCATCTACGTCCTGTAGGTTTTCGGATAGTCCAGTCAACATAGTCCGGACGTTCCAGCATCCCAATCTGAGAGTTTGCTTATTTCTATTATAATAATTGCTTGGTGCAAAATTTTATGTCCACAGTTTGGGTTTGAACCTAATCCCCATGCACTCAATGGGGAAAGTAGACAGTGGCGGGACAACACCTTATTGACTAGGGGCTGCCCAGCTTGAAGCGGGCGGTAGCTGTCCAGTGAGATCATATAACCTCTCCCACCGTCGGAAGTAGTCCCTGGCGCCATGCCCTACGCCAATTGGGCAAAATGCTTATAACCGGTAACTGCTACTTCCCGTGTTTTGCCGATACCTATAGAGTGAAGCTGGGGTGTCCTCTCCAGGGAGCGAGCTTGGGCACAGTTATATGGAGATCAAGCTGTTGCCCATGCAGCATGTTCCCACTCTCCACACAGCTGGTAGATCCAAAGGAACGGCCGTAGCCGATACAGTTTGGTACCAGCCACATCGCAGGAGTTGCCAGAATAATGTCGAATCAACATTAGACTGCCTTAGGGACTCCGACTCCGGATTTATCCTCAGGGTTTACTCCCGAACGCAATTCCATAAATGGATATTCCTGCAAGGCAGCGGTGATTTGAATTCAGAGTTACTTCAAGATAAGCAACCAACCAAGGATCACGAGCCCTCTCTGCCCGAAGCTGCTGGGTTTAAGTCGCCAGTCGCTCGCCTTTGCCCCTTCTCCCGTCAGTGGAAACAGTTCCGCCGGGCTCAAATTGAGTTTCACGTGAAGGCCGGGAGCTGGACTTGGTATTCAGAGGCTGCTTGAGACGCGTGCCATAGCAGCATTTATCTACAGTAAGAGTTTATCTTCACTACAACTCCCGGCTATAACAACCTTTGGAGACATACTTTGGAGACTTATACTTTGGAGACTTATACTTTGGAGACTTATACTTTGGAGACTTATACTTTGGAGACTTATACTTTGGAGACTTATACTTTGGAGACGTATACTTTGGAGACTTATACTTTGGAGACTTATACTTTGGAGACTTATACTTTGGAGACTTTTATGCTTAGGAGACTTTTCCTTTGGAGACATACTTTGGAGACTTATACTTTGGAGACTTATACTTTATAGACCATTTTTCTTTAAAACAACCATAATTATCGAACAAGTGTTTCGAATGTACACCCCACAATATAGATTACGAGTACATTGCAAGAGCGAAACTTAGTCAATCATTCAATCATTGCCCTTCGCTCCCCAAGGAGCATAGGCCTTCAACAAACACATGCCAAGTCCTCCTATCACGTCCCATCATCTCAAGTTCTTTCCACGTTCTCCTCATCATTTTCACTTCTGTTTCCAGCTCTCTTCTCCATGTGCTTCTTGGTCTACCTCTGCCTTTCTGGCCCTATGTCTATTAGATCTCAAAACTTAGTACCTGACGATTAATAAAAGTATAATTAAAATATAAATAAAATACAATCGCAAACAATAAGACATGGTAATTTCCATTCATTAGATGAAAGACAATGACGAATGATGCCATAATTAGATGGCGGAATTGTATAGCCTACCCAACATTAGATAAACCATATATCCTAATTATTACCCATCAGAGGTTATACATAAAACAAAATAATAAAAAAATTAAGCAATCTCCGTGACCAGCGATTTATGAGTATGAAATAACATGACATGGTATGATTGTCCATGATTAATTCCCACACAAAGTGCATCCTCTCCAGCCAATGAAAAAAAAAAAAAACTGTCATCTGTTTCGAAATAAATTCTTCCCCAAAGTCCAGTCATGAAATAAGAAACATCATTAAACATAAGGAAACGTTAGACAGAGAGCGATAGAAGGCTCATGGCATGAATACGGTAAGTAGCTAAACGTCATGTGCATAGAACGCTCACGAAATTTTGACAAAAGTATTAGATAATGGGGGTAACAGATGAGAGTTTCAGTCCAACAATAATCATTAATTATAGAAATGGAACACCATTATTCAAAAGAAGAATACCAGATGGAAAGGATTGTCGTACTAATAGGTCTGGAAGTTATTTATGGTCCCGTCTGAGTAGAGTGGATGGTGATAGTACGTGAGAAAAAGGTGTGAGATATAGATTTCACGGGTAAATAGTTTAAGGAGAAGATATGTCTCTGGAATGAGTAAGTTTCTTTAGTCCAGCCTATCTATACGACTATAATTTTAGTACAAGACAATCTTTCCCTCCTCATACATGAAATATAAGCTTAACTACACGCACACACAACTATGTGACAACAAGACACACAAACGTGAAAAACTATGGTTAATTGGGTATGGGTCTGACCAACACACAAAGTTAAGTTTTTTGTTGTTTATTATCATTAAAACTTGACAACACCAAATATCTAAAGAAAGATCAAATAAAATCAGATTTGCATACATAGGAAATAACTGAATAAATGTGCCCTACCCTCTTGAGAAAAGAACTCAAAACGTTAATAACCCAAAGGTCAAAGGTTAGCACCATGTTACAGAATAGACAGTAAAGAAACAAGTTCCTACTAAATGCTACCCAGTAAAGTAAACAATTTTTAAGCAAAATCCAGGTTAGTATGATCATGTAACAAAGACAAATATTCGCTCTCTCTCTCTCTCTCTCTCTCTCTCTCTCTGACATACAGTGGCCACTCAATCACGCTTACCTAATCTTGGTGAAATCCCTAGGAATTACAATGGTTCCTGAATATACAAATTGTCAGGTGTATTTCCCAAATTGGCCCCAGTCCATCCTCAAATAAATAAGATTTATAAGGTGGACGCCTACTTTGGTGGTTTATTCCCGGATGGACAAATGTTACCTCGAAAAGTTAGTGTAGAAAAGCCGAGATCTTGGGGTTCACAGTAAACAGAGGAAAATACTTCCAGTATTGGGAATTATCTGGTTGCAAAAAAAACTGTTACAATTGATAAATGATGGTAATCCTATTGGCTGGCTCTAGGTGAGTGCGAATTCTGAAACAGCGTCAATTCTTGATGACACTCTTGAATACGACTGTCAGTCGTCTGATAATGTTATTGTTCTTTACAACCCGAGTGGGCTGATAAAATTGGAAAAAAATATAATGCTGGGTTTTATAAGTCCAGTTAAATTTACCACGTTAAAACGTTTTTTGTTTAGCGTTGGCTCACAATGAAAAATTGGTGACGCACAAGCCAAGAAAAAGACAACATTAACTATTCACTAAATGATGGAAAAGAAGGACCGAAAAAAGACCGCTGGCCGCTCTTGTGATCAGGTCTGCATGGAATAAAGAACATTTATGAAAAAATGCTACTATCCTATATACACACGGACGGGGACGAGACAATCTCTTATCCACTCCGTCAGTCCTGATTAAAGTTTAAAAGGCACACGGGGACTTTCTTCACACCTATACGGTCAGCTTTTCGCTAGCACGGCAATTTCAGGTCGGATGAAGGTATGCAACCCTCCCTCGCCCCTTACGCGCGCGCTAACGATCAGTGTACAATGTCAATTATTATTTAATTGTCCATACGCGCACCTACATAAATATCGCCTGTCGTTAATAGCTATTAAATGGTCGGCGTCTGTTTGTCATAGTAGGGTATTAAATAATAGTCACTTACTATAAATACACAAAATGAAATATAACATGAATTCTATTCTGCTACTATCAGTCGAGCCTAGCAAATATATCAGTCAACTAAACGCGGGTAAAATTAACTTTAAAACTGAAACATCTGGTATAGAATAGCTACGCGTTATCTTATTTCGCTGGTTTTAAGAGCTAGAACTCTAAGTGAATTATGATGGTAAAAGTTGTAACACTTTAACACGTGAGCACTAATTTCTATTACCAGAACATCAGAATGACAATCCCTACGAATGCTATTAACACATCTTCCACAACGGTTCTCGACTAAGTGTTTAGACTATCCGAAAAATTCTGAGTGACGACTGATAGCTGGTTTCGGAAGACACAGTTTATACATCATCTTGGTTGCTCTGATCTATAGATGATGCTACTTTTTACACTATAGTGTATAGCAGAGAAACAGAAGCATGAGTCCCCCAGATGAAAGTTTTCACGGTCGCTCTGTCGGGCGTTGCTAATCGACATCAGAGACTTAAAGTCGTATAACGGGGTTCTCGGAAATTTTGCCCGTATCTGAAGATCAAAGAGTTAACTCCCTTCTGTGTAAGAAATTCAAAGGGTACTCGGGGAAATATTTTTGCCCCAGCGTATACTTCAAAAAAGTCCGGTGTTTTTCACGTGCGGTCTGTCAGTTATCCGATGATTGAGAGATCAGATCGCTTGAGAAACTTGATAAACAAACCTGATTCGCTCCCTGTTATGACCCGGTCGCAAACGTTGGTAAACAACTTCGTTTCATTATGTTCATGGAAAAGAGGCGTGGATGAAGAATAAACATGTGTGATTAAGACACGCAGAAAAAAGAATGGTTTTGCTAGCAAATCCTAGAACACTAACGGTATTACAGAGGCTGTCGGATTACTGCAGGCTATATTTCCATTATACGTCACAAGGATACTTCAGAGAACTTCTCAACCCAAAAGATAGTCCGAGAAACTCTATATACAACCAAAGATGTAAAAACGACAAGAACGTGATATAACACTTCATGAAATCGTAGACGTTATTGTTAAAGAACCAATATTAATGTACTTTGTATCATGACCACACATAGGCTATTACCATTTATTTTGCGGTATAATGTCTCTCTGTGGTAACTCATGTTTTTGGACGGGTTTTAACTTATATTGAACGTTGTATATTTAATACGTCACTAGTTGTTAATTACCTAAAGCGTTTTGCACTAATTTATGCTAACGGCTAATATTCTTGGCCTTTCGTTACTTCTAGTCTTCATGGTAAGACGTGTTTTATTCAAGCTCCAAGTATTGCGGAGGAAGAGATCTAAGTGGCATATTTAACTTCGAAGGCCGCCACTATATTATCGAAGATGATTCAGAACTTATTAAGAAGTTCCATATATTACTGAAGAAATAATTCCAGTACTTTCATATTCACGTCGTCTGGTCCACATTACTTGGGTGGTATGCACCTCTAGTACAGCGGCCAGAACTGAATTATTGAGACGAGACAGATTGAAGTTTTACTATGATGTATGCCTAATATGTATGCCTTGACCATGATGATGTTGTTCCTGAAGAAGATTAAATGTTGAATATGATTTGTGGACCCTCTAACAAACGACTTGTGTTCTTCGGCCAGTGATGTCCTGTAACGACCATACCCGTCTCCATTCGTGTTCATCAGTATGATGCATGTATGTTTGTGACTTTATATTCTCACCCATACCTAACTACAAGAAGATAACCACACGTAACAATTACTATTGTATAAAGAACCGTCCTCGAAAGAGAGATTCGAAATAGATCACAAACCGAAGCAATTCAAGTCTGCGATGAGACAGGAAATAAATGGCTGAAAATAATTTTTACGCAGCACAGACAGAAAGAAGAGCCCCCGAACACTTGCAACAAGCGATAACAGTACTAATCTTGTAAAAGAATAGTAATAAAAGAGATTAGGACACATAAAGAGATATTTAACAACTAAATCGCAAAGGAAAAATATATGCGAAAATACTTGAGCAAATAATAAGACCCATCTTCGAACTACAATTGAGTGGGTCCCCATTTGGATTCAGAAAAGTAATTGGATGTACAGATGCTTTGTTCACCTTAAGACAGTTACATGAAAGAACAATCGATTATGCCAGTCAACTAAATATACCTATAGACCAGAAAAATGCCTTCAATAGAGTGGATAGGAATAAACTCTGGTCAGCTTTGGAACACTACAAAATACAAAGGCAACCCTTAGATAACGTGAGAGCTTTGTATCATACATGCAATGTGTAGTAAGAACAAATGAAGGACTCACTGGTGCGTTTGATATAACGACAAAAGTTAGACAACGCTGTGTGTGCTATCACGAATAGTGTTCAACATTTATATGGACAAAATAACATCACAAGTCAACCTAGAGTCAACCTGGAAGACAAAGTCAATCTAGAGTCAACCTGGAAGACAAAGTTAACCTAGAGTCAACCTGGAAGACAAAGTTAACCTAGAGTCAACCTGGAAGACAAAATAAACCTCAACAAATAAAGACTACGACCCACTGAATCAGCTACTTTTTGCAAATGGTTTGGTTTCCAGGACTATCTTCATTGCACAAGGACTACTCCATCAGTGCTCCGATCTCCTCCCTTAGATCACACTAGGAGGATCTCAGCACAGCGCACGAAAAACTCCGTAGCACCGGTGAGAATCCCAATGTGTGCATATAGGAATCACACATTCTATAAATATTTTTGTAGTGGGTAGGTTTCTAATTTTTTAAATTTTGCCAGGGCAGCGGACTGATAGACCTACTTGATAAACTACCATTACGCGCATATAACAATAGAAGATCTGGTTTCGAAGCACTGTGAAGACCAAGAGGCACATGGGTAGACAATATCATAGAAAGTCTACAACAACACGGACTCACAGTAGGCAGTGCGACATACTTGGCTGAAGAGCTAAAACTTTAATTTTCAATAATGCTTCAGGCAACAGTAGACCTAACAATGCTTCAGGCAACAGTAGACCTAACAATGCTTCAGGCAACAGTAGACCTAACAAGTCAGTTAGTAAGCGTTCGGTAATTTATAAAGCTGTTTCAACAACCGACAAATCCCTGAATAAATTAGACAATATTTCATCTGTAAAAAAAAAGAACCTTTTCTTTGAAGAGAAGCCGATGAAACAGCAGGAAGTAGATCGTCATGAACACACACCCACAGCTCTTATTCCAAGTTCCAAAATACTCAGAAACCAGAAAAACAGACATTATTTTATCAAGGTAAATTTTTGCTAAGCTCAAGGCTTTTTAAAGTACATCCCCACAGATTCTAAGTTGCCTTCAGCTGGTTTAAGCGATGAACATAGCAGGCAACACTTTACAAACGGGAATGTGATACGTTTAATACAAGTAACAAATTAACTCTAACTGTCATCACTGACCTATTTTTTTCCGCCGGATAAACTGAACTAACCAAACCTGTGTCATTGTCTTAAAACAGAAACACTTCTGAGGTGCAGAATGTGATCTTAATTTCAAAAAATGTTATTTGAAACTATTGGAAAATGTCTGGGCGGGCAGCGGGTGTCAGCGGTACGTGTGAACTGTGTAACCGTGGACGTTACTTTGGTGGTGCTCCGAGAACTGGTCCAAAGGCACCAATTAGTATAGTAATGTAACAGCGCTACCTTGTCTTAATCTTTACTAGGTGGCAGGTGGCAGGCCTAGTTGTGACTCACACAAGTTTCCTTGTATATCTTCCAAGTTTTAAGTTAGTAGTGTTTGGTACTGGCCCTCTCCGCTAGAGTTGACAATTCTTGGATGAACTACTTTCCTTCTTACTTTCAACCCTTGGCTCGTTCGTACCCTTCTTTGTTGTTAATCAGTGACTGAATCGTATAGTGGAGTTATTATAGTGATTTGTAGTAAAATCTGTGAGAACAAACGCTAAATTCCATGAAATTGTACTCCCAATGCTAATATATAGAACCAGCCCGTGTGTTAGGCTTAGACGCTTCGACTATGCCAGTCGGGAAATCTAACGTATGCAGTAGTAATGCTTATACATGATCTCGCCGGCAAGGCTACTAGATTTTGCTTTGCAAGCTGTGGCCTCGAAACTAAATATTTTCTTGTGCCAGAACTGCGATACCATGACTGGCGTTTGAATTAACGAAGATTTTAACATTAACGCCATGTAATTGTAGCAATTCGGACATTTTCAGTAGTGTAAAAGAGGAACTGCAGTAACATTTAACGCAAAATATTACAAAACGCCGAGCAGACCCCTCTTCACTCTACACGCGTTAGTGGCGGATAATCACTCTGCTGGCTTTGTCTCCGATATATACACACACGCAAGTTGTTAAAATTTTGTGACGTAGCGTAGTGTTCGTTCTGCATACGGTAGTTTAAAAATAAAAGGAAAAATGCAATTAACGTGAGATTTTTTTTTAAAAATGTGTAATACTAAATAGGGTGTGAGACGGAGTGACCTTAGTTCGTGTTTACAAATTTAAATTGAATAGGAGAGGAAATGTTTTATTTGAAGCATTGTAGGAAATAAAACGATACTAGGCATTAGAAAGACATACAAGAATAAATATGTACTGACTGTGTAATAGATAACAGCAGGATTAATAAGTATGTATGAGTATTTAAAACTATTAAGAAATAAAGAAGGTGGACAGAAGACAGATGGACAGATGGACTTGAAAATCTTTCTCAGTTTCGCCCGTAGGTGGGGTTAAAGGGGAAGGAGTCCTTATTTTGAATATTTGAGGTCAGTTTTATTTGAAAAGGAACGCTAGTCACCAAACAGTCTCTGATTGGCTGTAGTATAATAGACTAACGGTTGTATAAAACCAATTAGTATTGGGTATAGGGGGCCACTAGATGAAAAATTTCTTACACTAAAGACGTTGTTGTTATAGACAAGGCAAGAGTACTGTCTTGTTTGCTAATTCTGCACTAGCATCGATCTGGATTTGTTACCATATATCGCAATATTCAACTAATTGGTGTTTAAAATTTCTTTGATTGCGGTAAGAATGAAAACCTTTATATTAACATTTATATTGTCATTTTTATCATGTATGCATTATCGACTCTATATGAACCTAAAAGGGGAAACATTTATCTGGAGGGAAGCCAACATCAAACTCTGTGTTGTTTCACAGCGTTGTTAGGAACTGTATTAACCTTGTGTAGAAAAGCCAGGCAGGCTTTCTGCCATATGGGGAGAAAAGAAAATTAAATATTTATGATGAAAAAATGTTGTGTTATGACATAAGACCAGGAAGATCACTGGCCGTCTTCTTCAGCAAGTCACCGTGATTGTACATGACTTGATAGTATTAATGTAAAATGTTTCCTTTATCAAGGAAAATTTAAAACGGTGGTTTGAAAGTTATTTATCCAGAAGGGGGTACCAACCAAATTGAGAACGTTAACTAATTGTTTAGTTACCATACTGATGTCTGATGATATTGAACATGTTAGAGTAGGGAAAGAGAGAGATTATTAGATGCTGAGTGGGACAAATTTGTATTGTTCCAGAGTTTCATCTACGAGTAAAAGTGAGCCCAGGTGATCTAACACCTGTCCTTAAGTTCTGCAGTGAGACCTAACTACTGAGTGCCTACACAGTGATTTACCTATAGAAGCAGAATCGTGTCTTGGCAGTGGATGCTGGCGTTTTATACATACTTTAACCAGCCTGGTTCCAGAGATCTCAGATAAGACTTGTCTGGGAAATTGATATCACAAACAATCCACTCTCTCAGTTTTTTCACAAAAGATAGTGTATCAGACAGTGAGGAACAAAAACGTTCAATAAACTCGTACCCTTTTCTAGGAGCATGAAATACTTGACATTTTCCCAGCTTGAGACATATAAATAATTGTGGGATAACACCGACTCAATGACAGTTGTAAAATAATTGGTTGTAAATAATTTCATTATCATGTTGATTTGATTATTCCTGTGTCAGAAGAATAACTAGATACAGGAAAATAAATTGTAAAAAAATTTGTTCAATTGAAAACTTAACCAGGGACTTGTTCAATCATTGTTTACTAGTAATAGGTGTAGTTGTTGTCCTGTTTCACACTTTATCACCTTGCATATACCCTAGACTCTTGCTAGATAACATACTCACACCATTACACTTCAGTAGGGGAAATATATATCGGGTGAGGACATTGGTGGAAGCAGACAAGTTCCCTGTAACTTATCTGAATTTCATACACTTCAGGGGCTTGCACAGCTAACATCACACCAGATACCATTAATATAATATTTAAATCATTAATAACACCTAATCCACCACATGATTGATGATCAGGCATTTAACAACAATCCTTCATGGATCAACTCAAGCATTTGTTTGTTCTCTTACAAAATTCTATTTATTTACATGTAATATAAATATATCTCAAAGATGCAGGTAATTCTTCATATAGAGCACACCTGCAGTCATATCATAGTTACCTCAAGTATACATTCTGTATCTCAAAAGTATGTAGGCATTTAATCCCCTTTGTGCTTATCTCATCTCAAAGAACTTAATTAGCTTCCTCAAGCTCTATTTCATTTTGCCCAATCTGCCTCAAAACTCATGATCAACGTTATGCAAAGTACTCATCTCAAAGTACTTAATTAGCTTCCTCAAGCTCTATTTCATTTTGCCCAATCTGCCTCAAAACTCCTGATCAACTTTATGCAAAGTACTTTGTATTTCTATTCCTCTGGTACATCCTGGGCATTCCATTGCTTCTCTTCTCTAAACTTCTCGCCCAGTACCATTTCATTTACTCATTTTTCTAACATATCGTCTTGTGATTTCTCTGCTGCGAATCAAGAAAATGTTCATCAAAGTGCATAATAATTCATAAAAGGTCAATACTTACAGGCGATTCCCTGAATCTCTCCTGTGAATACACTCACTAGTGACATTATAAAACAAATTCTCTTAAGTAGCATTTTTCTCTGTGTATGAAACTTCTTAGTTTACTCATACTGTTCTGACTAATCTTTATCACATCCTCCGAATTTCCTAGGACTAGCATCTCCTAACTTATCTATATACCTTATGAGTTTACTTTGTCACTTCTAATCTATCTGTGATAACTTCTACAGATATTATCAAACTTGTGGCAACCGCACAACATTCTTGTTTCTTCATCTTCAGAAATACACGACCGCACACTTGCGAGCCGTAAACTGTTCTGCCCTTGACTTCTAGTCAATGCTCAGCTGATCTGTCCCTGTTTACCAGCTAAAACGATTGGTTGGCCCTATTTCCACTCACTGGAAAAAATATGCCCACGCTTTTACAACGTAAGCGAATTTAGTGAACTATCGTCTGTTATTTTTAGACTTCTCTCACTCTATTCCCGCGTGTATTTTTTTCCTCAACTCACTAACACCTGCAAGGGACATAATTCTACGTTATCTCCCTTTGACGTTTTAACTGAACTCTATACTCTCTTCTTTAAAGCTTACTACAACTTCGTTACATGCTAATTTTCTCAACCACAATTGAGAACCCACTAAATCTGCTTAACCCTAATTCAAGACCTTTATCCACCAACCGTAATATGCGGAGTTTCCTCCCTTTTCTCAAAGCATCCCTTCACTCATTTGATCTCCCTTCAACTAAGACAAATAGTCTGTATCCAAATCCATTCATATTTCCTAAAACATTTCACACTCTTTTACTTGACTAAAACCAAATCACCGTTCATATAAACCTTGCTTGAAGCACAAATAATGCTTTGGGCAAACCCAACGGTGACAACTGATTTCGACTGCAATGCAAGTCGTGTCACTTACATACAAGTTCACGAAAAGATTACACAAAAACGACGTACGGAAAGATAGATATATAAGTTGTACACATATAGACAGGAACGAAGCAGACATGTATATACAGTGCAGACCTGATAAGGAGAACTCACCAGGGACCCAAGAAATAGTTCTTCTTATCAGAAATTCCTCTTATCCAGATAAGAGTTCAAGCATATGGTAATGCATTTACAACGTACAATACAATAATGAATTAGCGTTGAATATGACAGATGTATGACACAGAAAATATGTAAATCACCAAAAGTGTTAATGTACAAAGTTGGCACAAATATCTAGAGAATAACAGCACATTTTACACTTTGAAATGAAAAAGCTGCAATGTTCCTCTGTATCTTAGTACCGGTACCCGTACTTGAGTTAATAAAAATGTCTTTCCATGACATCCTTAAATTCAAAGAAATGATAAATTAAATCATCTTGGCATCCAGCCTGCATTATATACATGTTAATTTTATCCATGCAATTTGAAACTTCCATTTGTGAAACAGTTTGCACTGGCAACCCACATTCATCATCATCATCTCCATCTACGTCAGGACTGGAAAGGACAGAAGATGAAACTGTTGGCATACACATCCCTAGAATATCAGCACTGGCAAGGCTAGCACTACATGTAGTAACAATATCATTGTCAATGTTGACAAAATCTTCTGCTGAAATGTTCAGTTCCTGATATAGTCGATGAAGCAAAGGTTCCACAGAAGTTTCAATTATAATACTGCCATTACAAGTATTTGATACAACCGTGTTTTCATCATCTGTATCATCTACAACTTTAAAGCTTGCTTTTCGAAAACAGTTTGCAATAGTCACAGGCAACACTTTATCCCATGCAGATTTCAACATTACAATAGCGTCCAGAAGGGTTATCTTGAAGTCTTCAGCAACCAAGTCTGCATCAATGTGACCTACAAGTTTGGACAACATTGCTGACCTATAATAAACCTTCAGATTTTGAATAATACCTTGGTCACAAGGCTGAAGTTTGGATGTCGCATTTGGTGGTAAAAATAAAAGTTCTGTTGCTTTTAGATTTTGAACATTTAGGTGGGCTGAACAGTTGTCAAGCACCAAAAGAACTTTGCGATGTTGACGTTTCATAGAATTATCAAATGCATGTAGCCACTTGGTGAAAATGTCTGATGTCATCCAGGCTTTTGAATTAGCTGCATAATCAACACACAATTTTTTCAAACCTTTAAAACAGCATGGATTTTTGAATTTACTGATTACAAGTAATGGCAATTTTTCTGAACCATCCATATTTGTACACACAACAATTGTGATTCTTTCTTTCGATTTTTTCCCCCCATGACACTTTACATTTCTGAAGGAAAAAGTCTTGTCAGGCAGCAATCTCCAAAACAATCCAGTTTCATCAGCATTAAACACATCAGCGGAATTATACCTACTCATGGCTGGTTTTAGCACCTCCTCCGTCCATGACTCGGTAGTCGTTTCATTAACAGAATGCCTTTCCCCACACAAAGCTTTGTAAGTAATGTTGTGCCGTTTTTTAAAACGACCCAACCAGCCAGGACTACATTTCCAGCCAGTCCGACCTTCCAGAAGTGCTAACTCTTCTGCCTTTGCAGTTAATATAGGTCCATTTACAGGAACATTTGCTGATCTCGCGTTGATTTTGGAATGTCGAATTCCTTTGCTATTTCCATTTTCTTTTTGCCACTATTTTCCACTTCTTGTAATAGCTCAATCTTTCTTTTCAAAGATATGGATTTTAACTTTCCAGCCATTTTTAGAGGGGAAATAACTCAAATTCTAACACCGACGAAGCGCGCAATTTCCGAAAATAGCCGAAAAGTTGTACAAATGTCCAGGTACTGTATTTGAAATAAGTTCGCCTTAAGCAGATCAAATTATATAGTCGGGACACGTTTAATCGTTCGGAATATCCGAAAATTCGTGATAAACGGATTCCGCTTAACCGGACTTTTTTACAAAGACAAAGAAGAAAAATTGCCGGGGATAAACAAATTGTTCTTCACAACAGAAATTCGCCACATCCCCACATCCGAGATCGCCTTAAGCGGTCTGCACTATATATATATATGCTTCCCGTCTGTCTGCCGACACACACACACACACACACATATATATATATATATATATATATATATATATATATATATATATATATATATATATATATATATATATATATATATATATATGTGTGTGTGTGTGTGTGTGTCGGCAGACAGACGAGAAGCATGAACATATACAGGCAGACAAGAAATAGTCATATAGACAGACAGACAATAAATAGATAGACATACGGAGTTGGCAGGCAGGCAGGCAAGCAGGTAGGCAGGCCGGCAGACAAACAGGCAGGCAGGCAGACAGACAGACAGACATACAGGCAGGCAGGCAGGCTGATAGATAGATAGATAGATAGATAGATAGATAGATAGATAGATAGATAGATAGATAGATAGATAGATAGATAGATAGATAGATAGATAGATGGTGGGTGGGTGGGTGGGTGGGTGGGTGGGTGGGGCGGGCGGACGGACGGACGGACGGACGGACGGACGGACAGACAGACAGACAGACAGACAGACAGACAGACAGACAGACAGACAGACAGACAGATAGATAGATAGATAGATAGATAGATAGATAGATAGATAGATAGATAGATAGATAGATAGATAGATAGATACAGTTTTGTTGTTTGTACTTACAGATTTGACACTTTGGCAGACGTAGTCTCCAGGACAACATGTGAGAACCGCTGAAAGTTGGCGCCAGTCATCCTCCTGAAACGGACAGACATATTTGACTTTTATCTAGAAGAATAATTTACTGTTCTCATATACCCACTTATAAAGTATCACGCTGCATCATTCAACAATCTCAACCTCTAATCAACAGCACGGAAACAGCTCTCATCAACAACATATTAGCAGCGACTTATTTGGCAGACAGAATGGAGACCTTTGAGATGTGGATATATTGCAGAATGGGGCTCATCTCATCGAAAGAGAAAATAGAGAGAAGGGTTGAAGGCAAACGTACTAGAGGAAAAGAGCTATAACATTAAAGATAGCATCAAGAGATAGACAGGAAAGAGTATATCAGAGTGCACCATCAAGCGCAGAGACATAAGACGGTGGAGACCATACACAGCCAAAATGCGAAGTAGAGTTGTCAGAGTACTCATCTGTGGAATGATCCTGGAGTAAAAATTCTTCACATCCTTTCTCGTATGGCCACTTCATTGTTGAACTGTGTGTATAGTATCTATTATGTTGTACTTTACTTTTAATCACGATATACAGTACAGGATTTGATGTTAGTCAATTATAAAGTTTAGATTTTTGAATGTTTTGGTTTGTGTCCAATTTATACTAACTAATAGCATGATATTATAGTTTTATGTTTTTGTTAATATTGCTTTTGAAAAGTGGAAAAAAACTAACAATGTTAATGAAGCAATGAAATAGTTGTAAATAAATGGTTAAAATAAACATTGTATGCTTCTGTCTGATAATGACATCACAATTTCCATGTTTGAGCAAACTTCTGATGTGCTGACATTCTGATAAACAGAAGTATCTTATATCGTGCCAGTGACGTCTATTTATCCAGACTGCACTGTATTTCCTAAGGTAGTCATCTATAGGCATACCTCGGAGATATTGCGGGTTCGGTTCCAGATCACCGCAATAAAGCTAATATCGCAATAAAGCGGGTCACACCCACTTTTTTGGCTTTCCAGTGCAAATAAAAACCTAAAATCATGTTTACATTATGTCTATTAAGTGCGCAATAGCGCTAGGTCTGAAAAAAAAATGTACTGTAAAATTATAAATACTTTATTGCTAAAAAATCGACTTGCTCTAAGCGATGTTCCCGCCAAAATCTATCGGAAGAAGAAGGCACGTTCTAGAAAAAAAAACATGAATACTTTGAAAAAAGCGCAATATCTGCGAAGCGCAATAAAGCGAAGCGCAATAAAGCGAAGCGCAATAAAGCGAGGTATACCTGTACTTTCTTTGGAAATGTTATGAGAAGAAGAAAGCTAGAATATATTGTGACAGAAGGGAAGGCTGAAGGAACAAAATAAATAGAAGATGATAAAGATATAAACGATACTGGTCAGTCTGATATTTTGGCAAGGAATCAAATAAACAACAGAGCTGATACATAAAACTGTAGATTTGAGATTATAGAGAGAAATGTTTGCTGAAGTCAGCTAGCATTGTACTTGAACAAGAAGCAGAAGATGGAGAAACAAAGAGGTAGACGATGAAGAAAAATAGGAAGAAGAGAAAGAAGAGGAAGTAGGAGAGGAAGAAGAAGAAGCAGAAGAAGGAGAAGAAGAAGAAGAAGAAAAAGAAGGACAGAAAGAAGAGGAAGTAGGAGAGGAAGAAGAATAAGAAGAGGAGAAGAAAGGAGAAGAGGAAGAGGGAGAGGAACGAAAAGAGGAAGAAGAATAAGAAGAGGAAGAAGGAGAAGGAGAATAGGAAGAGGAAGAAGGAGGAGAAGAAGAGGAAGAAGACAAAGAAGAAAAAAAAAAAGATATCTGCAAGCACAAGAAGACATACAAACTAGCTTTATATTCATTTCTGCGTACACATTGACCAATTTTTTGCAAATGTCGAGTTCAAAACTGTTATTAATCTGATACCCCACTGTCTCAACGTACTACTCTAGAATTCCAGCTGGGATAATCTTTCTAGAGAATTCCAGTAGAGTTTATCTTTCCAGAAAATTCCAGCTGAGGTAATCTTTCCGAACAATGCCAATGATTCAAAGATGGGCAATAAAAATATGTCATCACATTATGTATCACATAACAACATTGCGTAATCAATGTTTGAAATATACACAAACGCGTCAATGTATTCATCTTTAAACTAGTTTAATTATGTTAGTTATTCCTATTTGTAATTGTTGAGTAAAGATTTTATTTAGTCGCTTATCTAGGATTTTAGTTCATTGTCTGCTAAATGTTTCAGTACATGTCTACTTGGCACTGTCTGCTAAATGTTTCAGTACATGTCTACTTGCCCTTGTCTGCTAAATGTTTCAGTAAATGTCTACTTACCATTGTCTGCTAAAAGTTTCAGTACATGTTTACTTGGCATTGTCTGTTAAATGTTTCAATACATGTTTACTTGGCATTGTCTGTTAAATGTTTCAATACATGTTTACTTGGCATTGTCTGCTAAATGTTTCAGTACATGTTTACTTGGCATTGTCTGCTAAATGTTTCAGTACATGTCTACTTGGCATTGTCTGCTAAATGTTTCAGTACATGTCTACTTGGCATTGTCTGCTAAATGTTTCAGTACATGTTTACGTGGCATTGTCTGCTAAATGTTTCAGTACATGTTTACTTGGCATTGTCTGCTAAATGTTTCAGTACATGTCTACTTGGCACTGTATGCTGGAATTTCATTACTTGGTTTCTTTTTCTGTAAGGGAATTTAGGGATCAACATTTAACGGGCTGCATTGTAATTTTCTTCTTGCCAGCGTAGCCACTTATTATTTTTTGCCGTGAAACGCGTGGAGAGCTGAAGGTTGCGCTCTTTAAACATAAATAACACATAAGGAAGGGAAACCCGAGGCCTGTAAACAGTAAATTAATATTAGTGTCGAACTGGCAGCGGGGAGCCCGTGATGTCGTAAGATGTCTGTGATGTTGTCTATCCATCTACATCTTGGTCTTCTCTGAAATCATATCTTATAACGGTGTATGTGCGTAGTGGATCTGTCACCATCCATTCTCATGAGATGGCTAAACCACTTAATTTTCTGTCTCCCAATATACATGTTGCAGTTCCTAACATTCTTCTGCGTCATCATTACTATTCTTAAACATCTCATTTCACAGGATGTGGTTTACCTCTACTGTGCTTTGGTCATCGATCAAGTTTTATTGCAAAGAGTTGGTAACAATATATACCCGTATTTATCACCATGCGTTTAGTTTGCATTCTGAAATTCTGATGTTTGAGTAATGGTGACAGTTGGCAAGTCACTGCACTGGATTTTTGACATACACAATACTGACCACAATGGCAAGGTGGTCTCATAGCAGCAACTGCCGTAGTGTTGTGAAGTGTTAAAGACTTAACTGTTTACTAGCTCTCAGCATTCATGAGTGGGGGTTGTTACCCGATCCTTTCTTGCTGCCTTTGCGTTTCCTAACCCAAGTGCAGAACCAGATACCCATTTACAGCTGGGTAAACTAGAGCGTTTACTTATATATATATATATATATATATATATATATATATATATATATATATATATATATATATATATATATATATATATATATATATATATATATATATATATATATATATATATATATATATATATATATATATATATATATATATATATATATATATATATATATATATATATATATATATATATATATATATATATATATATATATATATATATATATATATATATATATATATATATATATATATATATATATATACTGAGCGACTTTAATTACGAATCACTATATGAATCACTCACCAAGATGTCTGAGAATAAGATAATGGTAACATATAAGATATCACTGGAAACAGTATCCATTGACCGACCGATTCCCGCAATCCGCGTAGGAGTGCATTCTGTGTTTAAAAAAAACTACAGTCACAAATGTAAAGTAGGGGTCAAATTGAAAAGTCACAAATGCAAATGATCCAGGGTCTGCGGTCGTCTGTGCCGGTAGAGTTGGCGTCCAATGTCGTCCCAGACGTGTTCAATGGGTGCCATATCTGGGGACAATAAAGGCCATGGTATGACAGCGATGTTATTGGCCTGAAGGAACGCTGTGGTGGCCCTAGCTGTATGTGGTCCTGCGTTATCATGCTGGTACAGCTGGAGCTCGGGATGATACTGGAAGAGGGGCACAACGTGGTCCTGAAGCACATCCCTAAAGGTGGCAGCATTTACAGTATAGTTAAAGATGTGGAGACGGGTTCGGTGATTGTAACAGAATGCGCCCCATACCATGACGCTTCCTCCTCCCCATCGGTGGGCTTCCAAAATGCAACAGTTGGCTTGCCTCTCACCACTTCGTCGCCACATCCTTAGTCGCCCGTCAGCATGCGACAGACAAAAACGACTTTCGTCTGAAAAGACAACATTTTGCCACTGACGTCTCGTCCATCGTCGGTGCCTCTCTGCCCACTGATATCGTTGCTGTCGGTGTCGTAAGGTGAGGATTGGGCCGACTCGAGGACGTCTGGCGTTGAGTCCTGCCACCTGCAGTCGACGTCGCACGGTGTGCTCTGATATGGTTCCACGTCTCCCAACAACATCTCTTGCTGTTACAGCTGCCGCCAAAAACCGATTCCGCAAATGAAGCTGCCATATATACGCATCCTGTTGAGGTGTCGTAACTCTGGGTTGACCTTGACGGGGTCGTTCTGCAGTGGATCCAGTGGCCATTAAACGTTGTTGCAGTCGGACGATGGTGGACTGGTTGCAATTCAAGTGTCTGGATGCTTCTCTGGTGGACATCCCGCCTGTTATCATTCCTATCACTCTTTCTCTCTCTGCAGCGCTCAGTCTAGACATGGTTTGACGACGTGTTTGTGGTTGTGGACTAACATATTGACTGTTTTCCAGTCCGTAGTGCTCTAGGCTGAGCTCTGGGTGAAAAGAAATTAATGTTTTCCGTGCAGAATTTTTACGAGGCACCTAAATCATGTTTTACGTGTTTCACGTGCTACGTATATATATATATGTATATATATATATGTATATAATATAATTGTGACCATATATTGGTCGTATAGTGATATATATATATATATATATATATATATATATATATATATATATATATATATATATATATATATATATATATATATATATATATATATATATCATCATGTAGCATGTCCTTTGCAGAACGTAGCTCTCATCATAGCCCGCCTGAAAGACTCTCGATCTCTGGCCAGCCCTCCCGCCTCCTCCAATGTCATGTTCAAGGTGTCTTCAATGTCCTGTGTCCACCGTCGTCTTGGTCGGCCCCTGCCTCGCCTTCCAGGTACCATACCCTCCATCACTGCTCTCTCTAAGCCACTATGGCGTTTAATGTGGCCAAAATATTTCAGTTTCCGGGACATGATATTGTATCATTCTTGGCTGTCATGATTTCTTGGCAATATTCATTCAGTAGTTTGCCATTGCCATATATATATATATATATATATATATATATATATATATATATATATATATATATATATATATATATATATATATATATATATATATATATATATATATATATATATTCATCATGTGACGTATTCTTTCCCGAACGTTGTCTCCATTACATCTGCTCTGCTGCTCTGAACGCAACACGATTCTGGGCAAATCGACCTGCATCAACCAAAGACAAGTTCAGACTCATATATGATGATGATGATGACATAACCAGCGGCCATGGGACAAAGCCCTTTGGCACTGTAAAGCTGGGGTGTAAGACTCATATATATATATGGCTTCCTGCAAGAGAACTGTGGTAAAGTGGGATGTTATAAATATTTATAGGGGACTTAGTGTACTGACTGAGATCAGCTGTGAAGGTATCTGTATCTAATAAGTGTGGTGTATTACAGATGACCTTACTTGCTACCACATTTATGCCTCAGTCAGAATTATTCTGGAATATTGTGATGACTACGTTAAATGTCTAGGGTTATGAAAATGATGAAGTGTAAGTCACAACAACAACAGACAGATAAACAATTTAATTTATTCTACAACACTTTACAACACTGTGACACTCACACACATATAACACTCTATAAGACTATCTTAAATGAGTCAAGTGTTTACGTTTAAAAATATATGTATTAATTCTTGTCAATAATGGATATCCTGATTCAACTACACAGTGAACCAGGAATCACAATCAAATGTAATTACAAGTATTATTTACACAGTTTATATATATGAACTTTGTATTGACATAGTTTATTATTATTATTATTCTATGTGTGTAATTTGTGCAGTAGTAATATGAGGTAATACTGGTTTTGTTCAAGCTTGGTTGTTGTTTTTCATCATGACTTCAAGTGTTTGATTATCGGGGGAAATAGTATTGGGAAACTTTCACAGTTCCTGTCATTTGAACCCATTAATTGTCCCTCTGTGGTTAACAAGATGTCAATTTTTGAGGGGGGCACATAATGTTGAGCTACTCTGGCCACAGAAGCTTATCTTTCGTGATGGCGGCAGGAAAAGACTCCTCTGCTCGATTGCTTCCTGTGTTCTGGAGACACCTCACTGGTCGCTATCTGGACCAAGGAGTATGCTGTCAGCCTCTGGATTCAGCAAAACTCAGACCAGGTGCTGCTTCAATAACTAGGACCACAGTCCCTGAAACAAGAAGGTTGTACCTCCTACTTCAGATCTAATTTATAATCTATTTCTACACTGAACACAATACATAACAAACACTGAGTTCAGAGCGGTAGGCCAACTGCTATCTTCATCTGAAACAATTTACACCAGTATACTCCTCCCTAATGGTTACTACGCCTCTGCAATTCCAGCATTAGTTCTTTCTAGTCAATAAGATAGGTGTCAGTGTACTGTTTGGCAATTCCATGCAGTTTTACTTTTCTCCGACACCTTCTGTTCAGGTTGGAGCACTATATAGGCCTTGACTCATGTTCGCTACTGAACCACACACATATACAGACATAAATTATCAATTTACATTCAATTTTCATTAAAAAGATATTGAATATATCAAGCTTACCACAATTCATGGAAATAATACACAGATACGTTGACTGGCGATGAATAATGGCACAAATTCCGATCTGCCTCTGTCCCAGACTTTTTTTAAGAAAAATATGATCTGGCTCTCAACGCACTGTTTCTTAGTAAGTTTATTTTAAAGTGTGGCACTGACCTGACGCTCCTAATTGACTATATTGGCGGGTCTAACCCATCGGGCCATGTTTACCCAGCTTTTCAAAAAAAGTACCCTTACTACCGTTTCCCTAACAACAAAGAATTAGTATTTATAGCCCGACTAATCGTGTTTAGTCTTACATTTACTTCCCGCCAATCAAATAGGAGGTAACATGTTGGCCTATTTCCCGTACAATGGTGGTTTCAAAACCTGCCACTGCGCAATTCTGATTTTGGTGTTGTCTGACAGCACCACCATTTTATTTTGGCTATAACTTGTTAATTCCTAGACTATTTGCGTAACACTTAACATATTCTTTGTCAGCAAGTCCTAAGGAACCCAACTACATAAATTTAAGGGAGCTAGGTGGCTGCGTTCAAAATGTGCATTTTCTTCTACCTCCTGTTCACTTCGATACGATGTGGTGTCTGGGTACTGTCAGGCTTTCAAACGTAAACCAGTATAATGTCATGTTTCCCAATAAGCATTTTTCAGGTTTTTAAACCTAACTCTCGTATGGGTAGTGTTTTTTTTTAATCACTGTCCATCTGAAAAAAAGTATTGCTTCTGGCCTTTCGCTTGGGGTGGGTGGCATTAATTGTATATCGCAAGACGCGTGTTTAGTGTGGCATGCGTTCCTGCTTTCAGCCCTCACTCTCTCTTTCTATCCTAAGTCCATCTGTCTTTTCATCACGCCGTGTATAAAATGAAATTAATGGAAGTATTAATTTAGGTCATTACGCAGGGTGCCTAGCTCAAGGTTTTCTTAGAAATGCAGTACACGTTTTATTGTAGAAAGCGTGTAGTGATGCAGTAGGCTTTACTATCAACGTGAAACGTTACAATTTGCAGACGAAGTAGAAAACAAGGGGGATTTTTGTACCCCATTGTGACAGCACTGTACTTTTACCATTTCTCTTTCCTTTTATTGAATTTATGTGTTAGGCTTTATATTTACCTTTTAATTTATATATGTTGATTTAGAATGTTTCACGACAGGAACGACGCTGCAGTCGTGGATCTATGTTGTGTGTCGTTGTGAGAGAGAAAACTGGTGGTGTGTGTCGTTGTGAGAGAGAACTCTGGCATTGTGTGTCATTGTGAGAGAGACAGTCAGTGTCGTGTGTTGTTGTGAGAGAGATAACTGGTGTTGTGTGTCGTTGTGAGAGAGGCAACTGCTGTTGTCTGTCGTTGTGAAAGAGACAGCAGGTGTTGTGTGTCGTTGTGAGAGAGACAGCACGTGTTGTGTGTCGTTGTGAGAGACAGCCGGTGTTGTATGTTGTTATGAGAGAGACGGTCAGTGTTGTGTGTTGTTATAAGAGAGACAGTCGGTGTTGTGTGTCATTGTGAAAGAGTCAGCCGCTGTTGTGTGTCGTTGTCAGTGAGACAATCGGTGTTGTGTGTCGTTGTGAGAGAGACAGCCAGGTGTTTTGTGTCGTTGTGAAAGAGACAGCAGCTGTTGTTGTGGCCGTGTAGGTTATAGGGCACTAGTAGTTATATTGATTGTTATATTCAATTTAAGTTAATCCTTTTGATGTTGTTATTATTCAAGTGCTAACTGGTCTTCCGCCAGAGATGGTAATACTTGACTTTTGCTAATTTTTCTTCCCAGGTCCATTCTTCCCTTTAGGTTTAGTGATACGCAGTCTCGTATAATGGTTTTCATATTTGATCCAATTGTAACACAGCAATTGTAGAAAATTATATTAGAGTTTATTGATGTCATTAGACAAACACTGTAAATTTCACAAATGATGGTTGGTTATCCAAGGGGAAACATTTATATATCCACAATGAAGTACACATACTAACTTGTCTTCTTAAAAACTTGTCTTGATATTCTCAAAGACGAAGTTCACTTAACACTATTTGTAAAATCCTCTAAAGTCCAAAATCATGGAATCATTGGAATCATAAATCCTGAAATCACTGCCCTTTCTCGCACATCTCTCCTATTTATACTATTTCTTCTTTTTTCCCGCCAATTTTCACACGATGCTTTCTTTTTTCACACGGTACAATTATCTACATTTGCCCACGTTTCCTCAGCTTTTCTACTTTTTCCACACGTCTCTCTCTCTCTAAACAACGGAAAAAAACCAAAATAGCAACTCTCACTTCACAAAATGTTCCGTTCAAAACATGCATTCAAATTTTTTTCCTGGGACTGCACTATCTTCGTCTCTCTTCGTCGTGACTGCAAACTGAACTTTATTGACCCTGCGTTTTGTGCGAAAATGCCTTATTTACTTTACGGCTGTTATTTCTATATTCTAACACGTAAAAATGGTAGTGTAGAAGGCCATGTGGTCACATACTTTCCGGGCCACACAAATGTATCCTAGAGGGAGACATCTGCGTACTATCAACTAACTACCTCATGCTAGTAACTGTTATAAACAACTAACCTATTGGTAGAGGGTCTAAGAAGAAAACATTTTTTTAAATAATACATTTTCCCCCCGAAAACGAGGGATCCCAGTATACTTATGATGCGTAAAACGGGGGACACATAAAATTTGTTAATACACTTCGCCATTAAACTGTATTGATGTACACTACTTCTCAACAATATCAATATGTACAACGCTGTGAATTACTCATCACCATAATGTTAACATACTTAATGCTAACATTTTGAAGAAGAAGAAAAAAAAGTTGCATACGAGTTTTCTCGGTTGTGCAAACAACATAGACAAAAACTAAAAACAAAAAATATTTTTGCAATATTCAACAGAAGTGACTAATATTCATTACGTATTTAACAATCTTATATGTAGTAGCTGCCACGAACATCAGCCTAACAGCATAGAACTAATGGTCAAACATGAGACCGCTAGACGCAAAAAATGTAATATATATATACATGGCAATGTTAATCTATAATTTTATTTAAAAGAATATGAACTGGAGTTGTACGCTCTCGTAACTGTCAGTATAGAACGTGGTAAATATAATACATTCATATGATACAGGCGATCCCATCCTGCCACTGCGGTCAGTGATTTACCAGGATGTATATGGGTCTTAAACACCAAACTCTGGACAAGTTGTGGTGAACTGTCTGTGTGTTCGTCGTAAAATCTAAATATAGTATTATTAATCTGGTTACACGGAGTTACAAAGTATTTATTTTTTTAAAAAGTCTCTAATCTCCAGCTTATGTAATGGTCGTGACTATGAGGGAGGACAACAATACCGATATAGATAACTATCGGGTGGTGGAGTATGAACTATCTCAGTAACCATGAACCAAGTACCAAACTGTTTATAGGTTCGTCATCAAATATAAAATCTGCATACAAATGCAGGTTCATTATAATGATGGAAAACAATTTGTCAAGAGAATATACTGCAGCGTTCCGCTAACAACGTGACAATGGTCAGAAAAATACAGTTACATCAATATGTGATGTTTATTTCTCAATTCAAGGTTTATCAACATGTGAACATATCCGTTACCATGTTAGCGATTTCTCATGGAATTGTCATGGTGTGCATTGTAACAATGTAGTATTTCGCCAATCCGCGAACTGTGTTGATTAGCATATACGTTTTACCCAACTTGCAAAATATATCGCAAAGTCAAATTTTAGGTGAAAATATATATGTCTCATTTATTTAGTGGCGTGGGGTGCATATTGGGATAAATGACGGATTAGGGTTTATCACCATGGGAGGGGAACGAATGTCAGTCATGGGAATGTACTCTGGGGTCTTAGGAGCGTTAGCTGTGTTAGTGGGGGTAACAATGTCCTCATTATCTTTTACCGATATCCGCTGTGGACATCTCATCTTCTTGTACACATGGTATTTATACACTAAACAGCTTAAAATTAAAAACACTAATTATGCTAGACAAAATCAATATTCCTGACACTCTAGTGTGTCGGGTCATGGCCTCTGGTGTGTCTCACTGGATTCAGGAATGCGAGAAGGGGTTTCTCACACTACGAAGAAGTATTTATAGAATTTGATAGACACGTTAACATAGGTAAAGTCCTGTTGTAGTGGGGGTGCTCGGAACGGGGCGTTTATTTAGAAACGATCCAGCTGTGATGGACCATGTCGGAGAAGGTGACAGGAGATGGAAAGACGTTTGGATGTGTAGGGAAGAGTAAATTTAACGTCTGATTTGTCATACATCTGTGAGAAAGGGTCGTTGGCTTGAATAATGTGAGTAGCCATATACGATCATTGAGGTTGTAAACTAAAGGTAACATGTGTGCGAATCGAATAGTTCTAGTACAAATGGTATGTGTCTTAACAGCATCTTTAGAAAAAATCGCCAAAATACATTCTCGATGCCATTGAACATTATAAAAACGCACGATGAGTTCTGACTGCGAAAGAATCGCATCAAGTCGTAAAGGATGTTTATTTACTGAAAAGGATTATGATGTTGAACTAGTGGTTGACGGAATGTATGTTACTATGAGGGAGGGGATATTGGACAACTTGTTGAATAATTCTAGAAGATCATTTGGAGGTAATAGTGAGGGAGGTAAGCGACTGAACTTGAGCATGTCTATGTGCGACTCTAACATAATTAGTGATTGTGTAATGTGTGCGTATAGTGTGTTTGCTTTTGTCACACAATTCCTCAAGAATAAATAAGAGTTAAAAAAAAAAAAACTGTTCTAAAGCAATAGTACAATTTTTTTAAGACTTTCAAAGGCAAAAGTGGTGTAATTTGTATAATGGTTGACTACGTCTCTAAGATCATTGAGTGCTCTTGAAATCATACAGATTTCGTACCTAACACTCTCAAAAAGGTTTGAATAACTAGAGAACTGAGATAATTTAAAGTTCTGTTTAACATGGATAACATAGTGTTCTAGATCTGCGAATGTTAGTATATCTGGGTGTTGCAGACGTCGTAACTGTCCCTATCATCAGTATCATCAGCAGGATCTTGACTGAGGCTGACATCTTTCTGAAAAAATAAAATTTCCTACCAAAAAAGGGATACTAGTGACTTAGATGATAGTGGGGAACGAGGGGGAGTACTATTGTAGAGAGAGTACTCGTTGGGTACTATTGCTGGGGAAGTACCTTTTAGTTATTAGAGAAGATTGAATCTCCAATAAACTGTGGTAGTTCTAACCCAGGCTCTGCGCTTGTGTAGTTATTTATTACGTCTGGATCCTACATAAAGAGAAGTATCTCAACTCTAGGTTCTTGGCTTTGATGTTATTAAGTTATATCTTGATACTGCTGTGTGTACGTTCTTGATTAGACTAATGATGATCGTGACTTGTCTCTGTCTTTATGTACGTTGGCTATGATTGTGTGCGCCGTACGTTTGTGGCCTATCTTGCTCCTGTGTCTACTGAATGAGATTAAATGATCAGACACTATAATGACTGGAATGACTTGACAACTCAGAGCTGACACCAAAAGTTCTTTATTTGTTGTCAATGAACATATTCACAAATTTGGCTATCTCCGAGCCTGATTATCAAGAAAATATAACATATGAGACTTGTTTGTTAACATTCCTACATCACGTACTTCACTGGTCAGGAATTATTTTTGATTAACTCGTGATCTCTGCTGTCTACTTTGTTTTCTGTCTACCATCTATTAAATCTGGCTTCGAAGTATTGTATGGGCCACCACCAGTGCTGGGAACTTATCCTTAGCCATTAAACTTGTTCTTTGTAAAAACTGCTTACACGTCCGACACTGGACCACTGTTCTAATACTTGTCCTTGACTATCAGCACTTAGTTAATTGTACGAGAGTTTTCATACCAGAACAAACTGCTGGCGATATCTGCTGGCAATAAACTGGACATAGCTCGACATGAAAAACTATTTGTTGTGGAACATCTTTCATCTGTCTTCTTTTCTTCTGCAAACTGCAGCGGAACCATAAACAACATGGTACCTGAGCTGGCCACTGAGCTGGCTATAGGTCGTCGTTACGGTTAGTCTAACCCTAACCCGTTCTCGGCTGACGACAAGTCAAGACTAATCCCAACTCTTCATCAGCGCACGGACTTCCCGAGTCACACATGACGTATAACTAAGTCCTGCTACTCAGTAATCTATAACCCCCCACCAAAACCGAATAAACTTTCCATGTAATACTATACTATCCATAAACTAAATACAATATACATACAAAACATATCCGAACAATCTGTGACTTCTGTATACCTTATAAGCTTCATTCATCCACAATTTATTATATCTTTCACACACCATTTTTCACTCTCAATCTCTCCATTTCCTATTTTCTGTATTTGTGTATCTCAATCTCTTTCTTCCCTATTCTTTTGTTCCTCACAACCCTATGTCCTTATCGTATAGCTTCTCTTAGTATATCTGTTCACTCCAGAACTCATTTTTACCTCTTGTCATCTCACCTTCAATTCCTCCGTTATATATTCGTTCCTTATAGAACCTTTCTCGGTATCTCTGTACCCATCATGTATATCTCTGTTATATTTCTATAGTTTTGCAAACATCATTATCTCTGCCATCTTCTCCTCCTTTATTCACTGTATTCGTTCAATCTAGAAAAATCTCCCTAAATACTCTTGTTTGTCATCCCCCTATGCCTTCTTCAATCTCCGACATTTTGCCTCCTTCACCCCGGCTTCTTAACTACTCCTATTCTCACCTCCTCCTGTACTGCAGCACCTTATCGGTCAGGTGTACTCAGTTTGCTTTATAGACCAATTATTCTTAGTCTCCTCAGGACTCCACAACTGCCGCCATCTTGTTTATGTATCTAATGCTAGGCCTCTCCTCACATAACCTCCTTCTCTCTTCCTATCCCCGTCCTTACCTCATCTCCAAACATTTCATCAACATGGCATCTTTGGCCCTAAGCGTTTCTAGCGCTATCTGTTTATCTATTATTTGTGTTTCCTCAACTCTTTTGACTTCGTTAACACTTTGCTTCGTCTCTGCCTCTCTGCTTCTCCTATCTCCAGAATTCCTCTCAACCTCTCTATCTTTCCTTTCTCTTGAGTTTTCCTTCAATTCTCTACTCATTACTTCATCTACCGTTTGCTTCGGTTTTTCTCTATTATCAATTTCTTCATTTCTCGTACTCCCTGGGTTCCTCTCGGGGTCTCTATGATTAGTTTTCTCCTTTTTCAATTCTTCAAATTTTCTGTCAATATATTGGCAAAGTGTCTTTATATCTTCCTTATTCTCCACTGTGCCACTATGTCTTGTCTTATTCTTCCTGCTAGATCTCACAACCACCTGTTCTACCTGTCTCAACGTTTCGAGGCACCTTCTATAATCTGATGAATTGTCTGTAGACGAACAACCTCTCTTCATCTTTCGTGTCCTCCCTTCCTTTATCTCTCTTCTCTGGAATCTCCGTTTGCTATATCTGTGACCCTCGACACTCTCCTCAGACGACATACTGTCCGAATCACATGACATCGATACCTCTTCTGGAGTCCTTGTCCGTCTATTATTTTCCACCTCATTAATAATTTTCTTACCCTTTCCTCGTGTCGGTCTATCATCTTCTCGTGTTTCCCCGTGTCTACCTCTCCACTTCGGGCGTACCTGCATTTGTGCTGTATTTCTTAACTTCGCGAGTGGCATATTATATTCTGACGAATCGTCGGATGACGTATAATATCTCTTCTTCCCACGTCTAATGTCTCTTGCCCTTTCCTCCTGTTCGTCTGTTTGTTCATTTCCCTCCATTTCCTCTTCTTCCTGCTGATTTTCTTGTTGCTTCTTCGCTTCCTACATCTGTCGCAATTGATTTTCTTGCTCTGCTAATCTATTTTCTCTCTCTTGCAGTCTCTGTACATATTCCATGAACGGAATGTCCTCTTCGCTCTCCGAACTGTCTCTTACATTTCTTAACCTCCTTAATTCGTCTGGTACTGTTCTGTCAATCTTTTCTCTCTCCGACGTTCTCGCCTGATCATGCTGTACCTCTCCTTCTTCTATTTCTACTTCTGTCTGAATTCGCTGTCTATTTCTCTCTGTATCTTGTTTGTCTTTCTCCTCTTTCTCGCTTCCTCTCTCCTGTTTCTCCTGTTTGTTTTGTGCATCGTTAGAAACTCCAGATCTTTGGTTTGGGTTTTTCGGTTGTGTATGTACCTCCGCTCTAGTGACTATCCGACTTCCACCTGCTCTTGGTCTGTATGACTCTTCTGGAGAACTTTCATCTGCTGTACCCTCATCCGTGTCCTCTGGTACTACTACATAATGGGTCTTCCTCTTGTTCTGTTCCTGCGGTGGTATGTCTATAGGTTTCTGCGTTTGTAACCTTAGATGTTGTACATGCGCCTTGATGGTTTTATTTTGATCTTGTTTCCATATTTGATATGTTGTTTCTGAAAGGCATCGTAACACCTGCCAATTCGGAATCCAGTTCTGGTCTAGTTTTCCACTCCTAACGTGTTTCCTATAAAACACTATGTCTCCCGGCTTGAATTCCTGTGCAATTGCATTTCTATTCGCATTTCTTTTCCTCCTTTCAAAATCTTTCTTGATGTTCATTTGTGCTAAGGTGTGTGCTCGGTGTTTTCCCGGACTAGTATTTCCATGGGGTCCTCTCCCATATATTTCCTCCTTGGCTGCAGTATGGTGTCCATTGGCTTCACTGGCTCCCTACCGTACATCATATAAAACGGCGACATTTGGTAGTTTCGCTTGTGTTTATTCGAACTACTTCTAGTGCCTGCGGTAAATACAGATCCCAATACTGCGGTTTTTCCTTCTACCTCTTTCGCCATGATGTTATGTAAGGTGGAATGGAGGCGTTCGTTCTTTCCATTTTCTTGGGGGCGATAAACAGAAGTTCTAATATGTTTAATGTTCCACTTCTGTACAAACTTCTGGAACTCTGTTCCTGTAAACACCTTGCCATTGTCCGTAAGTATGGATAAAGGACATCCGTGTCGAGGGATAAATACCCTGGTAATAGTTTGCAATATATTGTTTGCCGTGGCCTCGCTGAGTGGATAAGATTCTGGCCAACCTGATAGCATATCCATTATATGTAGTATGTATTTATTACCCATTAATGTTGTTGGATAAGGTCCAGATATGTCCATGCTGATCTTCTCCATCGTATAATTTGGTGTATCCATCTCTTGGGTGGGATACTTCAATGCTCTCAATTTTCGTGTTTTACATGCGATGCACTGGTCCACATACGATACTATATCACTGTTCACCATGTGCCAATAATATCTCTTTTTAATGACGTCCAACGTCTTGTCTCTTCCCATGTGACCGTTGTTGTCATGATAAGCTCTGAGTACTTTCCTTACCAGATGTTTTGGAATATATTTCCTCGGTAACCCATCTCCTATCGGGTTAATGTATTCCATCACATTTTCAAGAGGGTTTATCCTAAAGTTCTTCGCTTCTTTATCCTCATTCCATATCTTTCTTTTCATCCGCCTAATCTCTGGATCTTTATCTTGTTCCTTCTTAAAGTCGATAACTGTCAGTTGTGAATCTTCTTCCGAATGATCTTCATCCGCTCCCGATATTGACTGCGTCTCCATTCTATTAGAATTTATGATGTTGACCTGTTTGAATCGATCATCTATCTCTGGCGTATCATCCCCTTCTATTGTCATCCCTTTCTGGTATAATATCCTTGACAATAGATCAGCGCATATATTGTGGGTACCTTTGATGTACTCTATTTTCATGTTATAGCTTTGTAAGTTCAACGCCCACGTTTGCAGTTTCCTTGGCTGATCTTTCGCTTTGGTTAACCATGTCACTAGTGGCTGATGGTCTGTCTTAACCGTAAATGGCATTCCCCTTAGGTGTTTTGTTTCGTTGTGAAAGAGACAGCAGGTGTTGTGTGTCGTTGTGTGAGAGACAGCACGTGTTCTGTGTCGTTGTGAGAGACAGCCATTGTTGTGTATTCTTAAGAGAGTCTGTGTTGTGTGTTGTTATAAGAGAGACAGTCGGTGTTTTGTGTCGTTGTGAGAGAGGCAGCGGTGGTGTGTGTCGTTGTGAAAGACAATTGGTGTTGTGTGTCGTTGTGAAATACAATTGGTGTTGTGTGTCGTTGTGAGAGAGACAGCAGGTGCTGTGTGTCGTTGTGAGAGAGACAGTTGGTGTTGTGTGTCGTTGTGAAAGACAATTGGTGTTCTGTGTCGTTGTAAGAAAGATAACTGGTGTTGTATATCGTTGCGAGAAAGACAGCCAGTGTTGTGTGTCATTGTAAGAAGGACAAATGGTGTTTTGTGTCGTTTTGAGAGAGACAGGCGGTGTTGTGTCGTTTTAAGAAGGACAATTGGTGTTTTGTGACGTTGTGAGAGAGGCGGTGTTGTGTGTCGTTGTAAGGACAATTGGTGTTTTGTGTCGTTGTGAGAAAGACAGCCGGTGTTGCGTGCCTTTGTAAGGACAATTGCTGTTGTATGTCGTTGTGAGAGAGATAGCCGGTGTTGTGTGTCGTTGTAAGAAGGACAAATGGTGTTTTGTGTCGTTTTGAGAGAGACAGGCGGTGTTGTGTGTCGTTGTAAGAAAGTCAACCGCTGTTGTGTGTCGTTGTGAGAGAGACAGCCAGTGTTGTGTGCAGTTGTGAGAGAGGCAGCCGGTGTTGTGTGTCGTTGTGAAAGACAATTGGTGTTGTGTGTCGTTGTGAAATACAATTGGCGTTGTGTGTCGTTGTGATAGAGACAGCAGGTGTTGTGTGTCGTTGTGAGAAAGACAGTCGGCGTTGTGTGTCGTTGTGAGAGAGACAGTCGGTGTTGTGTCTTGTTGTGAAAGACAATTGGTGTTGTGTGCCGCGTGAGAGAGAAATTCAGTTATGTGTGTCGTTGTGAGAGAGACAGTCGGTGTTGTGTGTCGTTGTGAGAGAGACAGCCGGCATTGTGTGTCGTTGTGAGAGAGACAGCCGGCATTGTGTGTCGTTGTGAGAGAGGCAGTTGGTGTTGTATGTCGTTGTAAAAGACAACTGGTGTTGTGTGTCGTTGTGAAAGACAATTGGTGTTGTATATCGTTTTGAGATATACAGGCGGTGTTGTGTGTCGTTGTAAGAACGACAATTGTTGTTTTGTGTCGTTGTGAGAGAGACAGCCGGTGTTGCGTGTCTTTGTTAGAAAGACAACTGGTGTTGTGTGTTGTTGTAAGAGAGACAGTCGATGTTGCGTGTCGTTGTAAGAAGGTCAACTGCTGTTGTGTGTCGTTGTGAGAGAGACAGCCGGTGTTGTGTTTCGTTGTAATAAGAACAACTAATGTTGTGTGTCGTTGTGAGAGAGACAGCCGGTATTGTGTATCGTTGTGAGAGAGGCAGTCGGTGTTGTACGTCGTTGTGAAAGACAATTGGTGTTGTGTGTTGTTGTAAGAAGGACAACTGGTGTTGTGTGTAGTTGTGAGAGAGATAGCCGGTGTAGTGTGTCGGTGTAAGAAGGACAAATGGTGTTTTTTGTCGTTTTGAGAGAGACAGGCTGTGTTGTATGTCGTTGTGAAAGAGATGGCCGGTGTTGTGTGTCGTTGTAAGAAGGTCAACTTCTGTTGTGTGTCGTTGTGAGAGAGACAGCTGGTGTTGTGTGTAGTAAGAAGAACAACTAGTGTTGTGTGTCGGTTTGACAGAGACAGCCGGAGTTGCTTGTCTTTGTAAGAAGGACAACTTGTGTTGTGTGTCGTTGTGAAAGAGACAGTCTGTGTTGTGTGTAGTTGTGAGAGAGGCAGTCGGTGTTGTGTCTCGTTGTGAAAGACAATTGGTGTTGTGTGTCGTTGTGAAAGACAATTAGTGTTGTGTGTCGTTGTGAAAGACAACTGGTGTTGTATGTCGTTGTGAGAGAGGCAGTCAGTGCTGTGTGTCGTTGTAAGGGAGACAGGCCGTGTTGTGTGTAGTTGTGAGAAGGACAAATGGTGTTGTGTATCGTTGTGAGAGAGGCAGCCGGTGTTGTGTATCGTTGTGAGAGAGACAGTCGGTGTTGTGTTTCGTTGTGAGAGAGGACGTCAGTGTTGTGTGTCGTTGTGAAAGAGACAACTAGTTATTTGTTCGGTCTCTTTTTACCGCTGTTACCCTGGGGATGTCAACAAAGAATGCTATTGAAAGGTTTCATCAGTGTGTATTCTATCTATCACCGCATTTTCTTCTCATTTCATATTCCACTGTCACTAGTATGATTCATGTCAGAAGTAATCTCGCCGTTGTAAGATGAGAGATTTACAAACATAAAACAAGTAATGATCGAACGATAGGCGAAAAACAAACACAAAACTTGGTTTTAGAAAAGTTTCAGCCACAACTAAAACATGTAAAACATCTCTACAGCAGAATGGAAAGATAAGAAAAAATTAATGTGTGTCCTGGATTAATGAAAGATGTGTAGATTACTAGAACAGAAGAATGACCAGGGAGACATATTAAAATATTGTATTTAGAAGAAAATTTGAACAGATTTTTTAAGCCCTCCTTAAAACTCGGTATGGAATTGCTAAATATCGGTATTTGGAGACGCGATCCGCACTTAAGTAAGACGGATATGAAATATTACTTTACGGCAAAGTAAGATCTACCAAAACCTTGACACGAACAGGGCACGTGAAGCTCTCGTCTGACAAGACAAGAGAACTTTGATCTGGGAGCTAGAGGGATTCGTTCAGGGTCAAGGTGATTTTATTTGTATCTTCTTTTTTCACATTGTCGTCTATTTTGTCATTAAATTGTTAGTAGATACAATAATGTTGTTTTAGCAGGCCCTTGTTGTAGATGGTGTTTTGTTCACCCGTGATTTCTTTTGTTTGGTTTTTTATTAAAACTGTATTGTTGTAAACTTTTACTTACTGCCCTAGTCCAATTAAAAAATAAATATAAATGCGTTGATGCAGGTTTCGAGCAATAAAAGGGTAGGGTGATGTCTCCTTTCTGCATAATGCGCGAAAAGGAAACTAATAAAGATGAAAGTAGGGATGATGATGGTGGCGATAATGACGTTGATAATGGTGATGGTGATGATGTTGATAATGATAATGATGATGATGGAGGTGCCGTTGATGGTGATGATCATGATCATGATGAGGATGGTGATGGTGAGTGTGGGGGTGATGGTGATCATGTTGTTGAAGCTCATGATCATGATGGTGATGATCTTGATGATGATGATGTTGATGATGATGCTGCTGATGATGATGGTAGTGCTGATGGTGATGATGATGATGATGATGATGATGGTGATAATGATGGCGATGATCATCATGATGATGACGATGGTGATGATGGTGGTGAAGATGATGATGGTGATGATATTGATGATGATGGTGAGGATGAGGGTGATGATGATGGTGATGATATTGATGATGATGGTGATGATGTTAATGGTTATGATCATAATGATTATAGTGATAATGGTGATGATGATGGTGATTATGATGATAACGGTGATAATGGTGATGACGATAATCATAATGGTGATAATGGTAATGATGATTATGGTGATGATGTTGATGGTGATAATGGTGATGGTGATGATAGTGATGGTGATAATGGCGATGATGATAATGGTAAGGATTGTCATGATGTGATGGTGATGATGGTGATGATCATAACATGGTAATGACGGTGAGGATGACAGTGATGATGATGGTGATGTTGATGGGGAAAATGGCGATGATGATAGCGATGATTATCATGGTGATGATGAAAATGGTGATGTGATAATTGTGATGGTGATGATGATGGTAATGATGATGGTGATGAAAATAATGTTGATGTTGATGATGATGGTAATGATGATGGTGATTATGATGGTGATGAAGATGGTGATGGTAATGATGGGGATAATGGTGATAATGGTAATGATGCTAATCATGAAGGTTGTGGTAAACTTCTAAATACAATATCTAAATTAGGATATAACAGTATAGTGCATAAAGTCAAAGATAAGAAAGTACTAAAAATTTGCGGCGAGAATCGTAAGTTGTCGCCTACGCCTTCAGCGTATTATTTGATAACGCAATGGCCGAACCAAAAGGGTACCCTAATTTTCAAATTCGTCATTGAGACAAACGTTCCACTTCCCTAGGTCAACTAAGTATTTACCTAAATACATTGTAGAGGGGAGGGGAAAACGGAGAAAACCCAACGCAAATCACGTCTCACATTGTTCTAAAAATAAAACTACTTGCTAGTATTACCTTAGGCGGTTTTTCAAATTACGATGAAAAAGTTAGAAAAAGTGGACACTACGATAAAAAAAACACGCTAAGCTCTTGTTGCGAATGACGTAATTCTCGTATATTACGAGAGACTCTCGTAAGTACATGGGAAAAGAATTGAACAGGAGGTAGTTTAAAAATAAACAACTAACGTAGACAAAATATGGAATATTGAACCAAGCCACGTAGCCCCATAAAAATCATATATTCGTGTACATGAAGATTTTCTGACTAAGAATATGTTATCAATTACATAAATAGTCCATTAGATAATCAAATATTGGGGATAATACATAGAGAATCGGAGATACTGTCAGGTCAAGTCATGTCTGCTTAGATTGGATAGCATATTTTTGGGGGGAAAAAATTAGGTGAAAGATAGGCTAAGATAGTACGATGAAGGGGATTGGGTGGAATTTGAAGTGAAGCGAAATATTATTGGCCGACCTCGTACTAAACATATATTACCCGAGTAATGTAGTAGAAAGTTGAATTGTATTTTTGAAAGACTTTGTTTACAAGTGAAATAAGGATAATCATTGGCCAGAGTAGTTGATATTGGGGGAAAAGTATTAGGTGAGGACGCCATTTTATAACAAAATTTTGCCAAGGAGCGATGAGAGCAGGCTCGTGCTGTGTAAACAATATTTCTCAAAAGCCTGGACAGAACGGCAGATCGAAAGTATGCCAGTCATCGTTCACTTGTGTATTTCATTGAATAAATGTGGTAAGATTGACTTTATTAACATGTATCTAGAATAAAAATTGAATGTGAGATAATAATGTATGACTATAAGTAAGTGGGTCTGTAGCAAACTTAGGCAGAGCCTAGAGATTGACCCACCATGTGATAGACTATCAGAGAGGTGTTAGACTACAAGAAAATATGTATGATTGTCATCAAGGAGCATAACACCTATCCTATTGTATGGAAAGGATTACAGCTGGACTTGCAGTGGCGTTGTAACTATTAGGGGAGAGGAATACTGGTGTACATTGTCACATCAAAAGATAATGGTGGCATAGGTTGGTATAAAGCTATGACCCTTTTCGTTTGTTTGTAATGTACCTGTACTTAAATGTGAAATAGTATTGTATACTAGGTATAAAGAAGGATGCATAACCTTCACATTTCAGGGTCCTGGGTACTGACGTTAATGTAGTACCAAACGCTTGAGAACTGCTCGATTCAGGACTCTGTCTGTATACTTCGAGCCCATGCTAGTAGCCATTACCTATCAAACAGGTGGAACAGATTGTCAAGCGAGCAGAGGAAACGATCTACCTGTATTCTAATGCCAAGTTAAGTTCTTGTTCGGCACCTGGCAGCTCAACTTAAAAGAACTAGAAAGTGATAGTGAAGAAAACTGTGAATAGTTATTAATATTTCCACAAGTGACAAACGAAAACAGACATAACTTAAAGGGAGTGATTATAACCAACAACCTATTGTTGATACCAGTATTACCTCAAAGTAGAAGAATACAACTACACACTTATATTAGAATAATATTATATGTATGGACAGAAGATCTACTGTGTTATTGGACTGTTGTAAATGATTCTTTTGATTTCACTTTTGATTGTCAGTCCTGGTTCAAAATAAATTAGAATCAGGATAATAAATTGTAAAAAATTATATTTACACAAATTTCAACCACTGTCTTAAATAAGATAGCCTTTTAAAGTGTCGTTGGTATGTTATTGTTGTAGTACTGTTGGTTGTTGTGGATAATAAACTATTTGTTTGTATGTTAGTTGGTTATTGCACCCTACACTCTACATTCATAACCCTAGACACTATACGAAGTCATTTTAATAATAATATAGATTAATTTTGAATGAGATCAAAAGGGTGGTAGCGGAAAGGTACTCTGAAAAGTTTACAATGCTATTTGTTAAATTCAGAGACCTTCATAGCTGATCTCATGTAATACAATAATAATACATAACAACAATTCATAACATCAAAACCCACCACATATATTGAGGGCTCGTCCGGGATTGAATTTCTCATAGCACCAGCTATATTGGGTAGCTCGCTTCTGGGATTTTAAATTCTTAAAATATTATCAATTATATTAGGAATCTCAGATAGTATAAAACTAAAAGTATTCCTTTTGTGGAAATGAAATAGTGGTTGAGCTATCAGTGCCTGTGGTTGTTCTTGGTTATCATTAGAAATTGTTAGCCATAATTAGAAATTTGTATAGTTAGAAATTCTAAAGGTTGCATAGTACAGAATGGCTGATCTGGCAAAGTTTCGATCTGCTGCTGTGCAGACTGCTAAAGAAATGAATATGGAGGGTCAAGCTTTGATCCAACATGTAACTTCAGAATGCGACAAGTATATTGAAAGGGAGGATAGGAAGATAGCAGAAGAAAGAAAATTACAGTTACAAATTGAGGCTGACAAAGAAATTAAGAGGTTCCAGATTGAGGCTGACAAAGAGGCTAAGGCATTGGACGCTGAGGCTAAAAAGTTACAGATAGAGGCAGAAGAAAAGAGACAGGCTGCTGAAAGGGAAGCAGAAGAAAAGAGACAGGCTGCTGAAAGGGAAGCAGAAGAAAAGAGACAGGCTGCAGAAAGAGAAGAAAAAAGGCTGAAAGAGAAGCAGAAAAGGAGGAGAAGAGATTACAGAGGGAGCATGAGCTACGACTAAGGGAGTTAGAATTTCAAGGCCATGCTCCTGAAAATGGTGCCAGCCCATTTGCCTCAGATGCCACTGCTAGTCAGGAAGCCTCAACCTCAGCTATGGGTTTTCATGTAGACCATTTTGTTGAGAAAGACGATGACATAGAAGGGTACTTAAGTAGATTTGAAGTTTTAGCCACTACATATGGGTTACAGAGAGAGAGAGAGAGAGAGAGAGATAGAGAGAGAGAGGTGGAGCTTCAAGTTATCCCAAGGGCTTAGGGGAACGGCTTATGAAGTTTTTGCCAAGATGAGCAGAGATGACCAAGACAATTATGACATGCTAAAAGCAGGCTCTTTTATTAAGATACGAAAAGAACGGAGAATTTTATATAAAAAAATTTAGGAATGCCAAACTACTGTCGGGTGAGACCTATCACCAGTTCTCTGCACGGTTAGAGACCTACTTGGAGAAATGGACTGCTCTGAGGAAAACCCAAGATCTTAAGGAAATGATCCTTATTGAGCAGCTAAGAGAGTCCATGGCTCCAGACCTGAGAAAGTCTCTCATGGAACAAGGTGCAGAGAGGCTGGGTGAGTTACTCAATGTCGCTGAGAGGTATCAGGCAGCCATAGGCAGAGGTAGTTGGTAATAAAAAGAAACAGGTAGACAATTTTAAGGCACCTCAAAACTTTAATAAGTTTGACAATAGAGAACAGAACAAAGGTAGGCACCAGTTTGATAGGCCACGCAATGACTATAAAAATAAAACCCCACAATTCAATGAAAGGAAATATGATGAAAGAAAATCTTTTAACCAAGGAAAGAGGTGGTGTAAAAATTGTCGGATGGAAAACCATACCACCGAAAACTGTAGAAGGAAATCTCCTAATTTCGCTGCAATGAAAATGTGGAGAAAGGGAGTAAAGGTCAACTTTACTGAACAACAAGAACCCTACCACCCCCCAGTGTGTGAAGATGTAACATGCAATGGAGTCACCATAAGGTGTTTGTATGATACTGGATTAGATTATGATTCAGTTGTGAGTTCTCACCTGGTGCAGGCAGATCAATACACCACAGAAACAGTGGAGATTCACGCTACAACCAAGGACGTAGCGACTATGACACTTCCCATCGCCAGGATAAATGTGGAAACGCGATATGTGGAAGGAATCATCAAAGCAGCAGTGCTAAATGAACCAATCTACCCTCTGATATTGGGGTGTAGATATGTCTTCTTGGGGAATCCCAAGAGACCTGTGATCATGGCAACAGTGCAGACCAGATCACAGTCTAAAAAGGGGGAGGATAATCCAATAAATACCCCTCCAGATGAGATGAGGAAGACACAGGCGGAGGATAAGACCCTCAAGCCTTGTTTTAAGAAATTGCCCAAATGTCATACACCTCCAGGCAAGGGAGACTTCTATATGAAGAACAAATTGATTTATAGGAAAGCTGGAACTGGATCCCATGGTCACGGACAGCTGGTCCTTCCCATTTCATATAGGACTAAAGTGTTGGAACTAGGGCATGCGACTACCTTCAGTGGTAATATGGGGATCAACGCAACAGGACAGCGTATAGCTTGTCATTATTTCTGGCCAGGGATAACTGAAGACATAAAGAGATATGTAAAATCCTGTCCAGAATGCCAACGGGTAGCTCCAAAGCATTGGACTGCTCCAGCAACTTTAGGGGAAATGCCCATAGTGGGAACACCCTTTGAAAGAGTTGCAGTGGACATTGTGGGACCTCTTACTCGGACCAAGAGGAGGAACAGTTACATTCTGACTCTGGTGGACACTTGTTCTATGTGGGGAGAGGCGGTAACCCTGTCATCAATCGATTCGAAGCATGTGGCAGAGGCATTACTCACAATCTTCACCAGGTTAGGCTTTCCCAACCAAATTTTGACTGATAATGGCTCTCAGTTCAAAGGGAAACTAACTGAAGAAGTATTCAGGATCTTTCAAGCCAAACACTTTCATTGTAGCCCGTACCATCTCCAAGGAAATGGCCAAGTGGAAAGATTTAACGGGACACTCATGTCGATCCTGAGAAAGTTGGCACATGAAAAACTAGATACATGGGACCAGTACCTTCCCGCCGCCCTGATTGCCTATCGGGAGGTACTCCATAGTTCAACCGGTATGGCCCCGGCAACCTTGTTATTTGGAAGGCCAATAAAAGGTCCATTAGAAGCATTGTTAAGGACATGGACCGATGAAAAGGCAGAAGAAAATATTACCTCATCATATCAATATGTGAACAAGCTGACCACTCGTCTTAAAACTGGCTGGAAACTTGCCAATAAAAATGTGAGACACGCCAGGAAAAAGCATGCTGCCTATTACAATAAGAAAGCGAAGGATCGAGAATTAGCTGTGGGAAAGAAGGTGCTCCTTCTACTGCCCGGCAGCTATAGTAAAGTGCAAATTGGATGGCAAGGTCCATATACAGTTCTAGAGAAGGTGTCTAGAACAAATTATAAGATAGATAAGAAAGGGAAAGAGAAAATCTATCATGTGAATCTCCTGAAAAAATATCTGGAAAGAGAAAACAGGAGGAGACACACCTACTGACCTTGTCTGTTGCAATGGAAATGAAAAAGGAACCACTCACCTCTCATGAATATCCTTTACATCCCTGTGAGACCGCTGCGCAGGTAAAAATCAGTAACCACTTAACGAAAAATCAGAGGGAGAGAGTTCAACAGGTTCTGAATGATCATACAGATGTGTTAACGGACCGACCGGGGCATACAAATTTATTAGAGTATGATATGAAACTCATAGACCCAACACCAATCTGTATGAGAGCCTATTCGATTCCGTTCGCTCAAGAAAAAGCTTTAAAGGAAGAGATAGATTATCTGTTGAGAGAAGGAATTATCTCGCACAGTGAATCTCCTTACAGCTCCAGTGTGGTTCTGTTAAGAAAACCCTCTGGAGAACACAGACTGTGTATAGATTACAGGAAACTGAATACTGTCACAGAAGGTCAGGTGGATCCATTACCTGATACAAATCAGCTGTTTGCCAGGCTGAATAAAGCTAAATATTTCTTTAAAGTGGATCTGAGCAAAGGCTACTATCAGATCCCAGTAAAGCCGGAGGTTAGACCTTATTTAACCTTTAGCACCTCGGAAGGACATTATGAATTTAACATGTTGCCATGCGGGCTGAAAAATGCACCGAGTGTGTTTTCGAGGATGATGAGAAAGTTACTGGATCCCCTGAATAACCCATGCATCACCAACTTTATGGATGATATTCTCATAGCGACTGAAACATTTGAGGAACACATTAACTCTCTGGATATGTTGTTTAATCGACTTAGAGAGACAAATTTGACAGCTAGACCGACGAAATGCTGTGTTGGATGTAAAGAGCTGGAATTCTTGGGCCACACAGTACATCAGGGAAACATGACCCCTGACCCCAAGAACCTGGAGAAACTGAAAAGAGCACCAAGACCACAGACAAAGAAAGATGTGCGATCTTTTGTCTCACTATGTGGTTTCTACCAAAAAGTATATTAAAAACTTTAACTCCATATGTGCTCCTTTGACTGATTTAACGCGCAAAGGAAATCCTGATAGAATTACTTGGTCAGCGCAGTGTGAATTAGCCTACCAAGAGTTGAAGGAAAAACTCACAAGCAGGCCTATTTTGAAATTATCTGACTTGAATCAAGAATTCATTGTGAGAACGGATGCTAGTAATATAGGTTTGGGTGCAGCTCTATTACAAAGGTCAACATCACTTGATGGGGAATTAAACCCAGTAGCTTATGCTAGTCGTAAGTTGAACACAGCAGAACAAAAATATTCAACAAGTGAAAAAGAATGTTTGGCGGTCATATGGGCTATAAAAAAGTTCCAGATTTATCTCTATGGTAAATTATTTAAGATCCAAACAGATCATAAACCACTCGTGTGTCTGTATAGAAGCAAGGCATGAAAATGCCAGATTATTACGTTGGTCGTTGCTCTTACAGCCATACCAGATTACCATAGAATATATTCCAGGCAAAACCAATGTAGGCGCCGATTTTTTATGTAGACATCCGTACGACGAACATCAGAGTAGTCATCAGGCATAAGTAGTAAATTTATCTATGTGTATTTAAAAGTAGGAACTGACATATGATAGTCCGTTCTAAGTGGGGAGATATGTGGTAAACTTCTAAATACAATATCTAAATTAGGATATAACAGTATAGTGCATAAAGTCAAAGATAAGAAAGTACTAAAAATTTTCAGCGAGAATCATAAGTTGTCGCCTACGCCTTCAGCGTATTATTTGATAACGCAATGGCCGAACCAAAAGGGTACCCTAATTTTCAAATTCGTCATTGAGACAAACGTTCCACTTCCCTAGGTCAACTAAGTATTTGCCTAAATACATTGTAGAGGGGAGGGGAAAACGGAGAAAACCCAACGCAAATCACGTCTCATATTGTTCTAAAAATAAAACTACTTGCTAGTATTGCCTTAGGCGGTTTTTCAAATTACGATGAAAAAGTTAGAAAAAGTGGACACTACAATCAAGAAAACACGCTTAGCTCTTGTTGCGAATGACGTAATTCTCGTGTATTACGAGAGACTCTCGTAAGTACATGGGAAAAGAATTGAACAGGAGGTAGTTTAAAAATAAACAACTAACGTAGAAAAAATATGGAATATTGAACCAAGCCACGTAGTCCCATAAAAATCGTATATTCGTGTACCTGAAGATTTGCTGACTAAGAATATGTTATCAATTACATAAATAGTCCATTTCATAATAAAATATTGGGGATAATACATAGAGAATCGGAGATACTGTCAGGTCAAGTCATGTCTGCTTAGATTGGATAGCATATTTTTTGGGGGAAAAAATTAGGTGAAAGATAGGCTAAGATAGTACGATGAAGGGGATTGGGTGGAATTTGAAGTGAGGCGAAATATTATTGGCCGACCTCGTACTAAACATATATTACCCGAGTAACGTAGTAAAAAGTTGAATAGTATTTTTGAAAGACTTTGTTTACAAGTGAAATAAGGATAATCATTGGCCAGAGTAGTTGATATTGGGGGAAAAGTATTAGGTGAGGACGCCATTTTATAACAAAATTTTGCCAAGGAGCGATGAGAGCAGGCTCGTGCTGTGTAAACAATATTTCTCAAAAGCCCGGACAGAACGGCAGATCGAAAGTGTGCCAGTCATCGTTCACTTGTGTATTTCATTGAATAAATGTGGTAAGATTTACTTTATTAACATGTATCTAGAATAAAAATTGAATGTGAGATAATAATGTATGACTATAAGTAAGTGGGTCTGTAGCAAACTTAGGCAGAGCCTAGAGATTGATCCACCATGTGATAGACTATCAGAGAGGTGTTAGACTACAAGAAAATATGTATGATTGTCATCAAGGAGCATAACACCTATCCTATTGTATGGAAAAGATTACAGCTGGAATTGCAGTGGCGTTGTAACTATTAGGGGAGAGGAATACTGGTGTACATTGTCACATCAAAAGATAATGGTGGCATAGGTTGGTATAAAGCTATGACCCTTTTCGTTTGTTTGTAATGTACCTGTACTTAAATGTGGAATAGTATTATATACTAGGTATAAAGAAGGATGCATAACCTTCACATTTCAGGGTCCTGGGTACTGACGTTAATGTAGTACCAAACGCTTGAGAACTGCTCGATTCAGGACTCTGTCTGTATACTTCGAGCCCATGCTAGTAGCCATTGCCTATCAAACAGGTGGAACAGATTGTCAAGCGAGCAGAGGAAACGATCTACCTGTATTCTCCTGCCAAGTTAAGTTCTTGTTCGGCACCTGGCAGCTCAACTTAAAAGAACTAGAAAGTGATAGTGAAGAAAACTGTGAATAGTTATTAATATTTCCACAAGTGACAAACGAAAACAGACATAACTTAAAGGGAGTGATTATAACCAACAACCTATTGTTGATACCAGTATTACCTCAAAGTAGAAGAATACAACTACACACTTATATTAGAATAATATTGTATGTATGGACAGAAGATCTACTGTGTTATTGGACTGTTGTAAATGATTCTTTTGATTTCACTTTTGATTGTCAGTCCTGGTTCAAAATAAATTAGAATCAGGATAATAAATTGTAAAAAATTCTATTTACACAAATTTCAACCACTGTCTTAAATAAGATAGCCTTTTAAAGTGTCGTTGGTATGTTATTGTTGTAGTACTGTTGGTTGTTGTGGATAATAAACTATTTGTTTGTATGTTAGTTGGTTATTGCACCCTACACTCTACATTCATAACCCTAGACACTACACGAAGTCATTTTAATAATAATATAGATTAATTTTGAATGAGATCAAAAGGGTGGTAGCGGAAAGGTACTCTGAAAAGTTTACAATACTATTTGTTAAATTCAGAGACCTTCATAGCTGATCTCATTTAATACAATAATAATACATAACAACACTTCATAACATCAAAACCCACCACAAAGGTTTAAGACGCAGATCAAGATGGTGATGATAGTGATAATAATGGTGATGATGATAATGGTGATAGTGGTGATGATGATGGTAAAAATGATTGTAATGATGTAGATGGTGATGGTGATGACAGTGATGGAGATGATTGTAATGGTGGTGATGATGATGATGATCGTGGTGATGATGATTTTGGTGATGATGGTGGTGATTATCGCGATGGTGATAATGGTGATTGTGATAATGGTAACGATGATAATGATAATGATGGTAAAGATGATAGTGATGATGATGGTAATGATGATGGTGATGATGCTGATGATGATGGTGGTGATGATGATGGTGATGTTGGTGATGGTGATGACTATGGTGTTGATAATTGTGATGATGATGGTGGTGGTGGTGTTGATGGTGATGATGATGGTGATGATCATGATGATGTTGATGATGAGGATGGTGATGATGGTGATGAAGTAGGTGGTGATGATGATGGTGATTCTGGTTATAAAGATGATGATAATGATGGTAATGATAATGGTGATGGTCATGATAGTGATGATGGTGATGATGATGGTGATGATGGTGATGGTGATAATGACAATAGTGATGATAGTGGGGGTAGTGATAATGATAGTGGTAATGATGGTGATGATATAGGTGATGGTAAAGACGATGGTGGTGATGATGAAGGTGATGATGATGGTGGTGGTGATGATGGTGGTGGTAATGTTGGTGATGATGTTGATGACAATGATGTGATGATTATGATAGTGATGGTAATGACGCCAGCAAGGTCGATGATTATGGTAATACAGGCAAGGGCTGTGACGGAATGGGCGACCTCCACTCGATTTATGTTTCACTACGGCAGTAATCAGTTACATTAGGTGTACTGACTTTATTGCCTGCTTTTCAATGGTCGCACTTTTTTCTTTCACTGCACTGTAGCAGATATTTTGTATTTTCCTTCTTATACCCCTCTCAGGGATAAGTCGTCATGTCTGTTTGTTATCCATTTCTCCCTGCTTTGCAAGGAGCGGCTGAGATAATGAGATAATATTAACGACATGTTGGCTAATCGCGGGTGCAGCCGACTCAGACTACAGATTAGCCCTGCAAATCGCCAGCGTATTTGCTAATCGCTGATAAAGGCCTGGGTGCGCGACAGATAAGAGATTACTTGCCTGGGTGACACATTTTGGACAGACAAGGATGACCTAATCGTTTCCTGTCCGACTTGTAAAGTAATATGATGTTACATCTTACACACATTGCTGAGAGAGTTTACTGATGTGTTTGTGAGTTTGTTCACAAGGCATCGGATGTTTGATTGCCATATATGGGAGACGGGACCTTTGCATCACACGCAAAATTATTCCATGTCGGACTATTATGAAATACTCCACTGTTATGAGTAAAATCATAACACATCAATTCACATCGATAAGGCTTATTTACAGACCATATTGTTGATAGTACGTTTCCTGGGTTACTCCCGGAAGTACGTCACTGTCTTGTGGCCAAATTATAGCAGACTCTGCCGGCTTTACATGGCAGAAGACAGCGTTACATCGTGGCCTTTCATCGGTGTCTCTTATTGGGAAAGGACGTATAATTGTACAGCTCCAATATGTTGCTCGTGCTTCAGAGTTATAAAGATTTATTACAGCTAGATCATCCATCTGCTTCATAGAATCAATGCTTCATTAATATTTGAGGATAAGCGAATGCTGTTGAATCTAGGAATGAGTGTGGAACTATTTGAATAAAGATTACAGTAACATGTCGATGATATTTTATCCATAGTCTACGTAATAGCGATGTTTTTCAAGACTGGCTAGGCTATGCCATTGTCTATTTGATTATTGGATTCATAGTACTTGGAGCTTGTGAATGTATTAAATACATATTTGTCTACACGTCCAAACTGGCCTTACAGGACTTCGTTTATCGTTGAAGTGTAAGAAAGGTACTTTACAGGCTGTATCTAAAAGTGTTACCGGCATGATGGAATGCCATGATGAAATCTCACACAACGAAATATTACCCTAGACACTATTATAAACATAGAGAATAACTCGAGTAAATAACCCATAACATTTTGGGGGTCACAAGCCGGAGGATCTTCGATCCACAGCCTGAATTGATTATTTTAAAGAATTACAGAGTCGCCTGGCAATAAGATGTCATGATTTAGCCTCATCCAGCCTGTGGCTAGATTATTTTATTTGCAAGCGTTATTTTTTTCTCTATGTTTTCTGTTTTAATATCGTTCTTGTATTAATAAGTGTGGGAGGTTGGTCTGGGACTCATGTCTTTGTTCATACCGCTTCGGCTGGTCGACAAAGTCATTGGCGTTCTGTAGTTTATGCATCTGTGTAGTTCAAAGGAGGAGCCGGCGTACATTGCTGTGTGTAATACTGCCTCAATTGAAGTAAACAGATCTAATTTTTGTCTAGTTGTGCAGTATTGTTAATTGTAAAGTTTGTTGTTGTACTACAGTTCATTGTAATTTTTTATTCAGTTCCTTGCATTATTGTGCGTATCATTGTTGATCTTCCCTTGCTATTCTTGAGTTAATAGATGTCATAAATGTTGTAAATTCGTGCCGTAGTGTCATAAGTCTGATGGAGCAACATTTTATTTATTTGTTCTATTTCATATAGTTCTGCCTCATTTTTCTATTTGCATTCGCTTCTGTTAGCTCTGGTCACTGTATTTTGTCATCTTGTTTGTACCTTTCTTTTCATGCTCCACATTGATAACATCTATATAACTATCTACTATTGCATGCAGTTGGGTGAATTTGGATTGGTGAAATAATTATTGAAAATATTATTCACAGATTAATAATATTTTAAATTTACTTTATTGGTTTGCTATGGAAAAGCACAATAATTGTAAATCATGGCAACCATGAAAGATTTGGTAAAGGTTGGTAAAGATTTTGGTTTGGAGGGTGATGCCTTAAAAACCTATGTAGACAAGGAACTCAAGAGACAACAAGATTTAGCTGAAATAGCTGATAAAAGAAGAGCAGAGGAGATAGCTCTTGAGGAAAAAAGAAGACAAGAAGAATTGTCTGAAAAACGGAGACAAGAAGAAGTTAATGAAAAAAAGAGCAGAAGATATGGCTCTTGAAAAAGCAAAATCAAAGGCTCGTGTGTTTTTCAATCAAAACAGAAAACTGCACCAATTATGGCCAGGTGATGAAACCTACGTATTACTTCCAAACAAGGATAATAGATCGCTTGTTTCTTGGAAGGGTCCTTTCATAATTTTGGACAAATTATCAGATGTTGACTATGTTGTTGATGTTAAAGGAAAAGAAAAAATTTTCCATATTAATATGTTACAACAATTTCATACTCGACCACCACATCTCTGTCCTATCTTTGAAGCTATTGACAAATCTGTTGATCATCGCTCGTCTTTAGCTGTTATTCAGGAGGAAACTTCTGATTTCTTTCATGATGGTGAACCAATACTACATTTACCCGCTGTCCATCTATTGGCTACTGAAAGTTGGAAAGATGTTTTCATTGCTCCTACTCTATCTTCTGATCAGAAAGAGCAGATCTCTGACTTACTACAATCTTTCTTTGATGCGCTCACGGTTGTTCCTGGGCATACAGATATCATTCATCATGATATCGTGTTAACAGATTTCAGACCAATCAAACTGAAACCTTATCCTACCCAATTCATTTGCAATCGCAGGTACAAGAGGAAATAAAAAAATGATTAAGCTAAACATAATTGAACCGTCTAGTTCATCATATAGTTTTCCCATGGTTTTGATCAGGAAAAAAGATAAATCTATTAGAATTTGTATAGATTTTAGACGTTTAAATGCCATGACCATTCAGGATGCTGAACCGGTCCCCGTGCTTGAATCCCTTTTGAATAGATTATCTACTGCTACATTCTTTACTAAGTTTGATCTATCAAAGGGATATTGGCAAGTTCCCTTATCTAACGAATCTAAGCCTTTTACAGCTTTCGCCACACCTTTAAGTTTGTTCCAGTTTAACTACATGTTTTTCGGTCTGGTAAACGCTACTGCCACTTTTGTTCGCATGATGCGTAGACTATTCTTTGATCGTGAGGATTTGATTACATATATAGATTATATCTGTCTATTCTATACTTGAGATGATCATGTCAACGGAATCCATTCTGTGTTGAACACCTTGCTTGCGCTGTCATAATATTACTGCTAGGCCTTCCAAAACTAGAACAAGTTATACTGAAATTGCTTTTCTCGGTCACAAAGTTGGAGGTGGATTCGTAAAACCTGAAGATTCTACTGTTTCCAAAATACTGAATCTTGATATCACAGGAACAAAAAAACAAGTTCGTTCTCTTTTGGGTCTAATACATTTTTATAGACGATTTCTACCTAATTTTTCTGATATAACTTCAGTTCTGTCTGCGTTAGTGAAAAAAAAACGCGCCAAATAAAATGGTATGGTCACATGCGTGCCATGATGCTTTAAATGTGATAAAACTTGCCTTCTCAAAATTTCCAATATTACGATTACCTAATATCCTTTTGTTCTCAGAGTCGATGCCAGCAATTCAGCGATTGGGGGAACACTAATGCAGGAATTTGAAGTCCACATGCACCCGACGATGTACGTCAGCAGAAAACTATCACCTACAGAGCAACGATATCCAATTGTCGAAAGGGAGCTCTTGGCGATTGTCTTCGTTTTCAAAAAAACTCGAGAGGTACTTAATAGGAGCCCACTTTACTAAGAAGACTGACCAGAAGGCGTTGGCTTATCTTCAGACTGCCAGATTTACAAATCAAAAAGCAGCGAGAGCCTCGTTAGCGCTACAGCCGTACGACTACAGTATAAAGGCAATAAAGGGAAGTCTCAATGTAGCTGCTGACGTTTTTTCCAGATGTATCAAGGACACCACGTCATCTAGCAACTCAACAGGTCCTGATGATGCACGTGATTCAATGTAGTGCATATGTGTACATGCAGGGGTCTTGTTCAAGAACCACGTAATTTAAGTCACTAAATGGATTTTAAAGTTGTTACAGTGATTTTACGTCTATGCGACCCGCATAGAAACATGATGGTGCTGAATCCTGGATCATTTCATATCTTGTAGTATCTCGTTCGACAGATTACATACACTTCATGGAGACATCATGCAGTCATATCGATTCTAACTAGGCAACTACCGATTGTCAATCATCTCACATGTACAACGATTTTAATTGACTTATTTGAAAACATTTTCGAGACATACACGTTTCGTGTTACAAAGAACAGTATGCTATACTTTTCAAGGACGTAATGAAAAACTGAAGATTACACAGGTATCCAAGGGATGTAACCAGATTATTTAAAATGGAACTATTTTCTGATAATTCGCTACAAGGTTTGAGGACTTACGGATTTTTTATGTTACATTATTGAATGAACAACAATCACGGACAAGTTCATGGATAGATTTCTACATTCAACGGATTACAGTATAGGATCTTTTGCACAGGACAGAAATGACATTATCTTAAGGACTAATTTTGTTCCATACAGGATTGGAAAGTGATATACTGAATTACAATATAAATTGACTTCTTGATAAAAGTGATGTCATACTAACACTAATCTTTGAGACATTGATGCATTGTTACGCCATTAGATAAATTCTTCGTTACTCAAATAATGTGTATGATACACTTTTGACATATCAATCACAATAACACTAAACTTTATACATGTGACAAAGTGTAACAGTCACTCACCTTAATGGTTAAGTGTCTGTCTTACTTCATCTATCATTGAATTATGGTATTATTAATACTTTGCATAAATGTTACATTGATATGACATCATGTGACTAAGTTACAATGACGACACAATAGATGTTTTTGACGTAATGAAGTATGTGAATGCATAAGATATATGCTTATTTGACGGTTATATGTTGACTGACTTTGCTATAGTTGCCTCATTCTATGTTAATTTGTTATGAGTCTTTCGTAGACATGCGTATTAGCATTATGTGCTATTTTCCTCACTTCGTGTGTTAAAATTGCCTGCCTTGTTGACCCAAACATAGGTGCTATGCAATGTCATACCAGCATTTGCATATGATGTTACCATCTAATTATGTTGGTGGTTTTTACCCAGAGCAGTAAATATTAAAAACTTCGTTTTTATTATTTTCCGGTGGGGGAGCGGGGGGGGGGGGGGGGTGGGGGGGGGGGGGGGGGGGGGGGGGGGGGGGGAAGTAGTTGTTATGAGTAAAATCATAACACATCGATTCACATCGATAAGGCTTATTTATAGACCATATTGTTGATAGTGCGTTTCCTGGGTTACTCCCGGAAGTACGTCACTGTCTTGTGGCCAAATTATAGCAGACGGGCTCTGCCGGCTTTATTTGGCAGAAGTGAGCGTTACATCGTGGCCTTTCATCTGAGTCTCTCAGTGGGAAATGACATATATTTGTTCAGCTCCGATATGTGTGCTCGTGCTTCAGAGTTATAAAGATTTATTACAGCTAGATCGTCCATCTGCTTCATGGAATCTATGCTACATTAATATTTGAGGATAAGCGAATGCTGTTGAATATAGGAATGAGTGTGGAATTATTTGAATAAAGATTACAGCAACATGTCGATGACATCTTATCCATAGTCGACGTAATAGCGACGTTTTTCAACACTGGCTAGGCTATGCCATTGTCTATTTGATTATTGGATTCATATTACCTGGAGCTTGTGAATGTATTAAATACATATTTGTCTACACGTCCAAACTGGCCTTACAGGACTTCGTTTATCGTTGAAGTGTAAGAAAGGTACTTTACAGGCTGTATCTAAAAGTGTTACCGGCATGATGGAATGCCAAGATGAAATCTCGCACATCGAAATATTACCCTAGACACTATTATAAACATAGAGAAGAGCCCGAGTAAATAACACATAACACCCACCCAACATTTGTGTTTGAAATGATTGGAGCCTGAGTAGTTTCATAACAAACAGATGCAGGGGTGGGACAGGCAATATAACCGGACCTTTTCGCAGTTTTAATTCACTGTGAGAAATCTCTTGCCAAAGACGACACAACCAGACTTGCCAGAAGTTAGAATTTAGAATTTAATTTTATCAGGCCGGACCTTTTCTTGGAAAATATTGACGGACGTAAAAAACAGCCCAGGTGTGGTGAGTTGGGATTATATAAATATAGTTATAAGGGACTTAGTGTACTGACTGAGATCAGCTGTGAAGGTCTCTGTATCTAAATAGTTTGGTGTGTTACAGAGAACCTTACTTGCCACCACATTTAGACCTCAACCAGACTTATTCTTGAATTTATGATGACTACGTTTAATGTCTAGGGTTATGATAGTGATGAAGTGTAAGTTCACAATAACCAACAGACAGATAAACACTTAAGTAAGATCCACAACACTTTACAACACTATGACAAGCACATACACTGAACACTCTAGAAGACTATCTTAAGTAAGTCAATGGTTGAACTTTTATACAATGTATTGAATTTCTCAATATATAGGTATCCTGATCCTACTACAAAGTGAATCAGGAATCGCAATCAAATGTAAACACAATGTTTATGTACAAAATTTTATACAAAGGATCTTTGTCCCGCCATATAATATTATTATAATATGAGTGTAGTGTTGTGATGTGGTATTATGAGGTAATACTGGCTTTTAAAGCTAGGTTGTTGTTTGTCATCACGACTTCATGTGTTTGTTACTGGTGGAAATAATATTAAAGGGTTCACAGATTCTTTTTCTTTTACAATTTCTGTCCCTTTTGGTCTTTTTAATAAAGTATAATTGATGGGTAGTTATTCAAGGGTGAGCGTCTCGTGCTGACAATTTCTTATCTCATATAGCGGCTGCAGGAAAACTGTATCCTCTGCTCGCTTGCTTCTCAGTTTGATAGAAAATACACAATGGCCGATATCTTGGGCAAGGAGTCTGCTGCCAGCTTTCTGGATCAAGCAATGCTCAGACCATGTGCTGCTATATTAACATCAGTACCACGGTCCCACAATTCGTAAGAAAAACACACTAGAGATGACTTGGCACAGTTTCATTCTGCGGTAAAGTCCAGGCTGTTATAATATAGTTATATCATAAGAACACAGTCCTGATCTCATCTCGATCAATGTGTACGATATGGCGTCTTCTACAAGATTTTTTCTGCCAATATTGACAGCATTGACCAATCAGTTTGAATCTTTTCAAACTAATACACAGTTGTTGTTTATTCTCTCATTCACTTTTCATCCGTTCCTAGGCATCTACCGTAAAATCTCGCGTATAATACGCACAATTTTTAGTCATTTTTGCCCGCTAAAAGTCTGGTGCGTATTATACGCGAGTACTAAAGAAATACGTAATTTTCGATACCGAAAGTAACCTACATTGGATAGTCTGTCAAGTTTTTGTCACAATTTGACAGTGAAAATGGCGCAAAATTGAATGTGCCATGTGTTTTCTTATGTGTCAGACATTGTTGCAAAACGCCTTTCGCACTCTTGGTCTTCAATCTGTTTTGATATTAAGCTTGGTTGTGAAGTTTGTCATTTGATTATTTTGAGCCCTAAAAATGAATTCAAGAAAATGTTGTACTGCAACAGAAAAGCTCTTAGTGGTAAAATATGCAGAATCTAACGGCAATCGGGCAGCAAGTCGACATTTTTCCATTAACGAGTGCAACATTCGATTATGGCGAAAAAACAAAGAGGCGCTGCAAGTGTTGCCTAGTAAGAAAAAGGCGAATCGTGGGTCACCACCAGATCTTCCAGACCTAGAAAAAAACATTATTGGAGTGGGTAGTCAATAGAAGGCAACATCGGTGTTTCATGCATTGAAATCCGACTTAAAGCTCTGGAACTTAAAAAATCTCGTACAGGCACTACAGCATTTAAAGCGTCATATGGATGGGCTGTTCGTTTTATGAAGCAACATGGTCTTTCAGTTCGTCGACGAACTACTATCGCGCAGCATCTTCCATCTTCTTTCAGTTTTTTAACAAATGTATAATAAAATAAAATCTTGAAAACTGATGGTGCGTATTATACACGAATTTCAATTTTACCAGAGAATTTTGGGCTAAATCAAGCATGCGTATTATACACGAGTGCGTATTATACGCGAGATTTTACGGTACTAGCTATGCAGAGGTCAACCAATGGTCTTTCGTCTAACTACAAAGTTCAGCCAATCCCGTGCTTCGTAAGATCTTAACCTTTCTTTCACTACTATGTTTCGACCAAATTCAGGGAATTCCACCCCAGGCAAATATGACCAAACCTGACAGTATCCACGTTCTTTATATGTTTTATTACCAATATTTAATTATCTAATGGACTATTTAGATATTTTATTACATATTCTCAGTCCACAAGTCTCCAGGTACCCGAATATATGATTATCATGGGGCTAAAAGGCTTATTTAAAAATACTGTCTTTTTTTCGATGTTAATTGTTTATTTTTAAACTACCACTGTCCGCATCTTTTTAACTGTACTGTCAGTATAATGTCAGGAATCAGGTGTAAAACAGTAGAATGTCATGTTTCCCAATAAGAGCTAAGATTGAGTCGGGACCTTGTGTTAAATCTTTAGTTTTTGCAACACTGTTTATTTGAAATCGCCCTCATGCGTTTCGCATGTGATTGGCGTTCACTTTTGAATCGCGAGACGACGTAGTACCATTGCTTCGCTCCGTCTATCCTTTCTCGTCTCTGCTTAGTCCGTCTGTCTTTCTAGGTTAACCTTGTGCGTATAATTACATTAATGTTAGTATTTGTATCTAGGTCATTATGACAATACAGTACACGTTTTATACAGTGGGTGTGGCGATACATTTATTTGAAGAATGAAGCAGGGAAAGCAGAGATTTTGCGTTCAGCCCTTCCAGCGTTATTAATCTAATGCTTTTGCGCTATTGGGAACGCACTGGTCTTGCTCCATTCTTTAATATATTTCGTTCTGCTTTATATTTATGTTCTAATTTATATATGGGTATTAGAATTTTTCACCACACCAGGAAATCTCTCGTTTTAACAAGGAAACCGGGACTGAGGAAACTGAGAACATACGGAGTCATAGAGGGAATTATCTTATTAAAGTAACGACCCCTAAAACGCGTGAAAGAGGCCTGATGAAGTGCCTTAACTTTATTCATCTGAGCAAAAAGTATGTGAGCCAGTTGTCATTTTACATTCTACATTTTTCATTACTAACATGTGAACTAATATGTATATATTACCATGTGAATATTAATATGTGAAAATCGCCAGTGGATGTCCAAGTCATTTGAGGCTGGCAACCTCAGCGTATAGAATGATGATTTCATGAACCACCACTGCAAGGGCTGGTGACTGCTTATCGCTAGTTTCTTAAAGAGAACTAAAAGCATTAGTAGTCCCAAGTTCCATATGGATCAGGCAGGGAAAGATGAGAGAAATTGTGTACATTATGATTATAATACTTACACTTTCAAATCAGTGTAAATGTCTATGTAAACATATTCACTTTAAAATTAAAGAAAGTTTCAAACTTTTCAATCAATGTAAATGAAAACATATTCAATTTATATTGTGAACACTTTTCAAACAGTGGAGATGTAAATGTAAACATATTTTATCTGTACTATTAACCTTTTCATTAAAATGTAAAATAAATATAAAGCTATTCAATTTAAATGTAAAGAAAGTTATCTCTCGCGGGATTAAGTTTAATTCTCATCGAGGGTAAATCCTGAGGTAGACGGGTGGTGGAATAAGAGAAACGGGACACATAAGTATTTGTCGGGAAACGCAATACTCAGGACAGCGTTTCGTTTCTATTCTTTTACCATAGTTGTTGGTGGTGGTACCATTTGAAGGTACTATCTCTGGAACAAGAATGGAAAAGTGGCCTGAGCTTTAAGACGAGGGACCAGCTTTGCAGACACTCCCTGACACTTCTAGAAACGTGCTACACCCTACAACCTTGACCAGCGACGAGCGTGATCAGTCTACTAGGAACCAAGCCATTGGAAGGAACAGAGCCGTCACTGACAGCTACGAAGTTCTATTAGCTGCCACGTGACTTCTTAACTAAACATTCTACCACCCTCCAAGGATGAAAATTTTCTTTTAAACTATTCAATTTTTTAAACTATTAAAACCGAAGTGATTATAAAATTTTGTTATTTGTAAGTATTCAAATTTAACTTCGATTTAGCCATTTTAGATGAACTGCATGTTTGGAATAGGTATGATGAACGAGAATGGGGAACTATTAGCAAACTTCTGTGCTTCAAATCAACTAGCTATAGGAGGAATCATGTTTCCACATAAAAGAATACATAAAGCAATATGGATATCACCAGACCATAGAACTGAGAATCAGATTGATCACATATGCATAAGTAAGAAGTTTAAGTCATCATTGCATGATGTGAAAGTATGTAGAGGAGCAGATGTTGTATCAGACCATTATCTTCTGTTGGCTAAAACAAAATTAAAACTTAAGAAATTCACAACAGCATATCGCTATAGACAACAGTATAATGTGGGATATCTAAGAAATCAGGAAACAAGAGAAAAATTTTCAATCACAGTATCCAACAAATACCAAGTACTCCAACAGCTGGAAGATGAAACAAATACGGAAGACCACTGGCAAAAAGTAAAAAATATATGGAACGAGACATGTGAAGAAGTACTGAGAAAAAGAGAACATTAGCACAAAGCATGGATAACAATAGAAACCATTAGTAAGATAGAAGACAGGAAAACAAAAAAACAGATTTATACAGAAGCAAAACCACAAGCTCCAAAGCCAAGGCTCATGAAGGGTACATAGAAGCAAACAAAGAAGTAAGAAGAAACATCAAAAGAGACAAGATGAATTATATTGATGAGTTGGCAAGGGAAGCAGAGTAAGCTGCAGCCAAAGGAAATATGAGGGACCTGTAAAACAACACAAAGAAGCTAACAGGGAAATATAAGCAAGCAAATGGCCTCAAAAAAGATAAGAATTGAAAATTGCTTAGTAATATACAAGAACAAATGAAGAGATTGACAGAACATTTTGAGGAACTTCTCAATAGACCATCTCCAACTAATCCCCGAGACATCCAGCCAGCAGAAGAGGAGCTACAAATCAGCTGTGAACGACCAAGTAGAGAAGAAATAAAGAAAGCCATAAAGCTTCTGAAAGATGGAAAAGCAGTTGGTCCAGATTGCATTCCAGCAGAGGCCATTAAAACAGATATTGATACCTCTACAGAGATATTATACAAACTACTTGGCAAAGTCTGGGAGAGAGAGTAAATACAAGCAAAATGGAAGGAAGGTTCTCTGGTCAAGTTGCCTAAGAAGGGAAATTTACAATTGTGCACAAATTATGGAGGAATAATGTTACTATCAGTGCCAGGAAAAGTGTTAAACAGAATCATCCTTGAGAGATTAAAAGAGTGCATAGACAAGCAACTGAGAGATGAACAAGCAGGTTTTCGACCAAATAGACCCAGTACAGACCAGATAGCCACATTGAGAATAATAGTTGAACAAAGTCTGGAATGGAATTCGCCGCTATACATCAGATTCGGGGACTATGAAAAGGCATTTGACAGTGTAGACATAGAATGGCTTTGGAAATTGTGGTGATATTCTAAATACAATATCTAAATTAGAATATAACAGTATAGTGCATAATGTCAAAGATAGGATAGTACTAAAAATTTTCGTCGATAATTGTTGTCGACACCCACGCCTTCAGCGTATTAATTAGTTGATAACGCAGTATAACCTAATAAAAGGTACCCCTTTTCAAATTCGTCCTTGACAATAAACGTACCACTTTTCCAAGTTCAAATGGAGTATTTGCCTAGAATACATTGTAGAGGGGAGGGGAACGGATAGATAACCCAATGCTAATCGCGTCTCGCATTGTTTCTAAAAATAAAACCAACTTGCTAGCCTTGCCTAGGGCGATTTTCAAAATACGATGCAAAAGTTAGAACATGTAGACGATTGGGTCACGAAAACAGGCTTAGCTCTTATTGCGAATGACGTAAACCTCACGTAATACGGGAGAGTCTCGTAATTAGCTTGAAAGTACATGGGAAAAGAAGTGAACAGGTGGCAGTTCTAGAAATAAACAACTAACATAGAAAAAATATAGAATTTTGAACCAAGCCACATAGCCCCATAAAAATTATATATTCGTGTACCTTAGGACTTGCTGACCAAGAATATGTTGTTAGTTACATAAATAGTCCATTAAATAACTAAATAGTGGTAATAATACTATAATGGATCGGACAGACTATCAGGACAAGTCATGCCTGCTTAATTTTTTATGGCATAATTTTGGGAAAAAATTAGGAGAAATAAAGACTAAGATAGTACGGTGAATCGGATTGGATGAAATTTGAAGGAAGGCGAAATATTATTGGCTGACCTCAAAACTAAAAATATACTAACCGAGTAACGTAGGAACCGTTGAATTTTATTTTGAAAGACTTTATTTACAATTGAGAGATGGAAAATCATTGGCCAGCTTACCAAAGCTGCGTTTGAAATTATAAGGCTTTTTCGCCATTTTTCAAAAACCTTAGATGAAGCAGGTGCGTTGAGAGCAGCATTGCTGTAGACCATATTTATCTCAGCAGTCTGGACAAAGGCAGAAGGAACGAATGTGTAATTCTATTGCCAGTCAACGTATAACTTGTGGGTTTTTCATTGAAACTTGTGGTAAGATGACTATTAATTATCTTTTATTTAAAATAAATAAATGTGAGAGAATGTTAGATGAAAAGCCATCATGATTAGTCACTACATAGGTCCCCAGCAACCACTGTCAGGGCCTATAAGGTATCCATTGTATATAAGCTACCAGAGTGAGGTAGATACCAAAGAACATGCAGGGGGCATCATGAATGATATCACCCATCCTATTTTATAGAAAGAGATCAGTGCAAATGGCAGAGGCGTAAGAGCCATTAGGGAAAAGATGAGAATCTGGTATAAATTGTTCCATCAAAGTAGAGTGGAGGAGCAGGGTTGGTCAGAGAAGAACTGACCATGTTCTTTTGTTGAATTGTATTATTATTTGTGAATTTGGTAGAATTGAAGTGATGTTGAGACAGGCACATAACTTTCATTTGCAGGGGTTCTGCTGGCACTTATCTGGTGTCAATGAATTGTCTGAGTGAGAAAGCCTACACTATTGTGAGGAGTCCCTCTTACTAAGTCTGTACTCAAGCATTTGAAAGACCAGAGGAGACTGTGGCTTGTGGCCGAATCTACGACAACTGCTGTGATTCCTGGGTCCAGATAAGTCATAATATCTGGCCTGGGACAACTTATCATAAAAAAACTTTGGACAGATCTCCATTATAATAAATACAGTTCCATCAAAAGTGCCTAAAATAAACATAGAGATAATTAACAAAAGAACACTGGAATGAGGATAAATTCCCAACCTGTCTCCTAATACCAGAAGTTATCATAGATTAAGAAATAATATTTGAAAATTTCATTGGTAACAATGTTCTTTCGACACATGGTCCTATTTATGTAAATATATTTATATTTGTATATATATATTGATTCACTTGAGTTGTGGTCCTGGACAAAACAAATTTCGGTCCAGGACAAATAAATTTGAAAAAAAGGAATTCCAAACTATAAATTTACCCACTGGTGTTGGTTAAGTTCATAATAGCATTTAGTATCTGTATGTGTGTGTGTTGGTATTGAATTCCTATAACATCACTCTTACATTACCCTAGACACTAACTGTTGCGCACATATTAGTCTGTGACGCACAGATTACGGTAAGTAGGCATACGAATGTATAGTGTAACTATTTGTCTGATGAAAAGTATTTAATTGAGAATCTATGATTCTGAGAGTAAGGGGACAGAACCCGGATCGGTCGATGTTAGATTCGATTACATGGGTTATCTTTTCTTGTGTTACAATCTGGCGTATAAATACTGTTTATGTCATTTTTGCGTCAGGTATGGCCAGAAACAGATTGGTCTTGCTTAAAATGTTTATGACCTGAATTTATATGTATTCCTTGACTAGATAAGGTGATTGGCTCTTATATCTTTGTATCTTTGTATTTTTATGTCGGACTATTTTGTGAGCTGAACTCTGGGGGTGAAAGGCGTTGTTAGGCATGCGCCATTCTTGAGAGAGAACAGGAAGGCTGTCATGTCGTCGTGTCTATGGCTGGTTATTTAGAAAGTTTAAAGAGTGATTTGTGATCTATTCTAGGAAGGAGATAGTGTCTCTGTATAATGGTATTATCAGAGATTCTCCTATATTCATTATTAACGCCTAGGAATGGCGTGCGTTATTCGCCTGTATGTGTTTTCTAAACCAAGGTAAAACAAAAACCCTTTTTTGCTGAACTTTGTCGCTAAGCCGAGACGAGAGACGTATTATCGTGCATCTCAGATTGCTGACCATAGATGAAGATGACATGTAATTTAGCAGCACCAGATTACTCCAGTAACCAGCTTATTGATAGCAGAAATAGATAGAAGCAATGAGGACATTTATGATTATATATCGAAGTAATTCTGCTTCATACTTCTCCATCCCAAGTGAGCGAAGCTCAGGGAGGAGGAGCCATTTTTGATTCCCGCCATTGTAAGACTATCATCGGAGAACAGAAAATGTCTTACTACCTGATGATGGTACAGGGAGCTAAATAATATAAAAACCCATTACTGTGGTTTAACATGGTCGTCATAACCATTGGATGAACTTTCGGCTTGAGAATATTAGCCAGGAAAAGGTTCGGACAGTGAACCATTATTGTTGATGTTGTATGTATCCACCTTAACTGACGCGATCAGTCAGTTAGAACATGAGACGATAGACAACCAGGAGATTGAGTTTTTCCCTTCTATCGTTCCTTTATATTGATGTACCACATAAATATACATCTGATATTGTCACATATTTTTCAAGTATACGATGATTGTTGTGCCAACGTGTTCAAATGACTGTAGCTATGTGTCAGTGTGTGCGTCCGATTAAATGTCTGAGGAATCTTACAGTGGTTCCAGAAGTTATTGACTACCATGCATATGATTGGAGTGAGTGTCCTGTGTACTAGTAGAACTATCATCCATTCGCGTCTTCATTAATTGATGTCTACACTCACACATTCATTCAAGCCACACGCATCTAACAGTACACCGTGTCAGGGCCCCAACCTTCGGTGGCCTGACCTATTTAACTAACAGTGTGACTGGACGAGCAGTATCAACAACCTGATAGTGGTTAGCGCTTGAAACGAATACCACAGAAACTGTAAGAAGGAAAGAATCACGCAACATTATTTGGTAGGCCAGATTCCTGGGGTCTAAACTACACAGAGATTGAAGAGAGGAAGTCAACTACCGATTGTTTCCGGACGCTGATACAACACTACATCGATGTCAGCTTGACCTGTCAAACATAACACTGGAACTAGGTCAGCGCTTGTTGACATTTGTAACAGACCAGACAGTTTTCACAGCAGATTTATTGGAGAAGTAACTGTGTTAGAGGTGACGACTGTACCTATCGTTGTTTTTGTAATATTTTTCTGTTCTTTAGTTTTGTTTTGATTTGTTTGCATTTGTAGGTCTCATCTTTCCTGTCATTTAGTTATATACAACTTTATATTTATACACTGTGGCGTCATTTGTTTTGTTTATTACTGCGCAGTTATCATCACAGGTTATGTGATTATTTTCTTCAGTTTTTCTGTTTAACTTATTTGATTTCTGCGAATGTTTTCGTATTGTCTTTCTTGATTGTCCTTTGTTTATGTTGTTGGCTGACATATGCTATAAGGTATATTTGATCATACACTTGGGTTATAGAATAAACTTGTAGTTTATTGCTATCATTATTATTATTATACAAGTGAGTATACAAGACCTTATTAAAGGCTTGTCTCCCACAGAGATTGGGATTTAGGGAGCTGATTATTCAAGTTTATGAAAACTTGCTCTCATTTACTTTGAAATAAATTACATTGACTTTTTCAGGTAACTAGTCACATATAGTTAAACATTATGGCAACTTTAGACTACTTTATTGAGCAAGGGAGAGCCCTTGAGATGACTGCTGAGGAGTTAAAAGAGTTTGCTATCAGTCAATATGATAAAGCACAAAAAGCTGAAAAACAAAAAGCTGAGGAGAAAAAAATGGAATTGGAAGCTGAACAAAAGAAATTGCAGATGCAGGTGGAGGAAAGGAGAATCCAGATGGAAATGGAAAAAGAAGAAAGAAGATTACAAAGAGAAGCTGAAGCCGAGGCGAGAAAAGCAAAAAGGGAACATGAGGAAAAACTTTTAGCATTTGAGTTAGAAAAATTGAAATTGACAAACGTGGGTAATGTTAATCAGTCATCTGGTGGTAGTGGTAAACCTTTTATTTACAAGATCAAGCTACCAGCATTTAATCCATCCAGTGACGATATAACAGTTTGGCTAGATAGGTTTGAACGTTCTTGTAGAAATCATAATGTGGATAGATCACAATATGCTAGTCAGTTATCAGAGATACTGAAAGGTGACACTCTGACTAGTTTAAGCTTGGTAGAAGAGGCTGAACAGGATAATTATGATGTTATCAGAGCAGCCTTATTGAAAAAAAATATCAATTAACAGAGGAAGGTTATCGTCTTTTGTTTAAGAGAATGGTACCTGAAACAGGTGTAGAATTCTCAGAATTCATTGCAAGGACACGTCTTATATTTAATCGTTGGATTGAACTGTCCAAAACAGAAAAGACATATGAAGCCCTTATGGACTTGTTGCTCAGAGACAAGATTATGTCAAGCGTAAATAAACCATTCCTTGAATTCCTACATGAGCGTAAACCCAAGACACTAAAAGAAATGGAGCAATGTTGTACCCAATACGTCACTGCACATCCGGACGTAGCTATTAGCAATGCTAAGGTTAAGGAAAGTATGCCAGTTGCTTCAGCAACACCATACAACCCTAATTACTCACACAAATTTCAAGGACCACAAAACAGGTTTGATAAAAAGGGTAACTCGAATAATTATCAAAATCAAGGTAATCAATCATTTCAAGGTTCTTCTTCGAAGAACTGGAGACGAGCTGACAGCCCTCGATACAGGGGTTGCCATAATTATAGGAATTTCCGCAGAGGAAGTCATTATAGGAACTATCCAAGTCATCCATCATGGAGACAACAAGACCATGGTTACAGAGATACTCATTATAGTGAACATAATGATTGTAATCATGAGAACTATGACTCAAACCCAAATAGGGGTTACAATAGAGAAAATAATAATTGGAGAGGCAATGATAAGCGAGGTAGATCGCAATATAAGGGACATAAATCACATTATCAGGCAAACTCTACACAGCAAGAGTCACATGAAGCCTGTGATCAGACTAATGATAATAAAAACTCTAATAATATGGCATGTTCTGCGTTTGATTTTGGGAGAGCATCTTAATGCCCCCAATGCAAAACATTGTTCGAACCAACTACGGTGTCTACTTTGAGTTGTGGTCACCCTCTTCCTGCTCTTCCTGCGTCAGTCACACATGATGGAAGAGGATCTCTTGTCTTACATAAAGGTCTAGTAAATGATAGCCCAGTCTCAATTCTATTTGATTCTGGATGCACCACCATTGGTGTTAGACAGTCACTTGTAGATCCTTCCCATGCCACAGGCAAGGTAGTCAATGTGTAACATTTGGCGGCACCTTAGACAAGTACTCTACTGCTATCATCAATATCGCTACTCCTTTCTTTACGGGAGATGTGCACACATGTCTTCTGCCGAATCTGATCGCTGATCTCATCATTGGTCATATTCACGGAGTCAAAGAATGCACTCCGCAACAAATTGCTGCTTGGGAAGATCAAAATATGCAAACTGCTAATGCAGTAGTCACAAGAGCACAAGCTCTCAATATGCCTCAAACTTCATCTACTGAAGATACTGAAATGCATAACCAAGAAGATCCATTGGTAATTTCTCGTGACTCATTTATAAAACAGCAAGAAGATGATCCCACTCTAAAGAAATTCTTCACTCTTGCAACAAAAGGTGATCCGAATAAAGATACAAATCGAAAATCTTGGATTACAATGAAAAATGGCGTACTTGTGCGTATGGTCCAAGACTCTAATACGTCAATGCATTCTCAGATTCTTGTTCCCAAGAATTTGAGAGTTAAAGTTTTGCAGCACGCTCATGACTCTCAGTGTGCTGGATATATGGGTTTTTCCCGTACTAAGTCTAGAGTTCTTGCGGCTTTCTTTTGGCCTTTTGTAAACAAAGACATACGGATTTATTGTCGATCTTGTAAGGTATGTCAAGAAGTCAAATCCAAAGGTCCACGCCATGCTGCACCTATTCAGGCTGCAGATATTCCTATTAGGCCGTTTCAGAAAATGGCAATAGACATTATTGGTCCATTTAAGATCAAATCTGCCAGAGGACATCAGTTTATCTTAACGTGTGTTGACATGTGCACACGTTGGCCAGAGGCTATACCTCTGAAGAGCATTTCCACTGCCGATATTGCAGACGCTCTTTGGCTAATATTTTCTCGTCTGGGATTCCCGAGAGAAATATAATCAGATCATGGCACCCAATTGATATCGGATACCATGTCTGAAGTGATGTCTACTCTGAAGATAGATAGATCATTGAGTAGTATCTATCATCCTATGTCTAATGGGATGGTGGAACGTCTGAACAGAACACTCAAAAACTTACTAGGGAAGATAACTGAGGATCATCCTCAAGATTGGGATAGGGTTTTTCCCGCGGCCCTCTTTGCGTGTAGAGAGGTCCCCAATGAACATACAGGATTTTCTCCCTTTGAACTTGTCTTCGGCGCGCGACCGCGCGGCCCTATGTCTTTGCTTCATGATCTTATAACCGCTGATAATATTGATGATGACACAAAATCTTCTTACGAATATGTCATCGCGCTTAGACACAAGATTATCGAAGCATGCAGATTAGCAACTTCTTCTTCTGAATTTGCCAAACAGAAGGCAAGGCAATTTGCCAATAAGAAGAGAACCTTACGACAACTTTGTCCCGGGGACAAAGCATATGTTCTGCTACCTTGTAGGGAAAACAGACTTCTTATCTCATGGAAAGGTCCGTTCGATATAATCTCGAAAATTTCCGATGTTGACTACATTGTCGATATTGATGGAAAGCATAAAACCGTCCACATCAATATGCTTACGGAATTCCATGAACGTCCTGAGTATTTGCTGCCTATTTTTTAGGCAACGGACGATTTCCCAGTACCACATGGTCATTACTCATCCTTGTCAGTAATACAGGATGAAGAAACAAGTTTCTCGGATGTAAATCTCCCTCTTCCAGTGATTCCACTCCATTCTAGTGAATCATGGAAAAACGTTACTGTTTCTCCTAATTTATCTCTAGAGGAACAGCGACAGGTTTCTTCTATGTTACAAACATTTCAGGATGTCCTTACTGACATTCCTGGACACACCAATGTCATTGAACAGGACATTATTCTAACTGACCATAATCCTATTATTATCAGACCATATCCTATACCTATACATTTTCAGACACAGGTCGAGAAAGAGTTGGATGAGATGATAGAATTAAAAATAGTCGAACCATCCAGTTCAGCATATTCTTCGCCGTTGGTTATTGTTCGGAAAAAAGACAATAACATACGTCTTTGCGTTGATTATCGCAAACTGAATCAGGTTACGAAGTTCGATGCCGAACCTATGCCTTTACTAGAAGAGCTACTTACTAGGCTTTCTAAATCTCATTTCTTCACTAAACTTGATTTGTCAAAGGGATATTGGCAAGTCCCATTAAATGAACGAGCCAAACCTCTTACTGCTTTTTCTACACCTAGGGGTTTGTTTCAATGGAATTTCATGCCTTTTGGCCTTATGAACGCCCCAGCTACATTCGTACGCATGATGCGTCGAATCCTATCTCATCGGTCAGATGTCATTGCATACTTAGACGACATCTGTCTTTTCAGTGATACTGAAGAAGATCACTATTTAGGGTTATATGAATTACTGTCTACCTTACGCGAGCATAAGTTGACAGCGAAACCCTCTAAAGCATGTGTTGGTTTTAGCGAAATTTCTTTCCTAGGTCACCGTGTCGGTCATGGTTTCCTAAAGACAGAGGACCATAATACCAGTAAAATACTTAACATCTCTATTCCTAAGACTAAAAAGCAAGTGAGAAGTCTATTAGGTCTTATACAATTTTATGGACGATTCATTCAGAATCTATCCTCTATCATGGCACCCAGTTCTTCGTTACTAAAGAAAGGAGTCTACTGACAGACCAGAAAGCTCTTACAGCTATTCAAAGTAAAAACTTGAAGAGCTCGAGATCAACTCGATACGCCATTGCTCTTCAACCTTTTCATTTCTCGGTGCGAGCTATCCGTGGGTCAGAAAATGTGATGGCAGACATTCTGTCTAGATGCCCACATGATTCCACCTACCTGTTAATCTTGGACTTTTTAACCCGTGTCTGATATCTACAAAAGATAGATATTCTCTATATCAAATATCATACACATTTGTGATATATCTCTATAGTGATTGTTTAAACCACTGTAGCGGTTCACTAATGTCATATTGACCGCTACGCAGTTGTGAGATTTTTGATTTCTGTCAATTATGCGAATGATGATTAAGGGTATCGTTGTTGTTGAAATGTTCTTTTCTCACATTATGTCATGACTGCCAGTCATCGTAGTAACGACTTTGTGACACCTTTTCTGGAAATATTTAACTTAGAGAACACACTTCGACTGCACAGATGTGACATATATTCTTACCTGTCGAGCTAATATTCGACTTTGCCTAATTTGGCATTATAAATTCTGCAATATTATGTCATCTGCGCATTATGTAGTTTGAATATTATAATGTTGCTCGCAGTGAAAAAAAAATGCCCTCAGCTCGGGGGGGGGGGGGGGGGGGGGGGGGGGGGGTGTTGCGTGATAAATTCTCGCAACATCATTTTATTTCAATATCTATTTTATAACGCAAGGGCAACAACTGCTTGAAATTTATAGTTACTTTTCTCGGTAAGCATTTGTCTTCTCGCGTTGGTATCGAATGCAGTTGAGTTTTTGAGCTGTGGTCATTTTTCGCGCCGGACTGCGCATGACTTGTCTTGCTTCTTGGTCGATCGGTTTCCGCCCACCACTAGTGGAGTGAGCGATTTGAATGGCGAAAGAGATGCCTCGTTGAAGAGGGGATCTCCGCTATTTTTTTGTTCTGTCAGGAATGTGAGAGTCCTCTTATGGATATTTCGTTTATTCGAGATAATACCTCTAGTGTATTTGCACATGCCGGGAGGCATAATATTTCTGTGTATTTCCGGAAGGCAAGGTAAATTAACATTTTCATTAACTCTATCGATTTTTGGGTCGTGAACGATTTCTGGTTCATAGCCTGTCTTCGAAAGTCGTCGTCACGAGATGTTTTCCTAGCTCACATGTCGCTGTATTGTACTGCATCGGTTGATGCAGGTTCCAAGGACCATTACTTGCTACTTTGTTAAATGAACTAGGTTTGAAAAACCTTTATTATCTAGAGGATATTTTTGAGGACATTATTTATACTTCGGCAGACGTGTCTGTCTTGCTGAAGTCAGACTAAGGAGAGTGAACTGATCTCATATATCTGGTTATCTCCTGGCTGTTATAGAAAAGGATGGAGTTTTTCACCTGACTACATTTACAGCACTTTGAAATATAACATGCATCTGACTCATCATTGTAATGCTGTCTACCGTCTATTGCTGTATTGAATGTTGCTGTGATAATGACTGTTTGATGTGCCTACATATTCGCGTAACCATTTTGTCACTGTGGCGTCCACAATAAATAATGAAGAAAAACGTCAACGGCTGTTTCAAGAATCATTGACTTTATACGTCGTGAGTTTACTGACGTCCTATGTGGATTGCCCTGTTATTTTTGTATGAACATTGTTTTGACTGAACACATCTGCACACTACACAAAACCAGACATGCGGATACCATCCATCATCATATGGCATCACGCATCATTTGGTGGCCATAAGCTGGTTTGATTCTGGTACCAGCAAAACACCGGGTCCCTTACCCACTTCATTTTCAACAAGAATTCATCAGCATCCTTCAAGAAATTAACATTCTTCAATACAGTCAACATCTTCAAAATTTTCAAAGTACTCGGCGTTGCCCGGTAAAAGTCAAAATTTCAACTTTTTGACGGAAACAAGAATTTGACAGTACCCGGCGTTGTTACATGTTGCCGGATAACTCGGACTGCTGTTATCTTTTACGCAAGTCAAGCAAGTTGCTGCTGTCAAGGTTCCAGTGCTGTCGTTTTTGTGAAGGTCAAGTGCCGGTTGAAACGGGTTGTTTTCTGAAGAAGGCCAAGTACCGATTTCCATCAACTTACTTTTGGATTAGAAGGTCAAGTGCCGAAACAACTCAACACACAGTATTTCAGAAGCTCTTGTACCATCGTGTTAGCAGTGGAAGCAGTTCAGATGTGCCATCATCGTTGGAGCTTCGCTCTTTAGGACGTTGATTGACATCCGTTTTTTCTGCTGTTCTACGATTGGAAGCCTATAAGTTAAGTGGCCTGTTTGTATGTAAACTGTGCCCTTATACTTCTGCTGAGTCTTCTGTGTATCATCTCATTCTATATGTTATATGTTTATATGTTATTCGTATATTTATATGTTTATATTTCAGCGGGTTCTCGGTTGGGTGGTGTCTCCGTTAGATTATGCCACGTCATAGAGGTCGTCTATTGTGAGCGTTTTCTGTAAGGTTTGCAAATTTCCAATACTGGAATTTGCTAAGCGACTTCTGTTGCTATTTATGTTAGCTGTGATGACATGTTTTAATATTGTTTTCGTTATTATTTCGCATTCTTTAGTTTTGTTTTGATTTGTTTGTATTTGTTAGCCTACTCTTGTCTATAATTTAGTTTCATACAACATTTTTGTTTATACACTGTGGTGTCATGTATTTTGTTTAATTCTATCGCAGATATCGTCACATTTTTTGTGATATTTCATTAATTTCTGCTTTATTTTTAGTTGATTTCTGCGAACGTTTTTGTATTGTTGCTGATCTTTGTTATTGTTTACATTGTTATTGTTTACATTGTTTGTATTGTTTACATTTTCAATGTTTACATTCTGCATGTGTTTACATAGTCATTGTTTACAGTTATAGTAATTAGTTAATGGGCTATGCTAATGCACTGTTACTACTACACTGATGATAAATGAATGATGAATAGTGTCGTGCACTATTGAATGAGAAGTGCACTTATGATCAAGAATTGATTGTTGATATTTCATATACAAGTTCTTTGATTGGAGACTTGTTTCCCACAGAGACTGGGATAATATAATGTGATGTGAATATACAAGTGCTTAATTAAGACTTGTTACACTTAGGTTTGAAATAAATTAGTTAATTATTTCAGGTTTTGGACTCATATGTTAGACAACATGTCTACATTTGAGCACTTTATTGAGCAGGGTAAATTGCTTGGCAAGACTGGTGATAAGTTAGAAGAATTTGCAACTGCTCGATATGATAAAGCAATGGAAGCTGAACAAAAGAAACTGCAGATGGAAGCTGAACAAAAGAAACTGCAGATGCAGGTGGATGAAAAAGATTCCAAATGGAAATGGAAAAACAAAAAAGGGAATCAGAAGCTGAGGAAAGAAAACTCCAGCTACAGCTAGAAGCTGAAAGACTTCAAAAAGAGGCTGAGAATAAAAGACTTGAAAAAGAGGCTGAAAATAAAAGACTTGAAAAAGAGGCTGAAAATAAAAGACTTGAAAAAGAAGCTGAAAATGAAAGACTTCAAAAAGAGGCTCAGGCTGAGGAAAGAAGATTACAGAGAGAGTCTGATGAGAGGAAAGAGAAAGCAAAAATGGAACATGAAGAAAAGGTCTTAGCTTTAGAGTTGGAAAAATTGAAATTGACGAGCATGAGTAATGGTAATGATTCAAACAAGGGTTCATCTTCTGGTAAGGCTAATAATGATACTTTTAAGATTAAGTTACCAACATTTAGTCCTTCCAGTGATGACATAATGTTCTATCTGGACAGATTTGAACAAGCATGTACAGCTCATAACATAGACAAAGCAAAATATGTTTATCAGTTATCAGGGATACTGACAGGTAAAGCTCTAAGTATATTAAATATGGTGGATGAACCTGACAAGAACAATTATGAGGTTGTCAGGGCCGCTTTGTTAAAGAAATATCAGCTTAACGAAGACGGCTATCGTCTACAATTTAAAAACATGTTACCTGAAAATGGAGTTGAATTCTCCGAGTTTATTGCAAGAATACGCATTACTTTCTCACGATGGGTTGAACTATCTAAGACGGAAAAAACTTATGAAGGACTTATGGACTTAATACTTAGAGACAAAGTCATGTCGTCTGTCAATGAGTCTTTCCTTGCTTTCCTTCATGAACGTAAACCTAAAACAATAAGGGAAATGGAAGATTTCTGTTGCCAATACGTAACTGCACACCCACACATAACCATGGGTAACTCTAAGGTGAAAGAAGGTTTACCAGTTGCTTCGGCAGCTCCGTATGGTCAAAACTTTGCTCGTAGATTCCAACAAAATCTTGATAGAAAGAGCAGCGGTAATTTCTGTCAAAATCATGGAAACCAATTTCATGGTGATTCATCTTCGAAGAATTGGAGACAACCTGATAGTGGTCGTTACTATCACCCTAATAATTATAGGCATTTCAAAAGAGGATATGGTAATAGAGGTTATTCCTGCCGAAGACCTCAGAACCAAACAAATAGATGTTCGCATCAATGTGAACATGATAGTAATCGTGGAAACTGGAATTCGAACCAGGATAACAATTACAATAGAGACAATAATAACTGCAGAGATAATAATAACTTTGATAACTTCAGAGGTAATAATAGTCGGGGTAGATCTCAACACAAAAAAAAAGAGATATCAGCAGGCTAATGCTGTACAACAGGAAACTGAGGGAGCCTGTAATCATGTTGTTGATAGTAAAAACTTTGACGCTGTCACTGGTTCTGCTTTTGACTTTGAGAGAGCAAACAAATGCCCCCAATGCAGTACTTTATTCGAACCGGGTACCATAACTACTTTGAGTTGTGGTCACCCACTTCCCGCTCTTCCTGCTGCTGTTGCGCATGACGGGAGGGGTTCTTTAATCCTACATAAGGGTCTTGTTAATGATACTCCGGTCTCACTACTTTTCGATTCCGGATGCACCACTATTGGTGTTAGACAATCGCTTGTAGATCCATCTTGTGCTACAGGAAGGGTTATTAAATGTGTCACATTTGGCGGCACTCTAGAAAAATATCCTACTGCTGTAATTCGCATTGCCACTCCTTTCTTTACTGGAGATGTGCATGCTTGTCTCTTACCTAATCCTATTGCGGACCTTATTATTGGTCGTATTCACGGAGTTAGGGAGTGTACCCCACAGCAGATTGCTGCTTGGGAAGATAATAACATGCAAGCTACAAATGCAGTAGTTACAAGAGCACAAGCTCTACAAACACCCGAAACTTCACTGAATAGTGATAATGAAGTTGATAGCCAAGATAGTCACTTAGTAATTACTCGTGACTCTTTCATAAAATTGCAAGAAGAAGATCCTTCTTTAAAAAAATTCTTCGTTCTTGCGAAGAAAGGTGATCCGAATCAGGATACAAATAGAAAATCTTGGATTGCAATGAGAAACGGCGTACTTGTACGTATGGTACAAGATTCGACTACGTCGGCACATTCGCAAATTCTTGTTCCCAAGAGCATGAGAGTGCAAATATATTACAACATGCTCATGACTCGCAATGTGCTGGACATATGGGTTTTGCCCGTACGAAGTCGAGAGTCCTTGCGGCTTTCTTTTGGCCTTTTGTCAATAAGGACATTCGTATTTACTGCCGATCATGCAAGGTATGTCAGGAGGTCAAATCTAGAGGACCACGACATGCTGCGCCTATCCAGGCTGCTGACATTCCTATTCGGCCGTTTCAGAAAATGGCCATAGATATTATTGGCCCTTTTAAGGTCAAGTCGGCCAGAGGACATCAGTTTATCCTTACATGTGTCGATATGTGCACACGTTGGCCAGAGGCTATTCCTCTTAAGAGCATATCTACTACAGATATCGCAGATGCTCTTTGGTTGATATTTTCTCGCTTGGGGTTCCCCAGAGAAATATTGTCAGACCATGGCACTCAACTCATATCTGACACTATGTCACAGGTAATGTCTACCTTACATATTGAACGATCTCTCAGTAGTATCTACCATCCTATGTCTAATGGGTTAGTTGAGCGTCTGAATAGAACGCTCAAGACTTTGCTTGGTAAGATAACTGAAGATCATCCTCAAGATTGGGACAGGGTTTTACCCGCGGCTCTCTTTGCCTATAGAGAAGTCCCTAATGAACACACAGGATTTTCTCCCTTCGAACTTGTCTTTGGCGCGCGTCCACGCGGCCCTATGTCTTTATTACACGATCTCATCACTGCCGATGATATTAGCGATGAAACTCAATCCTCATATGAGTATGTCATTGCTCTTAGACAAAAGATCATTGAGGCATGTAAGCTAGCAACTGCTTCATCAGAAATTGCTAAAGAGAAGGCAAGGCAGTTTGCTAACAAGAATAGATGTCTACGACAACTTTGTCCAGGTGACAAAGCATTCGTCCTACTCCCCAGTAGGGAAAATAGACTTCTTATTGCATGGAAAGGTCCGTATGCAATAGTCTCTCGGATTTCCGATGTTGACTATGTGGTCGATATTGATGGAAAGCATAAAAAACTTTCCACATAAACATGCTTTCGGAATTTCACGAACGTCCGGACTATTTGCTGCCTATTTTCCAGGCAACGGATGATGCTCCTGCACCTCACGGTCATTATTCATCCCTGTCTGTCATTCAGGATGAGGAAGCTACCTTCTCTGATGTCAACCTTCCCCTTCCAGTGGTTCCATTACATTCCACGGAATCTTGGAAAAAAACGTTTCTGTTTCTCCTAATCTTTCTGGTGACGAACATCGACAAGTCTCGTCGATGTTACAAACATTTCAGGATGTTCTCACTGACATTCCTGGACACACAGATGTCATAGAACATGACATAATTCTTACCGACAATAATCCAATTAGGGTTAGGCCGTATCCTATTCCTATACACTTTCAGTCGCAAGTGGAAAAGGAATTGGATGAAATGATTCAATTAAATATAATTGAACCATCGACTTCACCATATTCTTCTTCCATGGTTATTGTCCGGAAGAAGGATAAGAACATACGAATTTGTGTTGATTATCGCAAATTGAATCAGGTCACAAAGTTCGACGCTGAACCGATGCCTTTGTTAGAAGATCTACTGATTAGACTTTCTAATTCTAGATTCTTCACTAAACTTGACTTGTCTAAAGGTTATTGGCAAGTGCCTTTAGCAGAGCATGCCAAACCTCTTACTGCTTTTTCTACACCTAGGGGTCTATTTCAATGGAATGTTATGCCTTTTGGTCTCATGAACGCCCCTGCCACTTTCGTTCGCATGATGCGTCGAATTCTGTCACATCGTTCGGATGTCATCGCATACTTAGATGACATCTGTCTCTTCAGTGATACCTGGGAAGATCACTATTTAGGGTTATATGACTTACTGTCCACTCTACGTGAGAATAATTTGACAGCAAAACCTTCTAAAGCTTTTGTTGGTTTTGGTGAAATCTCTTTCCTGGGTCATCGTGTTGGTCATGGTCTCTTGAAGACAGAAGACCACAATACTTCCAAAATACTGAACATCTCTGTTCCTAAAACGAAGAAACAAGTTAGGAGTCTCTTAGGTTTAATTCAATTTTATGGGAGATTTATTCCAAATTTATCTTCGATCATGGCACCTCTATCAACATTGTTGAAGAAAGGTTCGCCTAATCTGGTCCGTTGGTCTGAAGAATGCCAATCTTCACTAGACCAAATCAAGAATATATTTTCTTCTCCTCCCATCTTAAGATTACCTACTCTTGATAGGACTTTTGTTCTTCGGAGTGATGCTTCATCCACTGGGATTGGAGCAGCACTGATGCAAGAATATGCAAATACTCTGCATCCTGTTATGTACATTTCTAGAAAACTAAATGCGGCAGAGAGGAACTACTCGGTTTTAGACCGTGAGTTGTTAGCGATGGTTTGGTCAATTCTAAAACTACAAAGATTCCTCCTGGGCGCACATTTCATTCTAGAGACTGATCAGAAAGCTCTTACAGCTATTCAGACTAAGAATTTGAAGAGTTCGAGATCCACTCGATATGCTATAGCTCTTCAACCTTTTCACTTCACGGTACGAGCTATCCGTGGTGCGGATAATGTGATGGCTGACATTTTGTCTAGATGCCCACATGACTCCAACTAATACTTCTGTCCTATATTTCCATATATTACAGAGTCATAACACACCTATATTTCTACAATAGATTAGCACATCTGTACTTACTTTATATGTACACACTATCGTGCTTTGTTGTCATCTTCTTCTGTTCGTTTTTTAAGATGATAGAGGAGGACTGAGTAGTTAATATAAGGGCCGTTAGTTTACTAAACAGCCACAATTATTAATAATGTATTGTACCTTATGAAGCATATTAGTTATTAATTAGCATTATATTGCTTGTACTTTCTCAGAATGTCATTGTTGAGCTGAGGACTTACCTTACTAGTATCAAGCATGACGAGTTCTAGATTGTGTACTTACCCTCGGAATACCAGAGCATATGTCCTGGATCGTCATGTAGTTTAACTTTACTATGTACTTATGTCATTACATGTCAAAGAATGTACTATTTAAATTTTCCTATCAGATTTGTACATCCATTTTTAAAGACAATATTAGAGTATGCTGTTTAATGATGATTATAGTAACTTGCATACGTATATTGTGTTTACATGCTAACGTGATGTGTGTTGGTGACACCTCCCCGATGTGAATATTTTTTGAGACATATTTATTTTTCTGTTGAGGTATATCCTCACCAGACACTCTATAATTAGCCTATTGTTTGGCAATTTAGTTAATTATCAGCGCATAATTCGTGCGTTTTGAGCCGCTTATCGCATGCTCTTTGATATTGAAAAAAAAAAATATGTTCCACATTTTTTTTTTATCGGGAGGAGGTGGTGATATGTTGCGTGATAAATTCTCGCAACATCGTTTTATTTCAATATCTATTTTATAACGCAAGGGCAACAACTGCTTGAAATTTATAGTCACTTTTCTCGGTAAGCATTTGTCTTCTCGCGTTGGTATCGAATGCAGTTAAGTTTGAGCTGTGGTCATTTTGCGCTGGACTGCGCATGACTTGTCTTGCTTCTTGGTCGATCGGTTTCCGCCCACCACTAGTGGAGTGAGCGATTTGGAATGGCGAAAGAGATGCCTCGTTGAAGAGGGGATCTCCGCTATTTTTTTGTTCTGTCAGGAATGTGAGAGTCCTCTTATGGATATTTCGTTTATTCGAGATAATACCTCTAGTGTATTTGCACATGCCGGGAGGCATAATATTTCTGTGTATTTCCGGAAGGCAAGGTAAATTAACATTTTCATTAACTCTATCGATTTTTGGTCGTGAACGATTTCTGGTTCATAGCCTGTCTTCGAAAGTCGTCGTCACGAGATGTTTTCCTAGCTCACATGTCGCTGTATTGTGCTGCATCGGTTGATGCAGGTTCCAAGGACCATTACTTGCTACTTTGTTAAATGAACTAGGTTTGAAAAACCTTTATTATCTAGAGGATATTTTTGAGGACATTATTTATACTTCGGCAGACGTGTCTGTCTTGCTGAAGTCAGACTAAGGAGAGTGAACTGATCTCATATATCTGGTTATCTCCTGGCTGTTATAGAAAAGGATGGAGTTTTTCACCTGACTACATTTACAGCACTTTGAAATATAACATGCATCTGACTCATCATTGTAATGCTGTCTACCGTCTACTGCTGTATTGAATGTTGCTGTGATAATGACTGTTTGATGTGCCTACATATTCGCGTAACAATTTTGTCACTGTGGCGTCCACAATAAATAATGAAGAAAAACGTCAACGGCTGTTTCAAGAATCATTGACTTTATACGTCGTGAGTTTACTGACGTCCTATGTGGATTGCCCTGTTATTTTTGTATGAACATTGTTTTGACTGAACACATCTGCACACTACACAAAACCAGACATGCGGATACCATCCATCATCATATGGCATCACGCATCAGGGGGGTGTGGTAGTCTGTTGCGCACATATTAGTCTGTGACGCACAGATTACTGTAAGTAGGCATACGAATGTACAGTGTAACTATTTGCCTGATAAAAAGTATTTAATTGAGAATCTATGATTCTGAGAGTAAGGGGACAGAACCCGGATCGGTCGATGTTAGATTCGATTACATGGGTTATCTTTTCTTGTGTTACAATCTGGCGTATAAATACTGTTTATGTCATTTTTGCGTCAGGTATGGCCAGAAACAGATTGGTCTTGCTTAAAATGTTTATGACCTGAATTTATATGTATTCCTTGACTAGTTAAGGTGATTGGCTCTTATATCTTTGTATCTTTGTATTTCTATGTCGGACTATTTTGTGAGCTGAACTCTGGGGGTGAAAGGCGTTGTTAGGCATGCGCCGTTCTTGAGAGAGAACAGGAAGGCTGTCATGTCGTCGTGTCTATGGCTGGTTATTTAGAAAGTTTAAAGAGTGATTTGTGATCTATTCTAGGAAGGAGATGGTGTCTCTGTATAATGGTATTATCAGAGATTCTCCTATATTCATTATTAACGCCTAGGAATGGCGTGCGTTATTCGCCTGTATGTGTTTTCTAAACCAAGGTAAAACAAAAACCCTTTTTTGCTGAACTTTGTCGCTAAGCCGAGACGAGAGACGTATTATCGTGCATCTCAGATTGCTGACCATAGATGAAGATGACATGTAATTTAGCAGCACCAGATTACTCCAGTAACCAGCTTATTGATAGCAGAAATAGATAGAAGCAATGAGGACATTTATGATTATATATCGAAGTAATCCTGCTTCATACTTCTCCATCCCAAGTGAGCGAAGCTCAGGGAGGAGAAGCCATTTTTGATTCCCGCCATTGTAAGACTATCATCGGAGAACAGAAAATGTCTTACTACCTGATGATGGTACAGGGAGCTAGATAATATAAAAACCCATTACTGTGGTTTAACATGGTCGTCATAACCATTGGATGAACTTTCGGCTTGAGAATATTAGCCAGGAAAAGGTTCGGACAGTGAACCATTATTGTTGATGTTGTATGTATCCACCTTAACTGACACGATCAGTCAGTTAGAACATGAGACGATAGACAACCAGGAGATTGGGTGTTTCCCTTCTATCGTTCCTTTATATTGATGTACCACATAACTATACATCTGATATTGTCACATATTTTTCAAGTATACGATGATTGTTGTGCCAACGTGTTCAAATGACTGTAACTATGTGTCAGTGTGTGCGTCCAATTAAATGTCTGAGAAATCTTACAGTGGTTCCAGCAGTTATTGACTACCATGCATATGATTGGAGTGAGTGTCCTGTGTACTAGTAGAACTATCATCCATTCGCGTCTTCATTAATTGATGTCTACACTCACACATTCATTCAAGCCACACGCATCTAACAGTACACCGTGTCAGGGCCCCAACCTTCGGTGGCCTGACCTATTTAACTAACAGTGTGACTGGACGAGAAGTATCAACAACCTGATAGTGGTTAACGCTTGGAACGAATACCACCACACAAATCTCAAGTACAACTTTATTACATCAAAACCCACCACAGAAATTATGAGGCATTATGTAGTTCCCATGAAGATCATTAACTTAATAAAGAAGACATATGAAGACATGACATGCAGAGTCCTTCATGAAGGAGAACTTAGAGAACCGTTTAGGATTAGAACGGGAGTGAGACAGGGATGCCTTTTGTCTCCATTTATTTTCTTACTAGCAATAGATTGGGTTATGAAAACATCGACATCACACAACAGAAATGGAATCCAGTGGAATCTGACTAAACAGCTTGATGATCTGGATTTTGCAGATGACTTGGCTCTTCTGTCCTTTAACCATAATCAGATGCAAGAGAAAATGAAAATTCTCGATGAGAGGTCACAACAAGTGGGCCTGAAAATACACAGGGAAAAGACAAAGATTATAATAATAAATGCAAGAAGTGATAACAAGGTTGAACTTGAAGAAACACCACTAAAAGATGTAGAATCGTACACATATCTTAGAAGTAATATAGACAAAGTTGGAGCGACAGACAGTTATATCAAAATAAGAATACAAAAAACAAGAGGAGCTTTCATTGCATTGGGAAACATATAGAGAACAAGAGAAATCAAGTCCAACACGAAAATAAGAATCTTCACCTCAAATGTGAAGTCAGTCCTATTGTATGGCTCTGAGACATGGAGAACAACAAAATCAACAACCAAAAAGTTACAGCCTTTTTAAACAGGTGCTTGCACAGAATAGAAGGACTGAAATGGTATGACAAAGTCACAAATGTGGAATTGATGACAAGAACCAGACAAGTGCCAGTGAAACAAGAGTTAAGAAGAAGACGCTGGCGATGGATAGGACACACATTGAAGAAACCTGTTGATAGCATTACAAGGCAGTCCTTGCTCTGGAATCCGCAGGGAAAAAGAGGCAGAGGTAGACCAAAAAACACATGGAGAAGAAAACTGGAAACAGAGGTGAAAATGATGAGGAATACATGGAAAGATGGCACAGGAAAGGAAGACTTGGCATGTGTTTGTTGAAGGCCTATGCTCCTTGGGGAGCTAAAGGGTATTGATTGCATGTTTGTCTCAGTCAATTTACTAAATACACTCTAAACAGAGCTATACCACAATAAGAAGAATTCCACTGAGTAAGTCAGGGGTCGGGGCTTGACGAGCTAAAATTAATAATGCTTAATCCTTCACAACATTTATCGGCAGATCATAGAGTTAACGTGCTCAGCCAATGCAGCATTGTTCTCGCTTTTCTGAATATCTTGTGGACACTCCCTTGAGATAGAAGCATCATTATCCTTCTATCTACCACTCTGCCAAGAGTAATCTTGTGCAAAGGTAGACACCTTTGAAGGCCCATAGTAGATACTCTTGAGTTTTGGCCACTGTTGGACCACTACTGCAAAGCAGGGGAGGCAATCCGTGACAAGGGCGACGATTATGTTGATTTATTCAAGGGCTATGATAATGGTGATACATTCAAGGGCGATGATTATGGTGGTGCATTCAAGGGCAATGATGATGGTGATACACATAACGGCGATGATTATGGGGATACAGGCTAGGGCGATGATTATGGTGATACATTAAAGGGCGATGATTATGGTGATACACACGAGAGTGACGATTATGGTGATATACTCAATAGCGATGATTATGGTGATACATTCAAGGGTGATTAGCATTATGATACAGGCAAGGGCAATGATTGTAGTGATACACGCAAGGGTAATAATTACGATGGTACACATAGGAGTTATGATTCTGGTGAATCTAGCAAGGACGATGATTATGGTGATACAGGCAAAGCAATGATTATGGTGATACATTTAAGGGTGATGATTATTTTGATAGAGGCAAAGGCAATGATTTTAGTGATACAGGCAAGGGCGATGATTATAGTGATACAAGGGTGATAATTATGGTGAATCCGGCAAGGTCGATGATTATGGTGATTCATGCAAGAGCGATTATTATGGGGATACACACAAGAGCGATGATTCTAGTGATACATTTAAGGGCTGTGATTATTGTGATATAAGCAAGGGTTATGATTATGGTGATGTAAGCAAGGGCAATGATTATGGTGACACAGGTTAAGGCAATGATTATCATTAACCGGCAAGGATGGTGATTATGGTGATACATTCAAAGGCAATGAGTACGGTGATACAGCAAGGGCAATTATTATGGTGACACAGGTTAATGCAATGAGTATGGTGATACAGCAAGGGCAATGATTATGGTGACACAGACACGGGTTATGATTATGGTGATACACACAAGGGCGATGATTATGGTCATACAGACAAGGGTTATGATTATGGTGATACAGCAAGGGTAATAATTATGGTGACACAGACAAGGGTTATGATTATGGTGATACACACAAGGGCGATGATTATGGTGATACAGAGAAGGATTATGATTATGGCGATACACACAAGGGCGATGATTGTGGTGATACAGACATACAGACAAGGGTTATGTTTATGGTGATACACACAAGGGCGATGATTATGGTGATACAGGCAAGGGCGATGATTATGGTGATCCAGCAAGGGCGATGATTTTGGTGATACAGACAAGGGCGATGTTTATGGTAATACATTCAAGTGCGATGATTATGGTGATACAGACAAGGGCGATGATTAGGGTGATACACACTAGGGCGATGACCAAGAAGTCACAAGCTTTCATAAATGGCTGTTTTCACAGAATGAAGAATTAAAATGGTGTGGCAAGATCACAACTGTGGAACTGATGGACCGAACCAGATAAATACCAGCACAAAAACAAATACGATATACTTAGGAAATCTTTGTGACATCAGGAAAGTGCTATTGCAAATGAAGCTTAAGAAGGCACAGATAGAAGATCATGAAATGCGCGGTAAGACGAATGAAAAAAACCGCGTGTTAGAATGAATGAAAAACAAAACAAAAAACATACAGTTAAGAAACACTCAACAAAATTAATCTGACCTTTATGAAACACGCATAATGGTTTTTATTGTATTTACAATAACTATGTAAATAAAATAATAAAAAGCAATAATTATTTTTTTTTTTAAAATAGACTCAGAAAATTGTAACCTCGAAAGAAAAACAATATAATCATTAAGATTAAAGAATATAAAACTAAGATAATTGTTCACCTATATACTCGGGTCTTCAACGTTCATAATTGCAACATTCTTTATTACATTTCCCAATACCCTCTCTATTCTTAAAACCGAAACATCTATCGGCGTTAAGAGATTTTGCGTTTAAAAATATTATCTTCGACATTTTAAAAGGATTTATTTCTAGAATATGAAAAGATTACTCTCAAACATTTTTTTTTTAAATTTTCCGAATATTTATTAAAATTATATGATTTTGTAAAAAAAAAAAATGGTGCTTTTCATATTCTCGTGAGCGTAATTTACGAAGATACGTCATGAATTAGATATAACAACATTTCTCTGGCTCACGAATCTGAGTGCTCATTAATCTGAATACGTGATGCTTTCTGTAAACATAAACGAAATGAAATAACAGAAGAGTATTTAGAAAAGATAGATCATAAACAGATTAATTTTAAGACAAAAATCTAGAAAGTCGACTTCTGTCTTCTCAAATCTCACTTGAATGTAACGGCCCCAATCTTGTCTTAATTCCCCCATAAAAAGACTTGTGGATTCAGCCCTGACGCATCAAAAGCGCGCACTTATCTTGAACAATCTATCAGCGATGCGGTGATTACCATTACAGTAAGCTGTCGGGTAAACGGACATTTCGGAAAGAGATTTTCCCGTTGCACGTAACTTTGGATACGGGATTTCGCATGAAATAAACCAAATTCAATATAAAGCGCAAACACAATATTATTATGAACATGGCACAAGCAGCTTATGTGTAAATCGCAAATGCACTTATATTAATACGAGTAAATTGTAATAGAGATTTTCTAGTGCCAATATTAATATTTCTTTGTTCCCTATGGATCAGAGGCCTTTAACTATTTCACGCCATGTCTTCCTATCATGTACCATGTGATCATATATACCATGTCCGTCAATCGTGGATGGCTGATGTTTCAATGAACTGATTAGAATGACTTTTATTTTCATAATCTACGCGAGATTCTTGTATCAAATCAAGTTTATACATCATCATCTGGTGCCAACTAGTAGTATATCAGGCGCAAAACAGGTAGTATTCAGGAGGCGCGCAGGCGGCGGCGCATAACTTTTATATAGCAAAATACTCGACGATATTTATTGAGACGTTAGTTATACGATATATTTAGACAACAAGAAGACGATATATTTAGACTTGAGACAATAGGAAGACGATATATTTAGATAACAAGAAGACGATATTTATAGACATATATTGAGAGAATAGTTATACGATATATTTAGATATATATTTACAACAGTTATATATTTAGGTAACAAAAAGAATTTTAGGAGGAAAATATAAAAATCGATAATGTTGGCTTAGTTTACTAAGAGGGTTGTTGAAGCGAGTGGAGTCTTTTTGCGCTGGCGTGGACACTAATGCACGTGGTTGTGTGTGCGCGTGCGCGGATGGTATTGCTTTTGTTTTTGTGTGGTTGTGTGTGTGTGCGCGCGCGTGTGGTTGTGTGTGCGAGCGTGCGCGGATGGTATTGCTTTAGGTTTTGTGTGGTTGTGTTGGCGCGTGTCTGTGGTTATGTGTGTGTGTGTGCGTGTGTGTGTGCGCGTGTGTGCGTGCGTGTGTGTGTGTGCGTGTGCACGTGTGACTGTGTGTGCGCGTGTGCGGATGGTATTGCTTTTGGTTTTGTGTTGTTGTGTGTGCGCGCGTCTGTCAATGTGTGTGTGTGTGCGTGCGTGTGTGTATGTGCGTGTGGTTGGGTGCGTGTGTGTGTATGTGTGTGTGTGTGCGTGCGCGGAGGGTATTGATTTTGGTAGTAACTTTAAATATGATGTGTCTGTACGAGTGCTTCTGTCTCCCTATCTGTCTATAAGCCTGGTATTTATTTTACTGGTTAGTTTGGTTATATGTTTAATTTTTATGTTTAATTTAATTTATTTATTGATGTCTAAATTGTGTCTGTGTATATACCTGCCTAGGTATCTGTATGTGTGCACGTGTGACTGTGTGTGTGTGTGCTTGCGCGGATGGTATTGCTTTTGGTTTTGTGTGGTTGTGTATGCGCGCGGCTGTCGTTGTGTGTGTCTGTATGTGGTTATGTGGTTGTGTGTGCGCGCGTCTGTCGTTGTGTGTGTGTGTGTGCGTGTGTGTGTGTGAGTGTGTGTGTGTGTGTGTGTGTGTGTGTGTGTGTACCCGCGGAGGTAATTGGTCACAAGCTAAAACTTTAACGACCCCAGTTCGTTTAACAAATATATCCGACAGGAGGCTAGTTCGTATCTCGTGTCTACTTATATGAAAGAAAACTAGTTTTAATCTGGTTGTGAAACGCGTCCAGACACGTTTCGCGGTAACAGATGGTTGATTAGTCAGAAGACTAATCGATAGTTGACGCGCCCTCGATATGAAAAAAGTGTGTGTGTGTGTGTGTTGTAAGTGGAGAGGATACAAATGTAACCGAAGCGAGGTAATGTATAAACACAGACGCGTAATAAGTGTTTATTTTTTAAATTTTATTATATTATTTATTATGAAGCGAGGAAATTGTCGACGTGTACCTCGTTTGTGATGTAAATAAAAAAATAGAACAGGGAATTTGCCGTTGTTGGGTGAGTACAACTAAAAGTTTAGCTTATTGTGATGTTTGTTGAGACCATTACTACATTTCTCCCACCCATCGTCTGTGTATAGGTATAGATGAGAATTACAAATAATTGGTGTTAGCTTTCTTTGGTTGATAGACCCTTTCACAGCGTAAAATAACTATTGGTTATCTGTAATGTTTTAAATAGTTTTGTTAAGCCATCATTTCTATAATATTGTGTATTCGTAACTAATAACAGGAGATTTGTGTGTGTGTGTCATGCAAGTTTAGGTATAGGGACACTGTCCAAAAGTGATTTCATCAGAACGTTGCTATCTATGTGGATGAGTTGTAGTCTTGTTACAAATAGCAAGCTGATTTAGAAGTAGCTTTAACATTTTTTATTGGAAGGAGTTGTGTTTTTTACCGTTTACATGAATATAACAACCGATTTGTTCCAAAACCTTCAGGCAACTATGTTACTACTTGACTTGAGACGAAGGAGTTTTTTTTTTTATAAACACTCTTGAGTGAATCCCCCTTTGCCTACCCGCTGTAGAATAAAGAGGAAAATATAAAATAAAAAAGTAGTACACGTTATAGAGGAAGATGACTAACGATCGGTGGGTGGTGGGGATGGTTTTGGTTTTGTGTTGTGTTGTGTGTAGCTAGTGATGAGAATATAAGACGCTGAGAGGTGAAGTGGTGTCGTAGGCAACTATGGTTGTGATGTTAAAAAAATGACCAATAAGGCGAAGCATGTAGATGTCTCGTACACAACGGGAGAGGGTACGTCTGAACTAATAAACTCCCCCCGATTTAGGAAAATGACGTTAGTGACGGACGACCGTAGAGATATATCTCGTAGGCAGACTAGCTTATGGCATCAACTAGATACGTCCTTATTGTTACACTCTGTAACTGAATCAATGTCGAGGTCATTTTCAGCCATTTTAAGAAAACACAACATGCAAGTGGTTGTACCCTCCCATGTTTTGGAACCAGATCGATAGACCGCACAAAAGATCGCGCGTAAATTTTTGTTAACGTCACTAGGGCAAAACACAATCGATCAAAAGTAGAAACTTATAAAAGAAACATTCCTTCGCTCATGTGTTCGAATCCCCGCTACTTAAGGTTTCACTTTTTTCATACGGGCAACATCTCGTGATAGGTTTTATATTGTCTCGCACGCGGTTCAAATATGCGGCGATCACAGAAATGTAGTACATTAAATAAATGTAACTAAGTATTTGTTCCACTTATCAAACGGGTATCTACGTTTTGTCCTGCAAGTTTCAAACTTTAATGAATCCTTTTCTTCCACTCAACAAAGATGACCCCCAAAACTTTTCTCCCAGGTCTGCTTAAAGGTTCCAACCTGTTGGTAAATAGATAAACTGGCAAATACTTCTTTAAATATGTCTCCCCTTGGTAAACAAATTTCTTCCCCTTGTCAAAAAATTTATCCCCCTTGTCAAACAAATTTCGCCTCCTTGGTAATCAAATTTCTTCCTCTTGTCAAAAAAAAAAATTTCGCCCTTTGGCAATTAAATTTCTCCCCCTTGTCAAAAAATACTTCTCCTTGTCAAAAAATACTGCCCTGTGTCAAAAAAATTTCGCCCTCTTAGTAATCAAATTTCTTCCTCTTGTCAAAAAAATTTCGCCCCTTGGCAATTAAATTTCTCCCCCTTGTTAAAAAAATACTTCCCCTTGTCAAAAAATACTTCCCCTTGGCAAAAAAAAAAAAAATTCCCCCCCCCCCCCACCCCCCTTGGCAATCAAATCGCACGAGTAACAAAGGCTGGCCTCGGTAAAAGCTTACAGTTGCGGTCTTCAACCCGCTCTCCAACGGTTTAAGCATTTCATCACTTCTTAGCATGTACACCCAGTTGGTGGGAACAATGAAAACCACCTTCAACAAGGTATGAGGGATAGTGTCTGTCGTTATCACACCACCTCTTCAGTAAAGTATATCCATGAGTGTCTGGGTGTGTGGGTGTGTGTGAGCGCTCGCGTATGTGGTTGTGCGTCTGTGAGTGTGTGTGTGTGCGTGGGCGCGCCTGTGTGTGTGTGTGGGGTGGGTTGTGTTGCGGTGTGTTGTATTGTATTGTGTTATGTGATGTTGATGAATACAACAGCTATACGTACATATTACAATATATATTTTACAAACAGTTATAACATCTAGAGGTGGGAGTGAAGTGTTAGAGTCATGACCACGTCCCCCATCGAGAGGTGGGAGTGAAGTGTTAGAGACGTTACTATACTAGGGTCAGCAACTAGAGGTAGAAGGGGAGTGTTAGAAACTATACTAGGTCTAGCATCGAGAGGTGGTAGTGAAGTGTTAGAGACATGACCAGAGCCAGTAGCGAGAAGTGGTAGGGAAGTGTTAGAGACTTGACTAGATCTAACATCAAGTAATAAAATCTACTCACCCCAATGTCCATCTAGTGTTATGTAAATGACCCGTACACACTCGAGGTTTCCAGCATAAAAAAATAATATTTAAGGTCAGGTTGGACAAACCCAAATAGACAGTTTCTTGAAAACCGTAGAGATATATGTCACAGGCAGATCACGAACGTGGTTTTTACCACTCGTTGTTAAACTCGATCGATGGTCTGCGCTCGCGAGGAAAACATTATCAAATGTAAGCGATGAATGAGTCATACTGTTTGTAGTCGGTTAGGGTGGGTGACGTCAGCACTAAATATAGACTATCGGAAACAAGTTTAATTTCCTTTGATATGAGACTAGTAATTTATGTGGCCAGAGAGAGTTTGTCATTGATGATATACACAAGGTATGTGTGATGCACCGCACACAACCCGGCAGGGCAGACCCAGTTTTAACTGGGCACCAGAGGAACTCTGGAACGGTTAAGGAGGCCGGCCCGATACTGATTACAGCATTGGGCCGGCTGACTTAACACCACGTGCATCACACATACCTTGTGTATATCATCAATGACAAACTCTCTCTGGCCACAGAAATTACTAGTCTAATTTCTAGTATGGATTTCTCTTGTTGTGTCACCATCCTGAGTCATTTTACTGCCTAAATAATTGAAACTTTCAACTTTCTGTAGTTTTTCCCCGTTCAAGATGATATCAAAGGTCTCGTTAGAAAAGTTCATAGCTTTAGTTTTAGAGGCATTTATTTGGAGACCAATTTTAACCGAGAGATGACACAAATTTATTTATTGCTTCTTGGGATTGTCTTGGTGTTGAACTTAAGAATGCTACATCATCTGCGAAATCCAGGTCCCCAGGAATTTTCCATTTGTCCATTTTATACCCAATTGTTCATTGTGGGTATAGTTTCTCATATAACCCAATCAATAGCTATTCCAAAAAGTAGTGGTGACATAATACAGCCTTGTTTCACCCCTGTTTCTACTGTAAACCATTCTGTATTCCCTTTATTTGTTCTAACACAACATCTTGCATTGTCATATAGCGCTTTGATTATATTCACATATTTTGTTGGAAAACAAGATTGTAAGTATCTTCCACAATGATGGGCGGTGTAGACTATCAAAGGCTTTTTGAAAATCGACGAAGGTGATAATAAGTGGCGATTGCCTTTCCACTGATTCTTCTATAATTGTTCTTAGTGTGAATATTTGATCAATACATGATCGTTTCGGCCTGAAACCCGCTTGTTCTTCTCTGATCTTTTCGTCAGCATGCAATTTAAGTCTTTCTAACATCATGCAACATAATAATTTTCCAGGTACTGATAATAGAGATATACCACGCCAGTTATTACAGTCTGATAGATCACCTTTCTTCGGTAACTTTACAATAATACTGTCTTTCCATTGTTGTGGTGGTTGTTCTTCTCTCCATACTTCATTTATAATATCTAAAATTCTCAAGAGGTTGTTGTCATTAACTGCTTTAATCATTTCCCCTGAAATTTCGTCAACTCCAGCAGCTTTAAAATTTTTAAATCTTTTAACGGCTTGTTTGATCTCGTCCAGCGTGAATTCATCGCAAGTTATTGGCAAGGTGGTTGTGGGTGTTTCATTATTAAAATCAGGTGTTACTGTTGGTTGTGGTCTGTTTAGCACCTCCATGAAGTGCTCAGCCCATCTCTTCATTTGTTCTTTTTCTGTTGGTATTGAATTCCCTAATTTACCTTTAACAGGTGTTTCCATAGCAGTAGGCTGGTGACATAGTTGTTTTGTAATTTGATAAAGGCACCTACTATTACCAGTTTTTGCAGCATTTTCAGCTTCTACGGCCAGTTCATTGATGAAATGTCTTTTATCTCTTCGAGTTTTTGTCTTCACTTCTTTATTTAACAAGTTATAAGTTAGTTTGCAAGATTCAACTGCATTATGTGTACTTGCCGCTAGTAGTTTAAGTTTTGCTGTTTTCCTTTCTTGTATTTTATCCCAAGTATCTTCTCTCATCCATTTTTTCTTTTTATGTACTAGGTATCCGGTGGTCGCTACTGCTGCTTCTGTCATTGCTGTTCTCAGTTGTTCCCATTTAGTATCGATTGTCTTGGTGGTGATATCGTTGTCAATTTTTTCTAAAGCATCGAAATAGTTGTCCATTTTGACATTATATTCCTCCTTTATATCATTTGATTGCAGTCTGTGTACATCTATTCTTCTATTTTTATTCTGTTGGTATAACTTCTTCAGTTTAATTCTCAGTTTAGCTATGCAGAGGTTATGATCACTTCCGATCTCTGCACCTCTGTATGCTCTGACGTCTTGAACTGATGAGCGAAATTTAGCGCTTATGCAGAAGTGATCTATCTGGTTCTTAGTTCTGCCATCAGGTGAATTCCATGTTATCTTGTGGATATTCTTATGTGGAAAGATGGTGTCTGCCACAACGAGGTTTGATATTTCACAAAGTTCTAGAAGTCTTTCGCCATTTTGATTCATACAGCCTATGCCATGAGTACCGAGATATCTTTGTACTCCATCGTTGTTGTCACCTACTTTGGCGTTAAAAACACCCATGACTGCTATTATGTCATGCTTGGGTATTGTGTTGATGGTACTTAGAAGTGCTTCATAGAAGTCATCTTTTGTGGTATCAAGAGCGTCGTTAGTTGGTGCATAACATTGTACAATTGAGAGCTTGAAAAATCGTGTCTGAAATCTAGCTAATATTAGCCACTCATTGATAGGTACCCAGCTGATAAGCGATGCTGCTGCTTTCTGTGTCATTAAGATGGCTACTCCCTCTGTGTGACGATTATCATTACTACCAGAGTATATAATTTGCTTTATATATATATATATATATATATATATATATATATATATATATATATATATATATATATATATATATATTATATATATATATAATATAATATATATATATATATATATATATATATATAAAACTAAATATATCGTCTACATACAACATAACAACAACACACCATTATCGAACTAATATATTACTATATAACAGTCAGTCTACATATATATATATATATATATATATATATATATATATATATATATATATATATATATATATATATATATATATATATATATAACTAAATATATGTCTAAATATATCGTATAACTGTTGTCTAAATCTTCTTACTACAAAACAGTATTTTAAAAGAATAAAATATATTATCTAAAATTCTTTTTGTTACATATATATATATAACTGTTGTAAATATATATCAAAATATATCGTATAACTATTCTCTCAATATATGTCTATAAATATCGTCTTCTTGTTATCTAAATATATCGTCTTCCTATTGTCTCAAGTCTAAATATATCGTCTTCTTGTTGTCTAAATATATCGTATAACTAACGTCTCAATAAATATCGTCTTCTTGTTGTCTAATTTTATCGTCTAAATATATCGTCTTCCTATTGTCTAAATATATCGTCTTCTTGTTATCTAAATATCGTCTTCCTATTATCTAAATAAACAACACCATTATCCAACTAATAGATTACTATATAAAAGTCATGCGTCGGATCGTCAGAGGAAGTCCCCCGGTTACAATATATCGCTATATAAAAAGTCATACACCGCCGCCTGAGAACGCCGCCGCCTGAAATCGATCGAGTATTTTGCTATATAAAAGTTATGCGCCGCCGCCTGCGCGCCTCCTGAATACTACCTGTTTTGCGCCTGATATACTACTACCAACTTCACATCCAAAGTCGGCTGCAAAGGATCTCTAACGTCTTCTGTCTTTTGTCTTGATGGTGAACTTGATGTACCCTTTCCTGCCTATCTCTTGTCTTGATGGTGAACTTGATGTACACTTTCCTGCCTATCTCTTGATGTTATCTTCCCACTAATAGCGCTGTCTTCCTCTTGCACGTTTGCCTTCAAATCTGTCTTCTGTCATGGTCTTCTGTCATGGTTTTCTGTCATGGTCTTCAGTCATGGTCGTCTGTTATGGTCTTCTGTTATGGTCTTATGTTGTGGTCTTCTGGTATGGTCTTCTGTAATGGTCTTCAGTCATGATCTTCTGTCATGACCTTCTGTCATGGTCTTCTGTCATGGTCATCTGTCATGGTCTTCTGTCATGGTCTTCAGTCATGGTCTTCTGTCATGGTCTTCTGTTGTGGTCTTCTGTTATGGTCTTCTGTTATGGTCTTCTGTTATGGTCTTCTGTTATGGTCTTCTGTTATGGTCTTCTGTCATGGTCTTCTGTCATGGTCTTCTGTTATGGTCTTCTGTTATGGTCTTCTGTTATGGTCTTCAGATGATCTTCTGTCAAGGTCTTCAGTCATGATCTTCTGTCATGGTCTTCAGTCCTGATCTTCTGTCATGGTCTTCTGTTATGGTCTTCTGTTATGGTCTTCTGTTATGGTCTTCTGTTATGGTCTTCTGTTATGGTCTTCTGTTATGGTCTTCTGTCATGGTCTTCTGTCATGTTCTTCTGTCATGGTTTTCAGTCCTGATCTTCTGTCATGATCTTCTGTTATTGTCTTCTGTCATGGTCTTCTGTTATGGTCTTCTGTTTTGGTCTTCTGTTATGGTCTTCTGTTATGGTCTTCTATTTTGGTCTTCTGTTATGGTCTTCTGTTATGGTCTTCTGTTATGATCTTCTGTTATGGTCTTCTGTTATGGTCTTCAGTCATGGTCTTCAGTCATGGTCTTCAGTCATGGTCTTCAGTCATGGTCTTCAGTCATGGTCTTCAGTCATGGTCTTCAGTCATGGTCTTCAGTCATGGTCTTCAGTCATGGTCTTCTGTCATGGTCTTCTGTCATGGTCTTCAGTCATGGTCTTCAGTCATGGTCTTCAGTCATGGTCTTCAGTCATGGTCTTCAGTCATGGTCTTCAGTCATGGTCTTCTGTCATGGTGTTACGTCTTATTACATGGCCAAAATATTTAAACTGTCTAATTTTGATCTCCTTCATTAATTCTCTGTTCACTCCTAGATTTTACGACCTCTGTATTTGTTTTCTTCTCTGTCCATCAAACGTGCCCCATTCGTTTATACTCGTATATATATATATATTTCAAATATATATATAAGATATTATATATATATATATATATATATATATATATATATATATATTATATAATATATATATATAATATATATATATATATAGCTCTTTCTTTAATTGCATGCGTGATGGGTTGAGGGCTGAACCCGTTTGCCAGTCACGTTTTACGAAACAACAGCATACAGTTGCCTAATTACGCCAATAGGCGTGATGGAAACAATGGCAAAGAAAAACCTATCTGATGATAAGAATATATAGTCGCTTTTTATGACATGAGTGATGGGTTGAAGATGTTCAAGTATTCCATTTTTATCTTTGCTCGGGGTACAAGGTCGTTTTAATAAGCAAGGCACGCTAGTACTACAAACAGTATTAGTGCTCGAGAACTTAAACCAGCATCACCACCACCATTGTTTCTGATCCTAGTATGGTGAAGTCTCTATCACTTCATTCCCTCCGGAATTTTCTGCTACGGGACTGTTTTTACTTTTTTTTTAAGTTCATTGTACATAAACGCTGGAACCAGTTTAACATTAATAACATTATACATTCACTATACATAAACGCTAGAACCAGTTTAACATTAAGAACATCATACGTTCACTATACATAAACGCTGGAACCAGTTTAACATTAACAACATCATACGTTCACTATACATAAACGATGGAACCAGTTTAACATTATGATGTTGTACGTCCACTATACATAAACCCTGAAAATAATCGATTCTATATACACAATTATAACATGGCGTGCCACCAAATGTAGGCGAACATGTCTCAGCACAGGTTTCGATCTCATTTACTGTTCGCCAATTCTGTTGTCTCCTTCTCCCCCTACACTAACGTCAACTTGTCAGCTATCCTTTCTTTCCTCTGTCGTCCTGTACTTCTCATGCCTTTAAGCTTCCCCTTTGTCATCGTGGTTTTCAGTTTCTCTCATGTCCACGATTTGCCTCACTATGATAGCATGGGCGTTAGGTACAGAGAAGTGATACCATTGATAGTTCTTGAAAACTGATCAGCAAGTGATTTAGATTCAGGCCTACATTATAATAGATCTATAAGAGACCAATGAGGATTCCGTGGGTTGAAGCTTTGAGTTAGATAACAGACATAAAGGTTGTGGTGGTTCATGGAATCATCATTCTATAAGCTGAGGTTTCCAGCCTCAAATGACTGGGACATCCACTAGCGATTTTTACATATTAATATTCACATGGTAATATATACATATTAGTTCACATGTTAGTAATGAAAAATTATAAAATGTAAAATGCACAACATACGCCAATCCTGGCTCACAGACGTTTTGTTCAGATGAATAAAGTTAAGGCACTTGAATTGACCTCTTACGTGTGTTCTTGGGGGCCGTTATTTTTAACATTAATTCCCACTATGACTCCGTGTGTTCTCAGTTTCCTCAGTCCCTGTTTCCTTGTTAAATTGATAGAGATTTCCTGGACTGTTTTGTAAGTCCGTCAAGATTCCATAAGAAAAGGTGTATAGTCTGATAAATGGAATTCTGAATTCCAACTTCTGGCAGTCTAGTTGTCGTCTTGGCAAGCGATTTCTCAGTGAATTAAAACTGCGAAAAGGTCCGGTCATATTGCCTGTCCTACCCGCATCTGTGTGTTATGAAGCTACTCAGGGCTCCAATCATTCAAAACATGCTTGTTGGGTGGGGTAATTTCAAAATGTTCGGACATGGAATAATTTTGCGCGTGATGTAAAGGTAACATCTCCCATATATGGCAATAAAACATCCGATGCCTGGTGTACAAACTCGCCAACACATCTGTTAACTCATACGACAACGTGTTTTGGATGTAAAAACATATTACTTTCAGATAAAGTAATGTCTACGTGAAAGTCGGACAGGAAACGATTATGTCATCCAAAATGTCTGTCCACAATGTGTTGCACAGACGAGTAATCTTGTTATCTGTCGCTTGAGCATACAACTCTACACGAAAACTAAGCAGACCAATTATGACGGTATTGCCTCCCCTGCTTTGCAGTAGTGATCCAACAGTGGCCAGAGCTCAAGAGTACCTAATATGGGCTTCAAAGGTGTCTACCTTCACACAAGTTTACTCTTGGCAGAGATGTAGATAGAAAGGTAATGACGCTTCTATCCCATGGGAGTGTTCACAAGATATTCAGAAAAGCGAAAATAATGCTGCATTGGCAGAGCACGTTAATTGTATGATCTGCCGACAACTTTTGTGAAGGATTAAGCAATTATTATTTTCAGCTCATTACGCCCCACCCTGATTTACTCAGTGGAATTCTTATTATTCTGGTATAGCTCTGTTTAGAGTATGTTTAGTAAATTGACTGAGACAAACATGCAGTACTTTTAAAATTATTGAATCGAAGTTAAATTTGTATAATTACAAATAACAGATTTAATAATCATTTAAGTTTAACAAGGTTTAAAATAATGTAATAGTTTTAAAGAAAAGGTTCATCATTGAATAATAGTAGGTTTTATGACAAAAGTTCACTTTGGCAGCCTATGCGTTTCACTTAGCTGCAAATAGTAGTTTCTGCTCCCGCTGATGGGTTCTGTGCAGTTAGGTCACTGGAGTTCTCACGTCTCTGGTTAAGCTTAAAGGTGCAGCACGTTTCAAGTACAATCAACAAATAACTGCCAAGCTGGTCCCACGTTTCTACGTCAGTCCAATTCTACCCTCACTTTGTTCCAGAGATTAGTACCCTCACTGGTACCACGAACAACTATGGTAAAAGAATAGAAACGAAACGCCCTCCTGAGTATTACGTTTTCCAACCAATGGTTAAGGGTCCCATTTCCCTCTTTTCTACCATCCTATTTACCTCAGAATTTACCCTCGGTGAGAATTAAACTCCGAAACACTTGTCGGACTACTTCTGATGATCAGATTGCTTCCTGTTGTATCGCTCTGTAAAGAGTTTCCTATCATAAACTTAATCACTCGAGAGAAACTTTTTTACATTTAAAGTGAATAGCTTTATATTGATTTTACATTTAAACGAAAAAGTTAATAGTACAGATAGAATATGTTTACATTTACATCGCCACTGACTGAAAAGTGTTCACAATATGAATTGAATATGTTTTCATTTACATTTACACTGATTGAAAAGTTTGAAACTTTCATGATGAGGAAAACGTGGAAAGAACTTGAGCGAATGGCATGTGACAGGAGGACTTGGAATGTGTTTGTTGAAAGTCTATGCTCCTTGGGGAGCTAAAGGGTATTGATTGATGTTCCGCATAATAGGAGAAACGACTGTATTAAACTATTTTTATTTTGGTTTCTGTTTTTTTAAAATGTATTCAATAGTTATATGCTTTCTTTCTTCATCAATTTGGCTGCTTCCCAGGATTCAACTTACCGGGGCTTTGGGAACCGCAGACGTAAAAGTAAAAAGAGATTCAATGTTGCAACCATTAGTGAATGACACGAAGTCTAAGAATGGTCAAATGACAAAGTATTGAGTAAATTTTAGCAGCACTTCATCAAATGTCACACTTGCAGCTATTCTATATGACACACAGACTCCGTCACCGAAAGACCGTATAATGGAACAAACATACAAACAAACAAAATCAAATAATGAACAAAGTTACATTTGTAAGGTAAAATATTGTGTTTTTGTGGGGCATTTCTCTATAGCCTTTGTTCAGTGTGTACGGGGAGATAATCAGATGAGGTAAATGAAAAGACATAAACAGGAAACAGAATCGATAATACTTCGAATAACAGGACACAAAATGTAATGAGGTGGAAGGCAGCGAGCAACAACAAACAGGGTACGAATGACATTTATTTTTAAAGAGTTGAAAATCGAATTCATGAGATCGTCTAGAATTGTGTATTTTTCTTTATTAATAAAGAGGCTGCCAGTGGAATATCTCCCTTTACCTACATTCATACACCATCTTTTTTTATAATTTTTTAAAAATCCACCCTCTTTATAGAGAGTTCATCATTTTAAACTTAATTTTCAGTTATAATGAAAGTATTCAGTAAAACGTTATGGTGTATTTTGTGTTTTCTGTACATAATAACGTTATTTACAACTTAATGTACATGGTTTTAGCTATTTAACGCAGGGTTTTCTTTTGTTGTCTTCTCATTTCCTGACAATTCACTGCATTTCGAGTCCAACACACACATAAGAACGAACTAAATGATAGTGAAAGAAAAAAGAACCAGCATCATAGACAGCAAGGAGAACATGTGCAACACAGAAAACAAGCAATGGAGAAATTTAGTGAGGGAAAAAAACAAAACAAGTAACAGAAAATGACAAAGATAGCCTGCACAGGAAAAAAAGAGACAGTGACACACACACACAAAAACCGACGACAGTCAAACAGCTGTCCCACTTCACAAAAGCTAATACAAATAAGTTAAAATATACACAATATGTACATGACAAACACCTGGAACTTTCTCAGTGCTCCCTAAGAAACGGGTGGGACTTCGATTTCCAAACAATACTGCTCGCCCTCCAGACATCAGCTTCACTAACTACAGAAGACTTCAGTCATATCCGTTACCACTGGTATGTTCTTCCTGAGTATTTTCTCCTTATGTATGTTCTTCCTGGGTATGTTCTCCCTATGTACGTTCTTCCTGAGTATATACTTCCTGAGTATATTGTTCCTGAGTATGTTCTTCCTGAGTATGTTCTCCCTATGTATGTTCTTCCTGAGTATATACTTCCTGAGTATATTGTTCCTGAGTATGTTCTTCCTGAACGGGCTGATCACCCGTTTGCCAGTCACTTTGATTACGGAAACAACAACAAAGGATTGATTTGTCGTTGCCCTAAAGACGCCATTAGGCGTGATGGGAACAACGGCAAAGAAAATCTATTCGCTGTTGCCCTTAAGACGCCACTAGGCGTAATGGCCACTGACTGCTTTGCCGGTCGTTGGCTAAGGACGGAAGAAGAAGAAGATGTTCTTCCTGAGTATGTTCTCCCTATGTATGTTCTTCCTGAGTATATACTTCCTGAGTATATTGTTCCTGAGTATGTTCTTCCTGAGTATGTCCTTCCTTAGTATGTTCTCCCTGAGTATATACTTCCTGAGTATGTTCTTCCTGAGTATGTTCTTCCTATGTTCTACCTGAGTGTAGCAGAGGATATTATGAAAATAGATTTCATACATCTACATTTTTCTTCCAACTGTCTTTCACCGGCTTCCTTATGAGCCATGCATGGATTGTTAACGTAAAACCCTCCTACACTCAGATATCTGTCTCTCTCTTAATTTAGCACGCCTATTTTATTTTATTTTCTCTATTTGCCTTAGGAATGTTTACCAACAGGCCTATTTATTAAACGCAGACCCCTTCACTTCTCTATATATGTCAAACTCTTAATTTGGCCAAGCACATTTTCTTTTCTCTATGTCGTATAAACTACGAGGAATGTTTGCAATCAGACAGGTAAACGGAACGCGTAAGGGGGGCCGGATGGCGGATTTATAGAGAAGGGGGAGATAAGCTAAATGAAGGAAAACCAAGGGGCCATAAGTTGAAACGTATTTTTCGTTAGACATTGGTCAGGGGGACTTAATCTGAAACCAAGGGCAGATAATCACAGTTACTCCCCCTGAATCAGTTCGTTTGGAAGGTAATTAAACATGGTGAGAATCGCAAGATCAAAGGACGGGCTTCGCTCGATTGCCAGAGTCTGCAAGCGGTAAAAGTGTGAATTTTTCCTCTGATTCGCAGATCGACAGAGGAAAAGCCCGAAATCTGAGCGAAGTCTTTAAAAGTAACAAGTCTGAGCGAAGTTCTGCAAATTTAATATATATTCTCCAGCTTTTAAAATCCATTATTCAGTACCCACATATTTTTCCAGAACCTACTAGCTTCGATTTTCTAGACCATTGTTATAGTGGATTTCTTAGTATTTTTGATTTGGAATAGTTCAATTTCTGTGTTTGCGGTAAATATTATAATAGAAGTTTGAGTGATTTAATTGTTAGGTCCGTCATTTTATTTCACTAAGATCTTTCTGTGTAGAGTGATTTTATGGCTAAGTTCATCATTTTATTTCACTAGGTTTTTTTTTCTCTTTTTTGTGCTAATTGACTAGCGAACTAAATTTAATCTATAGCTAAATTGTTCCGGTTGTAGCGTTAATAAGTCTAAAGAAAACGAATGTGCTGAGTCAGGATGTGGGTGCTGCACCAGTTATCACTATCGATAACTATGAATTGGCAGTGGTACACCACTTCACATACCTAGGGTCTACCATCAATGACAAACTTTCACTGGATACAGAAATCGACAGCCGCATTGGCAAAGCTGCAGCTACCTTTGCCCGCCTCACATCGCGTGTTTGGGGAAACTCTAAACTCACAATGAAGACCAAAGCTGCGGTATATAATGCCTGCGTCACCAGCACACTCCTATATAAAATTCCTGAGTATGTTCTTCCTCATCATGTTCTTTCTGAGCATGTTCTTCCGAAATATGTTCTTCGTATGTTCTTTCTAAGTATGTTTTTCCAGAGTCTGTTGTTCTTGAGGGTTTTCTTCCTGAGTGTCAGAAAAACTATTTATACTGTGGATTTAATACATAATAAATCTATACTCTTTGGCTCAATATCTAAGGATACGACCACAGCATACAACAGCTGACAATAAGTAAACATAACACCTGAAACAGGTAAGTTTCCTTTTAATAATCACTGCACACACGGAAGCCACACACGGCTAGCAATACATATGAAATACAATGCAACAGAAATGCCAATATAACTTGCAATAACCAACAACTCAATCTATCAGTATCAAAGTCGCTGGTATGACATACCGAGTAACCATCACAATGACTTTCGCTCACCGGCTAAGTCCTGTACTATGGTAAAGCCATACTTAAATACAAATGACTTAAAAACGATGGTCTAAGGAAAACCACTAGAAACTACACCACCATTCCAGCAGTATGCAAACTAATCCTGACCACATGAATAAATAACAAGCACTATCAATGAACAACCATTGCATCCAAATCCCAGCAAACTGCTGACATGGAACATAAACACGTCCTACCCGGACGCTAGCCAGAACTCCACTAACATTTTGCGCCAGAATTTGAGTTCATTCCCTTCCAGGTCACCTGACCAAAACGGGTTTTTATTATCTCAGTGTCGCCACTTACAGCGTAACCAACTTAATATTTTGTCGACCATATATACTGTGACATCCCCCCCCCCCCCCCCTTAAGAAAGAAAACGAAGTTTTCTTCTACCGGAGGAGTCACGCCCAACCCCCCTTCGGAGTATGGACGAACAAAATGCCGAGACGGCACCTCCTCATCTACCCAGAGAATGCCAAAGTTGTCCAACACCATTGTCGTTCATGCCTTCTCACCCTATGTACTAAATACAAAATGAGCATGAACCAAACCACCCCATGTACTGGTAGTCGTGAAAAATAACAACGACTGTCCAAAATGGTCTAGTAAAACTTAAGTTCCTTGGAAATCGGTACACCAAGAAACCGTTTGCCCTGAAATTGATACAGCTAGTGTCGATAGTGGCGCTATGAAGCCTCTGTGCTCCTCAGCAGCGCAAATAAAGGTCCAAGAACGTGAAGGACAAGCGAAAAATGACAAAAGAGGAGGTTTTATGCGCGAACTTTAGATGTGTCAAATGTTATCAGTACTCACTGACCTGTGAGATCGTCGAAGAGACTCGGGATGGCTTTTGTCATGAAATCAGTATCAAGTGCACAAACTGTGTCGAATGGAATGCCAATTTCAATACTTCTGATGTTTCATCTCCAGCTACTCACAAACACAAAGAAGTAAATGTGCGAATGGTGGCATTTGTGCGTTCTATTGGGAAAGGCCACAGTGCATTGCAGAATTTTTCAATATATACTGAAGCACATTAAAAACGCACCACTATTATATATACTGATGCCGAGAAGCTGGCAAAAAAAAGTGTGGGAATGGATTTTCCCCGTATTTGCCATGAGGTAGAGAGCGAATGGCTGCTGGAATGGAAAGTGCAAGATTCAACCCATGGGTATGTGTACAGACTACAGTAAAACGATGAAAGTTACACGTGCAACACGATTCTCAACAGCTATGACCCTGAAAATGTGTACGCGTTGTGGCAGTATACTCGGTATAAAAAGGCCGTTGAGACAAAACACCCAGTACATGTGCTTGAAATGCCACGACTATCTGAAAACGACCGCCAACGAGCCATTGGTATGTTTGAGACCGGAATGAGCTCGCGGGCCATTGCCAGAAGGATGAATTGCCACCACAGCACTATTTAACGTCTCAATGAACGTTACGGAACCACTGGCAGTGCCCGGAATAGACTTTGGAGTGGCCAACCACGAGTTACTACCCCTGCGCAAGATCGTCATATTGTGCTGAGTCACCTAAGGAATTGACTCTCCCGGCAAGTCAAACAGCAAGAGCAATAGTGGGTAGACATGGGCAAGTCTCTCGAATGACAGTCATACGACGACTCAGAGATACAGGCCTTACTGCAAGACGACCTTATGTTGGGCCAAACTTGACTCACAGACATCGTTAGCAACATATCAGATGGACTAGACTGCAGTGGAATGCTGTCCTATTCACAGAAGAGAACAGATTCAACATATCCTTTGCAGATGGACGTATGCGGATTTAGCGACGGTGTGAAGAGCGCTTTGCAGATTGCTGTGTCAACCGATTTCGAGGTGGCAGTATTCACATTTGGGGAGGATTCAGTTTTCACCATCGCTTGCCTCTTCACGTCTTCCGTGGAAATGTTAATGCTGTGACATATCGAGATGAGGTTCTGGATGCACTGGTTGCTCCTGCGTTCACAATTTATCCAGACTTGCAGCTTCTCCAGCAGGATAACGCACGTGCATTTTTTTGTATTTTTGGTTTTCTTTCTTGCCTGCACAAAATGCAATGAATTTCATAACAATCAAATGTACAAATTAATTACCAGCATGGATTCATAGGAAAATGAATAAAGATTCCAAATATGTAAACTTGTACACATTTATATTTACATTTCACACTCTGTTCTTGGATTATACAGGTGGTGCGTTTTTAATGTGCTTCAGTATACATGAACACAAGTCAACCCATGGCAAAGAAAGCATACAGGAGAACGCTGCACAGGATCTATTCAGCAAGTAAGGACATTGCAATGGAAAGACCCTAAGAGCACCGAAAAGGGGATTCATAGACACTGCAGCTGCAGTAGAAGGAGACCCTTATTCAACAGGAGCTCATTAAACTTCATTTTGTGTGAGTTCTTTTTTGTTTGTTTCTTTGATTTCTCGGAATTGTCTTTTCAACATAATTGGTGATCTTTGAAACAAGATATCTCTGGATCTGTACATTCAATTGACATGAAAATTAACACAGTTGGTTGTCATATAATCTTACAGATTCTGACCTAAAATGGATACAATTGAATTCAAAGTTTTAGTTTTTTGACCATCATGCATATATAATGAGGCACAAATATCAAACATTCCAGAAATATAAATTTTGAAAATTCATTAAAAATTAACCTTTCTGTCAATCTCTGTCATTTTAGGTCATGACTTCACGCTATATATAATGATTCAATTTGCCAAGTTTCAGTCAGATCCTTGTACAAATAACATAGTTATGATGTTTTGAAAAAGGTGTATAATTTATTCACTACGGCGGCCATATTGGATAGCTAATTTGCATAATTAATGAGGTCATTATGTGGACAAAAATTTTAAGTCCATACTAACACTATACCCATGGTTGTTTGATTCTGAAAGGAAAATTTGAGTTTTTTACCCTATCTTAAGTATTTGTATTTTTTCTCCTTTACACAGTACTGGGTCAAACCCAAAACCTTACCAGCGCCTTCCATATAAATCTTAGAATAACCTTATAAAGAACAGTTTTTACTTAGTATCTGGGTCTTCAAGGTAAACCTGTCTGGGGTTGTGTTTACACCCAGAAAGAGACAGAGTACCAACCCAAAGAACATTAAGAATGACTTTGTAACTGGGCCTATAGGTCCAGATTTCCTTTTCCCAATTTCATTTACATTCAGCCCGTTGTGGTGACATAACCAACATTAACATTTCCCGACGTTTGACCATTTGTGGTGTGACAAGGAATTTTTATATTGAGAGAAGTTACCGACCTGACATTCCTATGTACTGGAAATTTCGAGCTACTGACACTGTGAGCACTGTTAAATTTCTTACCTGGACTAATTAATGTGACATAAACTGTAATCCTAAATAAAAGTAACAAAGTGAACGTTCCCCGGAGAAGTGGATTTAATCTGTCTTTTTGAGGAGCTGGGGTTTTCTTTGCCAAAATAACACTGGATTTGCTGTGTGCGTGTGTCCTAAAGATTGTTCCAGAAGTTGCAAATCAAGTATTAGGTAAGAACAAATGAACGTGGCCACGGATGTCTGAGAAGAGAGGAAGGATGAATGAATAATTCTCATATATATCTTGTAGAATCCATGTACTCACGTTGTTTATTGTTTTAGTAAGTTTTGCTAATACTGTCCCTTTCAGAATAGATTAACGGATAAACTCTGTTCTTTACTGTAGAGGGAAATCCTAGACCATAGCGTATAAATCTTTAACTCTTTGGGGGTTAATAACTTTCTTCTAACGGGATCTTGTCTCAACAGAGGGAGAGAGGATTACACCTATGATTCTATTTCTTTATTAATCCATTAACCTATGTTTATTTGTATTTGATTGATATTCAACATATTGCTGCTGTAGAGTTTCTTTTTAGTAAATAAAATTTACATAAAAACTTTATTTACATGTGTTGGTCAGCTCGTTCCAAATATCCCTATTCCATAAATATAATTTTTCACGTCTGTGCGTCTAACTATCGTCACTTATGTGTGTGTGTTTGTGAGTGGTTGATATATATATATATATATATATATATATATATATATATATATATATATATATATATATATAATATATATATATATTATATATATATATATATATATATATATAATATATATATATATATATATATATATAGGTATACTGTCTGACAAACAAAGTTCTGTATTAGAGATAGGCTGAACTAGAGAATCTTCTCGAGTCCAGGGACAGACTCTACCTAATTTTCCCACCATTTTTCACTCGTGAAAATCTATTTCTTATCTTATCTCTCATGGAGTCACCACCTGTTCTAGTTTTATTCAGAAAGGACCAAACTATGTCTTAATTCCCCTATCAAAAATCTACGACACTGAGTATGTTCTTCCTTAGTATGTTCTCCTTGAGTATATACTTCCTGAAGATGCTCTTCTTATGTTCTTCCTGTGTATGTTTTTCCAAAGTATGTTCTTCTTGAATATATCTATATATACTTCCTGAGTATGCTCTTTCAAAGTAAGTTCTTCCTGAGTATATACTTTCTAAGTATGCTCTTCCTGAGTAAGGTTCTTCCTGAATATGTTCTTCCAAAGTATATACTTCCTGAGTATATACTTCCTGGGTATGTTCTTCCTGAGTATGTTCTTCCTGAGTATGTTTTTTTCCTCAGTATGTTCTTCCTCAGTATGTTCTTCCTGATTATGTACTCCATATGTTCTCCCTGAGTATGCTCTTTCTGAGTATGTTCTTCCTGAATGTGTTCTTCCTGAGCGTGTTCTTCCTCAGAATGAACTTCAAGAATATGTACTTCCTAAGTATGTTCTCCACGAGTATGCTTTCCCTAAGTATGTTCTTCCTGAGTATGTTCTTTCTAAGTATGTTTTTCTTGAGTATGTTCTTTCTAAGCATGTTCTTCCTGAGTATATACTTTCTTAGTATATTCTTCCTGAGTATGTTTTCCTCAGTATGCTCTTAGCATCTTGATTCTTACTGAGTATGTTCTTCCTATGTTCTTACTGAGTATGTTTTTACTGAGAATGTTCTTCCTGAGTATATTCTAACTGACTATGTTCTTCCTATGTTCTTACTGACTATGTTTTTCCTATGTTCTTACTATTTTCTTCCTGAGGTATGTTCTTCCTATGCTCTTACTGAGAATTTTCTTCCTATGTTCTTACTGAGTATGTTCTTCCTATGTTCTTACTGAGTATGTTCTTCCAGAGTATATTCTTCCTGAGTATGTTATTCCTATGTTCTTACTGAGTATGTTCTTCCTATGTTTTTCCTATGTCCTTCCTGAGTATGTTCTTCCTGTGTATATACTTCTTAAGTATATTCTCCCTAGTTATATTCTTCCTGAGTATATTATTCAATACTCTTTAGCTCCCCAAGTAGCCTGTGGATTCCAGAACAAGGACTGGCTTGTAATGCTATCAACAGGTTTTCTCAATGTGTGTCCTATCCATCGCCAGCGTCTTCTTCTCATCTTGTGTTCAACTGGCACTTGTCTGTTGTTCTCCGTGTTTCAGAGTCATACAATAGGACTGACTTGACATTTGAGTTGAAGATTATTATTTTCACGTTAGACTTGATTTCTCTTGTTCTCCATATGTTTCACAATGCAATGAAAGCTCCTCTTGATTTTTGTATTCTTATTTTGATATCATACTGTCCCTCCAACTTTGTCTATATTGCTGCCAAGATATGTGTACGATTCTACATCTTTTAGTGTTGTTTCTTCAAGTTCAATCTTGTTATCATTTCTTGCATTTATTCTCATTGTCTTTGTCTTTTCCCTGTGCATTTTCAGACCCACTTGTTGCGACTTCTCATCGAGTATTTTCATTTTGTCTTTCATCTGATTATGGTTATGGGACAGAAGAGTCAGGTCTTATGCAAAATCTAGATCATCAAGCTGTTTAGTCAGATTCCACTGGATTCCATTTCTCTTGTGTGTTGTCGATGTTTTCATAACCCAATCTATTTCTAGTAAGAAAAGAAATGGAGACAAGAAGCATTCCTGTCGCACTCCTGTTTGAATCCCAAATGGTTTTGTAAGTTGTCCTTCATGAAGAACTCTGCATGTCACGTCTTCATAAGCCTTCTTTATTAAGTTAATTATCTTCATGGGAACTCCATAATGCATCACTTTCCAACGTGATTCTTTGTCTACACTGTCAAATGCCTTTTCATAGCACAAATGCAATGTATAGCGGCAACTTCTATTCAAGACTTTGTTCAACTTTTATTCTCAATGTGGTTATCTGGTTTGTACAGGATATGTTTTGTCGAAAACCTGCGGTTCATCTTGGTATTTGTTGGATACTGTGATTGCACATTTTCCTCTTATTTCCTGATTTCTTAGATATCCCACATCATAAAGTAGTCTACCAATGTACTTTTGTACATTTGTTGAGTTTTAATTTGGTTTTAGCCAATAGAAGATGGTGATCTGATACCACATCTGCTCCTCTATATATTTTTACATCATGCAATGATGACCTAAACTTCTTACTTATGCACATGTGATCAATCTGACTCTCAGTTCTGTGGTCTGGTGATTTCCATGTCGCTTTATGTATTCTTTTATGTGGAAATATGCTTCCTCTTACAGCCAGTTGACTTACAGCACAGATGTTTGTGAATAGTTCCCCATTTTTCTGAGTATGATCTTCCTGAGTATGTTCTTCCTGAGTATGTTCTTCCTGAGTACGTTCTTCCTGAGTATGATCTTTCTGAGTATGTTCTTCCTGAGTACGTTCTTCCTATGTTCTTCCTGAGTTTGATCTTCCTGAGTACGTTCTTCCTGAGTATGTTCTTCTTAAGTATGTTCTTCCTGAGTGTTATTGATGTGAATGTTCTTCTTGAGTACATACTTTCTTAATATAATATTCCTGAGTATGTTCTTCCTCATTATGTTCCTTCTGAGCATGTTCTTCCGAAATATGTTTTTCGTATGTTCTTTCTAAGTATGTTTTTCCAGAGTCTGTTATTCTTGAGGGTTTTCTTCCTGAGTGTCAGAAAAACTATTTATACTGTGGATTTAATACATAATAAATCTATACTCTTTGGCTCAATATCTAAGGATACGACCACAGCATACAACAGCTGACAATAAGAAAACATAACACCTGAAACAGGTAAGTTCCCTTTTAATAATCACTGCACACACGGAAGCCACACACGGCTAGCAATAAATATGAAATACAATGCAACAGAAATGCCAATATAACTTGCAATAACCAACAACTCAATCTATCAGTATCAAAGTCGCTGGTATGACATACCGAGTAACCATCACAATTGTGGCCGGGGGAGTGGACGGGAACGGCACCGAATCAAGTTAGATGTGACCGGGCTTGGTCACGGTGACAAATCAAGTCTAGTGTGACAGGGTGAGAATGGGGTGGAATCTTTTATCAATGTTCATCTGTTGTTTTACTGGCGACTGCCAGAGATGGTGATTACAGAATAGGAACATAACCCAGGTGATTCTTTTGGAGACTCGTAACTGTGTTTATGTTTTAGGCTGCATGATCGTCGAAAATATGGTAACATTCTTTTCTCTATTACCTGATGTAAACAAACGACACTTCCTACTGACGTTCAGGAAATAAGTTCAAGCTGGATTAAATATGAATGAACACCTTTATTAAGTGTCTGTAACCTCTGACAACTTCATAATAGTTCATAAATACATGTGCTTCTGTGGTATACAAACCAGTCATCCCAAGAAATAACACACAGCCATCGAACTTACAAGATGGTCCAAAAACTCCAAAATCACTGCCTCGCACGTCTCGTGCCTAAAACCAACTCACTTAACCCCCTTCTCTCAAACCATCACTTCCGTCCTAGCTACTGAGCAATTCTACCCCAAGTTCGATGACGTCATTTCTTAACCTTTAATTAAATCACTCATAGGATTTGTGACTAGTGTTATTATACTAACTAGACACGCTCAAATACTTAGTGTTTAATCTTGCTAAGTATTCTTACCCTAACTATAATTAAGTGGCAGCACCTTAGTGTTAATCCGACGTAACAGTCCGTACTGTCACATACGCCCGGGGCCACTAAAGTGTATCCCGTAGGAGACACTTTATTCCCTAGAAAAAAATTTACTAACTCTAAAAAAAATTATTGTGATTCATGTATCCCACCATAAATCATGTCAGAAGGACTACAATAAACAATAGATGGGAATAATGGATGAAATAACACCATTAACGTTTCACACAAAAAAAAATCGATCATGAAGGGGTAGGGACTGATGGACATAACATAAACGAGGGACACATGGAAAAAAAAAACTATGGAGGTTATGGTAGCTACAAATAGTACTAATAAGTGGCAAAAAAAATATATGGGCAAAATAGAACAGTAACTAACAATCATCAACGAACTAACAAAACGCTTTATGGGTTTATAGTCATCAATATCTCTCACACTTGTGCGAATCATAAAACATAAAATAACATGACAAGCGAGTTAACGTCGCAAGGAAAAAAAAACTGGCAAAAAAAAAATATGGCGGGTGCACATAAAATATAGCGGATGCCCAAAATGGCTGTCACTCTACACTTCACTGAAGTGGGTGATGAAAAGAAATATGAATGGAACAAATGGACATAAAACTACAAAACTTGGTGGCAAAGTATGGGCAAAATGGGTAAGTCTCATTAAAAAAAATGACTTTGCCGGTGTAACAATAACCGGAAACAATGAATGGAATGGAAACATGGTAATCAACGGACAATGGTATAGAATATATAAATGGGCAAATAGTTAAATCACATGTATGAGTGTCGGTGTAACAATGACTGAAAATTCAAACAATCATAATGCAATATGGTGTCATCATCATAATGAATCGTGAATGATGCCAACATTAGTGGCGGGTGAAGATGTACATTAGTTAATCACTTTTATTTGGTACAACAGAACGATGTAAACCTTAAATAAAATCTGGGCAAAATCTTACGTCAGAAACATGTCAAAAAGAAAAACACAAAAAAAAAAAAAAATAGGGGCATACAAGATGGTCAAATATTACATTAGTCAAAATAATGTGACATAATGACGCTAACGCGTGTAAAAGGAAACTGCATCAACTACAATATATCAGGACTGCAGACATCGTCTGAGTTCGTGGATCTCCATCAGCAGTGGTCGACAGGATGTCGTGAGGGAAATGTTCATGTACTGGCAGATTCGGCAATGTCTTTCTTGCGGACGAAAATGTAACAGCTCTCCATAAATAACGGCTGTTGGACTTTCCTATCTGAACTGGAAATGTGCGTAAAGTGTGTAACCCAGATGTTCAAGGATGCGTAACGAATGGTCTTCACGGTAGCCTCAGAATCAAGCAATTCAGCAGGAGGGTATTGTGTAGGAGACCTGCATCGGAAGACACGAGAAGCAGGGTCGACTTCATGCTAAAAATAATAGCAGGGCAGGAAATGTCAACCTGACCGGAGACGGCATCTGGAGGTAAGTGCAGTTCAATTTGTAAACATCTTTGCAAAAATGTTCATTGCTTCCAATCTTTCAATGGCTTACAATAACAGGCGAGGATCGTACTGTGTAGGTTGGGATGTAGGAACAATGGCATGGACTACGGGAGTGGACGAAAACAACGGGAAGGTCGGGGTGGAAGCTGCGGTCTGGTAAAACGATAACTGAAGGGACTATGCATTCTACGGTGCGGAGGTGTGACAGGGGGAGGGAGAGGCGGAGGAGAGGGACTACGGTGAGGAGAATGAACAGAACCACGGGAGTGACGAAAACGGGTACGCACATGGGCGGCCCGCTGGTGAAGGTGCTTAGGAAAGGGAACAGAATCGTAAATGAAGGTTGGATGACGACGTCTAAAGAGAAAACGAGCTGAGGGAAGAGGAACATCAGGCCCAATATCAAAAGAAGAATAATCGGGGGAAGAGTCAAGATCAGAGGAAGGGGGAGAAAAATAACCGGAGGGAGGTGGAGGAAAATAACCATAAGGAGGAAGAGAAGGTTCAACATCTGAAGAGTCAGACTCATGTTCTGTATCAAGGTCGGAGGGAGGCGGAGGAAAATAACCATAAGGAGGAAGAGAAGGTTCAACATCTGAAAAGTCGGACTCAGGGGCTGTATCAAGGTCGGAGGGAGGTGGAGGAAAATAACCAGAGGGAGGAAAAGCGGGGTCAGAAGAGAGGTGAACAGGAGAAGGAAAAGTGGGATCAGAAGAGAGGTGAACAGAGGGAGGAAAAGCGGGGTCTGAAGGGGGGTGAACAGAGGGAGGAAGGGAGGTATGGACAGGAGTTGCGGCAGTAATAGGAGGTGCAATAATATCATGCTGAGGCGAAGCATGAGAGGGGCCTGGAGTAACGGAGGGTAACTCAGCCAAGCGAGCATCACAGGAGAGGATACGTGAGTACAGCTCAGGTGGAGGGATATGAACCTCAGCGGTGGAACCGGAATGATAACGTCTGTTAAAGGTTTTTCTCCACTGTGTTACTGGCTTTATATATGCTCTTAGTCCATTTTCTGTCGTTATCATACATCTTTGTTTGTCACTCGTAACATTATTTATTTCAATTATCTTTCCTTGTTTTATTATATTGATAACGTTTCTCACTGCAATGCGGCAGTGTCTTTTATTGAGACTGTTCCAGTGTGCCCTTCCAGCAGCTGTTTGTTGCTGTGACAATTGTTGTTGAAGCAGGTGGTTTTTCTTTTGCAACAAAAATGCTTGATGCTCTAGCTGTTGAATGGGTGAATCCATCATTAAAAAAAAACAGTTACGAGCTGGTCACGGGCACCAAATCAAGTTATGTGGCCGGGGGAGTGGACGGGAACGGCACCGAATCAAGTTAGATGTGACCGGGCTTGGTCACGGTGACAAATCAAGTCTAGTGTGACAGGGTGAGAATGGGGTGGAATCTTTTATCAATGTTCATCTGTTGTTTTACTGGCGACTGCCAGAGATGGTGATTACAGAATAGGAACATAACCCAGGTGATTCTTTTGGAGACTCGTAACTGTGTTTATGTTTTAGGCTGCATGATCGTCGAAAATATGGTAACATTCTTTTCTCTATTACCTGATGTAAACAAACGACACTTCCTACTGACGTTCAGGAAATAAGTTCAAGCTGGATTAAATATGAATGAACACCTTTATTAAGTGTCTGTAACCTCTGACAACTTCATAATAGTTCATAAATACATGTGCTTCTGTGGTATACAAACCAGTCATCCCAAGAAATAACACACAGCCATCGAACTTACAAGATGGTCCAAAAACTCCAAAATCACTGCCTCGCACGTCTCGTGCCTAAAACCAACTCACTTAACCCCCTTCTCTCAAACCATCACTTCCGTCCTAGCTACTGAGCAATTCTACCCCAAGTTCGATGACGTCATTTCTTAACCTTTAATTAAATCACTCATAGGATTTGTGACTAGTGTTATTACACTAACTAGACACGCTCAAATACTTAGTGTTTAATCTTGCTAAGTATTCTTACCCTAACTATAATTAAGTGGCAGCACCTTAGTGTTAATCCGACGTAACAGTCCGTACTGTCACACAATGACTTTCGCTCACCGGCTAAGTCCTGTACTATGGTAAAGCCATACTTAATTACAAATGACTTAAAAACGATGGTCTAAGGAAAACCACTAGAAACTACACCACCATTCCAGCAGTATGGAAACTAATCCTGACCACATGAATAAATAACAAGCACTATCAATGAACAACCATTGCATCCAAATCCCAGCAAACTGCTGACAGGGAACATAAAGACGTCCTACCCGGACGCTAGCCAGAACTCCACTAACTTTTAGCGCCAGAATTTGAGTTCACTTCCCTTCCAGGTCACCTGACCAAAACGGGTTTTTATTATCTCAGTGTCGCCCCTTACAGCGTGACCAACTTAATATTTTGTCGACCATATATACTGTGACACTGAGTAAGTTCTTCCTGAGTATGTACCTCCTGAGTATGTTCTTTCGTGAGTATGTTCTTCCTGAGTATGTCTTCCTGAACATGTTCTTCTCGGGTTATCTACCTTTTGTTTATTAGATTATATATCTATCTATCTTCCGTTCCAGTCATTACTGTCCGTAGGAGCGTACCTCCCGAAATAACTTTCAGTGGCACGAGGTTGGGCAATTGTAGATCGAACTGTTGCCCATGCAGCAAGACCTGGCCTGGACGTCAGAGGAACGGTCTAGCCGCCACAGTCTGATACCAGTAGCAACCGCCTGTCACTAGTAGGATACGGAACTTGCCCTCCAATCCATCTTCCCTTTTAGTCATTTGTGACTATATAAGGGAAACAGACGCCTCGAGAGCAGAGGGTCTGGGGGAATGCTGGACATTCAGCGTCCCTTCCAGTCATTGCTGACTATATAAGAGACGCAGACACCTCAAGGCCCGACGGTCTGAGGAGAATGCCGGACTGTGCAAGCGATATCTGGGAACGGACACATCTCTCTGTCTTGGTTGCAGATACTGGGAGGGCGCGGAGACGGGGCACCACGCACAGTCGATAGAGACAGAAGTTCGCCTGGGGGAGGGGGGGGGGGGTAAGCATCTATTGGCTCTAGAATTGCCACAATTATCCAAGTAGGATCGTGTCATCTAAGGAACCTCGACTGGTTTAATGAGCCATTCGCGGTTTCACCGTGATACAGTGTGAACTTAGACATGCATGGCTTAATATGCATTGATATTGTATAATAAATAAATAAATATATATATATATATATATATATATATATATATATATATATATATATATATATATATATATATATATATATATACATTTGTGTGTGTTTGTGTAACATAAGTAGGGTCTCAATGCCTTAGTGGAATCGATATCGCAACGAGACGCGTTAGCCAATGAAAAGCCGCGAACATGACCAGAGGAAGCTAGCTAAGGCCAAGAACTGTAACAAAGATGGATGAATGTGTTTACTATGATTTGTGTTAGAGGTACCAACTTTCCAGTGGAGTTCTAAATAATAGGATTGAGCATAACTGAAAAGACCCTCCCGTTTAAATACTAGAAAGCTTGATCTATTTTGCACTGGTTGTACTGCACATACCACGATAATCCTTATATCTGGACACTTTCGATAATTGTAGCAACATACAAAATGGACAGAATGAAAGTTCTATAGAACGACAGGTCTAAGTCGTCTGGTTAAAACAAGACCACGATGGAAAGAATCGGAGGAAAGATGGACCAAATACATCAAGGACCAAAATCATATCAATTAGCCAAAAGTTTGGATGAACAGAAAACTTGTGACGTGATTGCTTTTTCAGTCGGCGGTCAATGCCTTATAAAAAGAAGAAAACAGTCTGAAGGAGTACACACAGCCAAAATTGTTGAAACACTAACGGAAACAGGACAGCGCTCGGCCCTTAACTTTTGCCAACTGTTCAGTGTGTGCAGCCTGCCAGATGATTATCGTCCAAGTGTTTATTTTTGAGTTGAGGGTAAGTTGAATTACAACAGTATATATGTATATAATGTTATTTAATTTCAGATTTATTCACATGTTGTACATATCCGAGTGAAAATGCAATGGACGGCATAGTATGTTTGAATATTCAAAGGATGTATAGGAATCAAGCTCAGTAATCAGGAACAATACAAGGACAGTTTTGATTGTTGGAAGGATTAAAGTGTATATTATTGTGAAAGAATAGGATGAGATAAATCATAATGATTGATGTGTACATATAAATCTATAGAATTGTTAGAGTTGTTGATAATATGTCACGGACCTAATGTTCCTGTCTATTCTGACTAATAACATTGACATCTGATGACCGACCTGGCCTTACATCTGGTCTAGTAACAACCAATATATCCAAATACTAGCCTAGGGCCAATATATTCTTTCAGGTTCGTACAAAACTGTCAGAAAGTCAGAGGACTGATTGCAATTGTTAAACCAGTGAAATCCAGTAGAAGCAAAAGGATCACAAAGCATGGACAACAGGTATTGTCTAATATCCCTACTGCATGGGAAGGCCAGCACTGACGAATTCAAGTGACAGCACGGTGTCGTCAACTACTGAGTATCAGTTAAGTCTCCGATAAGAGACTGATTTCATAACATAAATGAGAACAGAACGTAGTGCTCACAGGTTGAAGCCAATTTGTTAATAAAGTCAGTAATCCTTATAGGACATTACAATATAACAGTAACTAACGATATGATCGAGTAAACAGTGGTTCAAGAACGAGTATTGCCAGAGTTCATTAACAGTGATAGTAGAATAAAGTGAACCACTACTACTAAAGTGAACCACTACTACTAAAGTGACTGTTCTATTAACATTCATCATCATCTCAAAAACACCAAAACCCGTCATGTTCGTAGGGGT